>CM061534.1:121362948-121600728 GCA_030545055.2 Neoaliturus tenellus | reverse complement strand
TACTAGATACTGGAGGGGAACCAACAAAAATACTCAAAGGACCTGAGGTAAACTATTAAAAATAAATGAAGACCTTGAAAACAGCGATGAGATGGAGGTATATTCAAAACAAGAGTAAATAATAATGTAATAAGAGTAATAATGTTAGACCTATAAACAATGACATGTGAGTTAAAATACAAATATTGAAAAGATATATGATAATGAAAGTAAATTATTAAACTAATGGGGTGTGATTTGCTCCATGTATTACTGTACATAAATTGAACAAATACGGTTTTGGAAATAGCGTTTTGGAAGTCCTTTAGGGATCCACCCCACTGGTCTTAAAAAATTACTCTATGATATACTGGGTTAAATTTGACCCGGACGTTCCTCTTTGCTCATGGGCATTCACTAGGAAACGTTTTGCAAATTTCCTTTAGGGCTCCACCCCACAGAACCTTTAAGTTACCATAGATCCTACGGGGCTAAAATTTGACGTGGATATTCTTCTTTACTCTAAGGTACTAAGAAACTGTTTAAAAAAAATAGTTTTAGAAGTCCTTTAGGGCACCACACCACTGGTCTAAAAAATTACTTTATGATCTACGGGGTTAATATTTGACATTGATGTTCATCTTTGTTCATAGAAAGTCACCAAGAAACGGTTTTGGAAATATAGTTTTTGAAACCCTTTAACGCTCCGCCCCACTGGACTTAAAAATTACTCCATGGCCTACGGGGTTAATATTTGACATAGTTCCTCTTTGCTCAAAGGGCACCTATGAGTAACTTCACACTACTCATAGGTCACACTATTTCAATGTATTAATCCTACTGTAATGTATATATCTTAAGAAAGCAGATTTCGTAAGTCTTAAAAGAGATTAAAAACAAATTCAACACGGGCGAAGCCGTGACGGGCAACAGCTAGTTTATTAATAATTTACATTGTTTTTAAATTCAGCAAAACTTAAATGAAAGTCCGTTTTCGATTGTTTTACATTTTTGTTAAATTACATACGGGATAATTATAATGAAGGCAATTATTAATTCTTCCATTGTTCATATTTGATAAAAAAGAGTAATTATGAGGAGTTATCCCTACAATTAATTAACATTAACATTAAATTCGGTTTACACCATTTTCTTCATGGTTTTATGCGAATAAGCCTTAAATGAGAATGTAAATTAAAATATTATAAAATAATATGAAAATAATGCAAAATAGCTTAAGATTTTTTGTCCTTAAAAAACGTAAAGGGTCTCCCTATTTTATGTCCAGGGCAGTTTTAATATCAATTTGGGGAGGTGAGAACAAAAACCATTTCTCTGAAAGGGTATGGCTAAAATTTAATTAACTGAGAGTCTAGTGTGAGCCATGAGCAATACGACATATTAATACTACTTGTTCTGTATCAGTGGCATTTGGTTTCACGTTAGGATATACTTAAAATAATAGTTTTAATTAAACAATTTCAAATTACACTATTACCATTTATTGTAAACAGCTAAATTCCACACATCAGCGCAAACAATGTAGAATTGCTATTGTTTAGTACATTATTGTGGTCATTTCCGCCACTAAGTCTACAATAGTTTACATGAAGTTTAAATAGTAAAAATAAATACACGACGAACTAGGATTTGATCCTGTTTTCAGGGGGAATAAGTACCTAGAACATAAAAAAAAACTATTAAAAACACACCAGACAAACCTGTAGGAATCCGTCGCCAAACCTTACATCAGGAAAGGCAGACAAGTAGTGGAAAAAGGGGGCTGCTGGCTCACTTCAAGGTCACCCGAGCGATGACGTCATCGAGGTCAATGACCTCACCGATGACGTCATCGATGACGTCATCGATGACGCAATCGATGACGTCATCACCAATGACGTCATCGATGACGTCATCGATGACGCAATCGATGACGTCATCACCAATGACGTCACATCCATGACGTCACACCCATGACGTCACAGAAATGACGTGCTGATGACGTCATCACCCCTTACGTCACCAAGATGACGTCATCGATGTCACAAAAGGTCAAGGTCACGCTGAAACCTAAAATTTTTCGGCACTTTTGCTGTTTCTCACACTACGCTCCGAGTTTCAGTCAGGTTCCCATGACCTTGACGACTTGGAGCGAAATTAGACAAGAAACAGCAAAAGTGCCGAGGAAACTGCAAGTTTGCAACGTGACTCTGCCTAAACCGTCATGTGACACCGCTCGGGTGACCTTGAAGTGAGCCAGCAGCCCCCTTTAGACCAGTACTACAACCGCGATGTGCACCCTACGACAGACACCGAGCGACTGACTGTCCAGCCCCGCGCACTCTAGGTATATGGGAAGTGGTGGGGGGAACTGCGATGACCTCGGGAAACTTGAAAATGTCAAGCCAGGTAGCACCGTTTCGGTGCTACCTTAAATTTACATGTTAAAGTGTGATGACCTTGAGGTTGACTGTGAACCTGGGACTTAGGATTGTCTTTAACAGCTTGACGTTTTTGCCAGAGTTCAAGTGTGGTGACCTTGAACTGGTTAAAATCAAAACTGCACAGCAGACTGCACAACACGGATGTGCACCCTACGACAGCTCCCGAGCGACTGACCTCCGGGCCCTGCGTACTCTAGATATATGGGGAAGTGGTGGGGGAAATTTCAAGGTCATTCAAACGGAGTTTTAAAAAAGTCAAAGAGTAGAAAGACTACTCTTGTGAGTCTATAGCGATTTCATTGATAGTGAGTGCTTCGGTATGCCAAGTTGATCTGTACTGACACGCTCCTAAATAATGTTTGCAAAAACCTGCAAAATGATTGTTGCACAATTTGCAGCCAGTTAGCTGTTGTAGTTTAAATTCAATGCAACGTTCAGGGCAACAAGTGTACTTATGCCCTCTCATTTGGTACACATGGAATGTCTTCAACTTCGGTTTCGGCTTCTTCCAAGACTTGCACTTTCACATGCACTGACCAAAAGCTTCACATGTTCTACAAGCCAGGCCATCCACCACATCAATGTCATTCGGCCATGAAAAACATTTCTGTTCGCAACAGTAGTTGAGTTGACTCTCCATGTTGCTGCGGTGAAGGTGCGCAATGAAATGATGCTGTAGTCAGTGAGAGTGCACCTTAAATAAACTTAGTGGAGGGGGAAAGGTCAAGGTCATTCAAACGGAGTTTTAAAAAAAGATGACTAGTCGTCCCCCTCCTCCTCGTCCATCGTACTTGGAGAGCTGTCAGACGAAGAGCCCCGCGCAGGTGCTCCCCAGATGAAATGTATGTCTATTTGAAAGCGCAGGCCGGGATCTTGTACCATCAACTCCTTTAATCTATTACATACCAATTCCACTTTGTACACATTGTTAATAATCAACACCCAAGGCTTTGGCTGAACATAACGTGTAGTTGAGTCAGCCTCGCAGACAGTTACATCTTCCGGTGATATTGGAGTGTATAAATGTGTAAAATCTCGTTGCTGAGGCTGGCTTGAAGTTGAAGGTTCTGTGCCGACCTTGGTTGCATCAAAATTCAAATCCATTCTACATTCAAGAGGTCCAGGGTTCCCGTTGAATACATAGAGTAATTTTTGATACAAGACTTCCACTTCTGTCGAATCTTGTAAATGAACGGTACACCGCAAGGGAAATGCTTCGTCCGTAGTGGAGTCAACTTGAGAAAGAGTCCTGTCCGCCATGGTAGCTAAGCAAGGAATGAGGTGAGCTGCAGTCAGTTGTAACATTACCGAAAAGTAGAGGGGGAAATTCCAAGGTCATTCAAATTAGGTTTAAAAAAAAGGAAGGAGTGGAGGGAAAAAGTTCAAGGTCATCCAAATTGAGTTTTAAAAAAAGGAAAGAAGGTCACTCCCCATCAGCCTCGTCGTTGTCTCCTACATCTTCATCCGCATCAGATTCACTGTATGGGTAAATCGGTGACATTGGTGAGTATTGCGGTGAGTGCTGACCGTTGTTGTCCTCCTGCCGCAATGTAACTTGCGACAATCATAGTTGAAATTCATTTGTATTATGATCCCAGGGTTGTCCCACAGTATTTCTTTCATCCGTTCGCAAATCGTTTCCAAATAGTGAACACTGTCGATGGATAGTGTCCAACCTGTACTCGTTCCAACATCAGTAGTGGAGTCAGCTTGGTTGATGGTGTTGTCCGCCATGGTTGCTTGTCGAACAAGGAATGACGGATGATGTGATGCTCATGCAGGAACATGGTGAAGTGGTGGGGGGCGTGGTGGAGTAGTGGGGGAAGTTTCAAGGTCATCCAAACGGAGTTTAAAAAAAAGGAAAACCTACAAAGTAACATTGAAACTTTCCAATTGATGGTGGCGGGCGTTTTCTTCTGCAACCTTGCCGACACATGTGACTATGCCATACAGTATGAAAAGTACAACCATAATAAGGCCGAACAATAAAAGATAGCCGTTGACTATCATGATATTTTCTGAGTGTATCTGCTTTCTTCGTATCGCCCTCTCCTGCATCCTCTTCTCCAACTCGTGGACGAAGTCACAGCACGCGTGAGGACATCTTTCATCTGTTGGTAGGTTTGCCATTGTTGATGTTGTCGGTTTGGCTGTTGAAGATGGAATGAGGTTTCCAATTGTGATGTGTCATGTACACCAATAGTCAAGTGGTGGGGGTAGCGAAGCAGTGGAGGGGGAAGTTTCAAGGTCATTCAAACTGTGTTTTAAAAAAACCTATCTTGTTACTGAGCTCATATGTCAGTAACAAGATAGGTGTTTTTGCTCTTTTACTTCATTAATATAATGAAAAAATAAACATATTCTACAATGGTTAGAACAAGAAATACAACTGCTAGTCAGCTGAAGTAATCCAAGTTGTCCTGCTCGGTCTTCATGGACGTCGGTGAGGAAGCTGTCGAGGAGTGCCCAGGCTCTTCCTTTGGCTGCCGGGTGTTCCGTATATTGCAAGCGTAGACTTGCACATTTATACGGTAGCCTCTTGCCACCATTAGCTGCAACTCCTTGTACAAATCGTTCAGCTCCTGTTGCGTCTTGATAGTCACCTCCTCATAGCTGGCACAGCTTACGTTCAGAGACATCCTGATGTTGCTAGGTTGGCTGCTGGAGTAGAAATGAAGCCGAGGCACAGCGCTTGGAGGTATATGAAAAAGTGGTGGGGGTGTTTGCATTCAAACAGGTTTGACTTGTAGCGTGGTGGTGGGGGTAACGATGAAATGCAAAGGTCAAAGGTCAAGGTCACCCGTGAAGTTTAAAAAAATGCAACATATCAATATGTGACAAACTTCACATATTGATATGTTGCATTTTTTGTCTTTTGTATTTTTTTGTTTTTTTATGGTTTATTTATTTATAAAACATTACAAAAACATATGTACAACAGTAAAACTTAAATCTAACACTGGTGCTTGTCGGCAATGTGGATGGTCAACTCGGTGGAATTACTACCCGTGCAACCGTGGAAAACCAGGTAGAGACAGCCGGGTTGGATGGAGCGCAGATCCTCGTTCTGGAGGAGATGGACGAACCGTTTCGGCAGGTATACTTGGAACTTGGGCTCATCCCCCGGAGTGAACGGTGCCTCGCTAAGACTGCAGCAGATGGCCTCTCCAACTGTAGTCTCCATCTTCTTCATGGCGTGGATAATGTAGTGCTTCTCGTCTTTAAGTTCGGAACACTTCTTGACGGGTAGTATGGTAGATTTGGAGTGAGCATTGAACTGCTCAACCAAAGTTTGCAGGAACTGGTGAGATGCCATGGTCGAGATATAGATCGTCTTCTTCGTCTTCTTGCTGGGAGATGTTGTCGTCTCGGAATCTCGAGTAATACTCATGCCAGGTCCCGGTCTGCTCCTCACTTATATTACCCCCGTTACCCCCACCACTCCCCATTTCCCCACTTTGAAGGTAAGATGCGAGTTTATAGGCGTTTTTTAAAGCGCAATGTCTATCTTTTTCATGTTCTGGACTTTTAGTACAAATACAAACATTTTCCACCGTATACTTGTAATTTTTATCCAATTCCACATCATTAACCGGAACATGAGTAAATCCTTCGATCCATCTTTTCTTTTCCAGCCCCTTTGTGTAAATATTGGTAAACTTGTCTGAAAAGTGATGCATAATGTGATACAAGTCCGTGTAACTTGTAAAACCATCATACCAATCAATATGATGGAAATGTTTTGAAATCCATCTGTTGGTGGTAGCGGCTTTACTAGTTAAAGATGAATAAGAACATGGTGGTTTAAATAAAAACGAATAAGGAACACTTGTATTCATGTCCAAAAACACAAGTTCTTTTATAATGAATCTATCATCATTACCACGAAACGCTTGAAACTCAATAATACCAGGCTTGGACTTTACTTGTTCTTCTTCTCCCTTGTCCATTTTGAAAGTCACACGTCTGCTCATTATGAAGTCGGGAGGTCAACTGATTTCCACACCACGGTAGGTACTGCTTTTATACCAGGCCGTACAGTTGTTGGCGCGTTGGTGTATATTTAACGTGGGCACCGTCCCCAATAGGCCTAACCCCACAAAATGTTGGTTATTGTTTTAGAAACTAACCATTGTCATTTAAGTTTCCATCTTTATATTTTCCTTGTTTTCGTTTTCATCACTAACACTTGATTCTTCTCCTCCATCCTCCTCTTCTTCCTGTTTTACTGATTTCTTATGTAGTTGAGCGTACTTTTCCAATTGTCTCCACATTTGTACTTCATGAGGAACCCTATTGAATATAGAAGTATCCACAGGCCCGTACAATATAGGTGCGTCCGGTTGTTTGTCCAAAGTGTCTTCCAGATAATCTTTAATAATTGAACTTGAAAACACCAGTTGTCTCAAGTATCTTGTTATTGGTTCAGTTGCACAAGTTAGAATAAAAAACTCTTCTCGATTAAGTTGAATCTTGTTATCATGTCTTGTTGTATCTCTAAACCGCAACTGATGATCACCACGATGTTTAACAATATCGATTTCCACATTTGAATCCAAAAGGCCTACTCTTGTCTTTCTTCCAAACATGTTACTACTTAAATAGCATTCTAGCAGATGCAAGTGTTTCATAAACGATTCCCAAGCAGTGTCCGTAAACAAAATCATTTTGGGCCCATGAGTTAAAATTACAGTACAGTACACTCTCGTTCATCGGACTCGGCGACATCGGAACTCCGCTTCATCGGAACTGAAAATCTGGATATTATTAATTTTTTTTCTTACAAAATAAATAATTTTTCCGTTTTAGCGCCTTCGATTTCCATTCGTTCTATCCGCACAACAGTGAAGTATCACATTTTGCATCAAAAGTCATCAGGCGTTTTCCATAATCTGTACCCATCGATGTGATTTACGAGGCCGTGGAGTATATGCACAAAAATAGAAAGGAAGGGGGCAAGAAGTGAATGTCAGCGTCGACCGCTTCAAAAACATTCAGTCTGTCTCGCGTCGCGACTGCACCTGTGTTACGTGGAAATCAGTTGACTGCTGGATATGAATATGGAATATGAGAATTAAGATTTTGGATCTTTATTTCCTGCGTTGTTTTTATTCCTATAGGTTCATTGTTACCATGTTCAAAATTTGATTGCCTTATTTCCATAAAATCTCTTGTGTTATCTTAAAAACAAGAGTGGATATAATCACGATAGGTCACCGTACGGGCGGAAATGATGACTCACGACGGACTCCGGTTCATCGGAATTTTTTGACATCCGAACCGGCCGTCCGCCACATTAGTTCCGATAAACGAGAGTGTACTGTAGGTGAATAATCCGTCGATTTCATAACACCGATTAAAACACTTTTGTCCAAACTTGATGAAATTGGATAAAATATTCGCAAGAATACCTCACTCAATATGTTAGGAGAAATATTATCTTCAATACCCCTTTTCCTCTTCTGTACATTCTTTCTTCTTTTACCTTTTTCCTCAACATTATTACTGGCGTGTAGTTGTCTGCAAGGGTTGTGTTCATCTCCTTCCGGTTGACCTTGAAGATCTAAAAAGTCGGATATCTCCTTCTCAATATCTACTACATTTTCTGGTGTACCACTAGGAGAAGCCATATTGAATACGATGCTACCCATACAACAACAGGCAATAAACTGATGAGGAGCGACCTGAACGCTCTGCTTTTATACTCGCGGAATGCATTGGAATGTAACAAAACCGGTTTTTTACAATACATTTTTAACAATTCCAGTTAAAGGTGTGTATGTTACGATTTTATCATGTAGAATTAAACAGTATGCAGTTGTATTAGCCGGTATAGCCGCGTTGAATTCCATTTCTATTTTTATATCCACACTTGACGATTTTACCGATTCATTTTGTTTAGAACAATCGATTACAACTATAGGGTAACCATCTAAGTATTTTTCTGGTGATAGTAAAGGTGCATTTGTTTTACCGTAATATGAACTTTGGAATCTTGCATACATATCGTACAATATGCTGTACTTTTTATTAGCGAATGACACATTTAAATTATCGTATGGAAAAAATTGTGAATTTAAATAAACTTTAATATTTTTTAAGTTGCAATGGTCAAATTGGCCTGCATGTTTGGTGATGGTGTCTCTTCTGCCTGTTTGTAAACCAAATATAATATACCTAGCTCGTTCCACATAATTAGATGTTTTAACAGTCCAAGTGTGACGATCCGTAGCTGGCAAGTTGGGATGTTCATGAAATTCCCAACTTCTAAAAGGAATTACAATATCACGATCAGCCTTTAACTTTCTTAATAGTAGCATTCTATGCTCGTCAGCTAATTTAACATGCGGAACTCTCCATACAATTTTGTCTAATGTTAATTTCCATTCTAAAGTTGCATCTGTTGTACCGTCTGGAGCTTTAATAATGTCTTTATCGTTAGAAGATCTCAACAAAACTAATTCTTGTTTAACATTTAATATAATAATTTTTCTATAATCTTCAGCAAAACCAAGCAACAAACGTAATGGAATATGAAAATTAAAATTTCCATTTGTATCTGGAGTGATTGTGTCTTTTGCAGGTAAAACCCATCCTGCAGGTTGTATTAAATTGGTTTCATTAGGTGATATAGATGTTAATCCCTTTAAAGTTGTTGCAATACCTACTTTTTTAGTGGAATCAACTGTTACACCTGATATTTCATATCTAATTTCATCAAACAGGAAAGCCATAGGATTATTTATAAATGGAACTGTTGTACCAGTAGTAGTACCATCCTTTTTAGTAACTTTTCCTTCAATATACAAGTAACTTTCACATGGTAGTGTGTAAATGTCTTGATTTTGTATGGGAATACGAATTTCATCGTTATTGTTTAGTTTTGATGAAGTGTAAGGGTTGTGGGTGTGATATTCTTTTTCCCATAGGGTTTCGTCGAATGTTGGACCCTGCGCTATATCCAGTATATCCATAATCGGTTAATTGTAATCCAATTCTCTCTAAGAAACGAATGTTCTCACGTGTTAACTCCTCCACAGCTGAAGAGCTACTAATGTGGTTTCCCGTAGGTTGTTCGCTTTTAAATGTTAAACCCATGATTTTGTATTAAAGTGTCGATTTTAAATGTAATCTAAAGGTAATAGGCTCTTCTCGGAAATCTATCAAGTTACCGTCTTGATCCAATACGTTCAACACGATGTCTGAAATGAAAGTGGTGTTCAACGGTAGATATACCAGGTTTTGTGGTTTTTCAACAATTTTAAGTCCAGGTGGTACACTTGGGTAAAAAGTATGTATTATATGGGTATTTGCTCCATCTCTGTAAGCTCCTTGTATAATGTTACAAGTTATGTCTATACTATTGACTTTTAATATTGTTACAGTTTGTTTACCGGAATGTGTTTGATTTGGTTCTAAAATTGCTCCATCTTTGGGAAATCCTAATAAATCACCAATTGAGTTTGGTTGAGTAAAATCTATATAATATTTGGAAGTAATTTCAGCTTTCATCGTATTATTATTACCTTTTAATGTTATATTGTCTTTTCCCATTTTAGTTTGCAAAAATTCATTTATATGATCAATTTCATAGGATCCTGTGGGTAACCTGCACTCTTGTAAGTCTGTAAATTTCCCACTGGCATCTTTTCCTTTATAATAATGCAATAAGTTATTTTTACCTTCCGTAACATTGGGAATAGAGTTGTAAGTTGTAAAATCCAATAGTGCCGCCTCCCAAAATCTTCCTTTTTGCAAGCGTAACGCTGGAAAAAGGATACTTCGTAAAGTGGACGATTTTCCTGTTAATGATACCGTATAGGAAGACATCTCAATAGTGACTGATACTTTTAGCTAGGAATTCTAAACATAAATGACCGCATATTAATGTGTTATCAGGTTGTTCTCTTTTATAGTTGTAATATATGTTTTTAGCAGATTTAAAGTAATCTTGAAGTTCTTTTGGTGGTGGCAGGTTACCGAAACTATCAAAATAATATACATTGCTATTCAGTTTCTTATAACACACCCAATGGGTGCCGGGCCCTTCAGTATTATCCAAATTTACGATTCCAGTCTCATTTTTCCATATTTTCTTTGGTAAACTGTCCTTCATGAATACTCCGCGAAAAAATGGTATTTTTAAACAGGAAATATATCTGAATAATTCAACATTAGTCAACGCTTTATGTGGTATAACTAATTGATTTCTTTTATTTAATATGCACGATACGGTCTTAGGTATAGACCTGCCCCGTTTTTTACCATTGACCATATTGTCGGTTTTTTATTATTTTTCTTCGTAGAACGTCTTTTTAGTCTAATATTACCACCATGTTTCTTCATGGTTGATCCTTTTTTATTTTTACCCCTCCTTTTTCCACCTCCTACCGCTGTTTTAGCCTTCATACCTGCTATTACCGCTAAAGCTGCTGCTTTTTCCGCAATACTAGCGTCATTAGACTTTACTCGTTGCCAAGCTATATTTGCTAGCTTTTTATCAGCGATTGACCTATTTTTTGAATCTTTAAATGTGGAATATGCGATATCGTGTTCTTTACAAGCCTGATCTAACTTATTTATGCCTGGATCACCTCTTTCCAGTCGTTTTTGCAATTTAGTTCCTGGTCCGCAATACTGATAACCTCCCAGTATGTGAAATTCGTATGGTAAAGCGTCTATTGCTCTGTTTACGATAGATCCTACTGGAATACGATTTAAAGCTTTACTTAACAGAGAAACCGCTGTGGACGTGATACCGCCTCCTTTCCGTATAGTGTCTCGATATGGACTGGTGTAATGAAATGCCATGATTGTCTTTTATATTCGAAAAGCGTAACCTATGTGTTACCTCTATGACAGGTTGCACATAAATGAAGTCATTTATTGGGTTTTTTAATTAAATATCAATATCACCCCAATCTGATGATCTAAACTTTTGCGTATTAGGGTTTGTAAAGTATTTATTAAAAATTTCCCGTTTAATCCAATTACCTCTATCGGATTCGGACACCCAACTATGATGTGTACGGGTTGCAATAAGATTGTATACATCAAATAATGCATTTCCTAAAACTTTAATAAGAAAATTAACAGTGACAGCATTATCCACATGTTCAGGGTCTTTAAGGTCTGTTATACGTTTATTATTACAAGTATACACTTTACTATCCATTTGTGATAATGTGATAGCCTGTCCTACGGTTGCAGCATCATTTGCTTCTCTTCCTTGCGCCAAGTCTTTTATTTTGTGATTGTTACATGTAAAAAACGCCCAGTAATTATTTGGATCTAGATGTACTGTTTGTCCTAAGGTAGCTGCGTCTCTATCTGTATGACCCCATGACACATTTGATAACCTTCCATACATGCAATCCCAAGCAGCATTTTTGTATGTCAATAAATGAAATTTTTCATTACCTTGAATAAAGTCATCCCCTTGCTTTGATAATACTTCATCTCGTTTTACAAATCTAGTTGTTTCTTGTTTTAAAGTCTCTTTCATTTGACCCACTGTTGCACCATCTGATGGTGCTGAACCATCTTTTACATTCGTCAAACAATTGCCAAGACAATCGATAACTCCCACATCACGTATGACACAATGATCTTTTATATATTTGAGATTTACAGCATCATTTTCATTTTTTGGATAACCTATGTCGTTAATAACAAATTTATAAAAAGAGAATCCATCTTTTGTCTTTTCAGGTATCAAGGAATGTAAATAGCGTCTATTTACGCTGTCTTTTGCATCTTTAAGGTCATCTACGTTGGATATACGTTTATTGTTAGCACTATACGTTTTCCCATTGAATTTTAACGTATTTTTTAATTCAGATGCCAAATAACCTTTGTTTATTGCATCACCGTTTTGATTTGGTTTACCAACGTTGATAATTCTATGATCTTCTGCGTCATATGTGTTATTTTGTAGTCTTAATGTTGGCGATATCTTTTCCTTTAATATTTTTAAATTTATTGCATCGTTTTCATCCGTAGGATCTTTTATGTTTTTTAACCTTTTATTACTAATATCATAATCTCCATCAGGTGTTTGTGGTAAACCAGCACTTCTTTTTAAACTATTCGCATAATATAACCCATCCGAGGAGTAACGTCCGAACTTGTCGACACTCATGGTGCAACTGAATAGTAATCTAGGGAGTAACGCATTTTTATGAGATTACCCCACGGTTTCGGAGCTCATCCACTAAAGCCACCCATTCGTTTTCCAATCCAGTATGACCCGCTTCTTTAGCTTCATGTATTAGTTTCATTCTATCCACCAATTTATTGATATTATTGTAATAAATCACATTTGTGTTATATAGTTTCTTCATTAAACCTGTACCTGTAACAGATTTGTTTCTTTTTCTTGGTTCAGCAGCACTTATATCCAAAGTGGATGACACAAACCTTCGTTTTATAGGTTTTCTTGGCATTATCGGCATTGGTTGTCTTCTCGTTGTTGGTATTAACTTGGATACAAATTCTCTATATTTTAAAGACCTAGATCTAAAAACTGGTTGGTCAGCTAAATATTTTCTCCTGTATGCATTGGTGTGTTCCAAAATCTGTTTATATGCTTCCATGTCTTCTTCTTTAACTAACAATTCTAAAGGCTTTTTTTCAAATAATAATTCAAATAATCCTCTTGTGCCCTTATATCTTTGATTACCAACAATAATATTATCATCTTCATCAATGTTTACCGGGCTATTACCAACCATTAAACCTTCTTCTGTTAATCTTACTCCATAACTATGGTAGTTTTTATTAGGATTTATTCCAGCTAACATTTTTATCATGTATTTCCTTCCTAAAGGTCCTTTGTTATGAATGTTTTCACCCAACAAGCTTATGTTTGACGGACCTTCCCTTGCTTCTTCTTCTTTTTCCTCTTCACTAGCAGTTGATACATCTTCATGTCCTCTTTTAGCTTTTACTTCATATAATTCTCTTATACCACTATAGTCTGGTGATTCTAGCTCTCTTTCAGGTTCTCCGCCGGTAAAACCACTATATGTAGAGGATTCCGGGTCTTCATCACTAAAATCTTCTGATTTTACATTTTCTCTTTCAAACTTTGTAATAGGTGCAATTGCATCTCCTTCCAAAACGGGTTTAGCAAATTTTTTGTTTAATTGTTTCAAGGGTTCAGTAATAGGTTTAAAAGTAGATTCAAGAAATTTCTCCCTTTCGCTAATACCTAATTTTAATGCTCTGTTTTTATCCCGAATAGAATCACTAAGTGATTTTATTTCCTTTATTAACTTTTCTTGGTTAACCATGTTTGTAGCAAGACGTGTTGTACAACAATGAATGTTTTACATCATGATCAGTGTATTAGTATAAATTTATCAAATCCTATCCTGTATCGACCATTGTTTAGCGGTTGTTCCTTTATAATTGTTAAAAACCCATACTTTTCACCCCAAGCCTTTCCACACAACTCTTTAAATCGTTCAAATGACATATCCGCACTTACATGGTCATAATATATGTGTTTTAGGTTGGTTTCATCCTGTTTAAATACAATTAACATGTTTGCATTGTCTCTAATGAGCTGTTTCGGTATTTTGCTGTAAGTTTGACCAATATAAATGCTATCTATGTTGTTATGTCGACCCATGGCGAAGTAATTCCTTATTGTATTTTGATTTTCACAAGATACATCGTCAAATATGAATACTGAGAATGGTTTAGCCTCTTGCGGTTGCATGACACTCTCGCTTGCGTTAAATCTAAAATATTTAACTTCAGGCACATTATTGAGTATTTGTTCCAATAACTGATATTTTGGTTGTTGTAGTGACTTTGAAAATACATATAAATTATTAAAACATAAGCCTTTAGGGTTTGTAATAAAATTGAATACTACATTTGTTTTTCCACAATTGGAAGGACCGGTAACCAAACAACGCACCGTGTTTGGTAACAAAACACCATGTTTCCCAGCATTGAATTGAGAACCATCCACTGTGAGTTCATCTATATTATTAATAGTAAAATTGTCTTTTTGCGGTATTATCTCCATCCTTTGTAATGGTTCAACCCAAAATGATGCTCTATCATTATATTAGATCCTTTTTAGGTATCCAAGAATCTTCCGTCTTATTAAATCCTAACCATCGTACTTTAACCTTATCTTTTTCCGTTGCAACACCTTTTCTACTAGATATACATCACCTACTGTTGATTTTAACATTTCATGTCCATAAAACCCTCCTTCCAACAATTGTCCTTTATTATCTTTTAAAATGTAAGTTTCTGGTATTGTAGGTTGCGCCTTAAATACAGTAAATACCTCATTTGTCCAGTTTGGAAGATATCTTTTACTGAATACACCTTTGTATTTGCTTATTCGCACTTTATCACCAACATTATACCTTTTAGGCTTTAGTTTTTCAACTTTTGGTTTAATATTCATTTTTATACGTTTAAATACAAATTTTTCATTTTTATTAGTCACCTGGCTTGGTTTCATACCGATAGTTCTATGAAACTTGTTATTGTAATCGCTTACAAGTTTTGGTAACATATCAATCCATACGTGTGATCCTCTGTTGGAAAACATCTTATACATCGCACCTTTTAAAGTTCTGTTAAATCTTTCAATTATTGATGCTTTTACCTCTGAATTGGTTGAGTAATGGTTAATGTTGTGTATTTTCATTAAATTTGCAAATTCCTTATTAAAATATTCTTTTCCATCATCAGTTTGTAAATGTTTTATAGTATGTTTGTCTCTTTGTATAGCTGTTTCCATTGCTTTTGTAACACTTTTGCCACTTTTATCTTTAGTGGTAAAGCATCTGCCATTTTTGAAAAACAATTAATAATAGTCAATATGTATTTAAATCCTCTATTTTGTTTACTATAAGGAATCATTTCGATTAAATCCGCTTGATATAAATCATTATTCCTTTTATCACTGTATTTCTTCGTGGAAACTTTCTTCTTGCAGGTTTATGTAGTTCGTTGACAATTTCTTGCTTCAAGTCCTTCATATTGCAGGTTTGAATGTTTCATGTATCACATGTATAGTCACAATGAATGTTGTCTTAAATATTCACATCATTTATATAGGTCAAGGTCATCCAAACTTGTGTAAAAAATGGGGAACACGGCGTTTGACTTGCCGTGTTCCCCATTTTTTTACGGAAGGAAAAAGGAATAAGGTCAAAGTTGTAGAAGGACGAAGAATAGGTTACTAGTCGATAGGGTTTAGAGAGTAGTGGCCAAAAGGAAGAGTGTGAATTTTATCCGGCATAATATGCCTTTTATCATCTCGAGCTGATAGTGCTCTTTTAACTTCAGTGACACTGTATACCTCATGTTTAAAGCTTCTGATAGTGTTGAACGTTGCAGACATTGTAGAATCTTCAAACAAACAGGTCTTGTAATGGTCAAATGTCACATGTTTCTTCAAGTAAGATGTTTTGACTCCTTTAGCTTTCTTCAATGTCGGTATGTCATTTTCCTTATACATCTTGAAGGAATATAGTTTGGACATTAGCGCAACTATTTCCTCCAAAGGTATTCCATTTGCTTCATCTTTAAATTTTCCGATTACTTTTTTATTATTTTCATTGTAATTCGGATGGTTCTTCGGATAGTCAGAGAAGTCAAAGTCGTCTTTGTATGGGAAACTCCTTAGATCTTCATACATGTCCAAAGTCTTTATCCAGTAGATAAACGCGTCGGTATCCATGTATGCAACTCCAATGTTGTCTCTTCCGTAGTGTTTAACCATTTTGTTGTAATGGAAATCATACATCAGAGTTTTACTCATATCCAAAATCGACATTCCAATGTATAACGGACGATACATCACTATTGTTGTTTTATTCATACTGACAGCAACTAGATTTTCGTTTATAATCATTGATGTTCCGAAATTTGGTTTTTGCACTAATTTTTCCAATTTCCTAGGATCACTTACTAATTTTACAATTTTGTGTTTTCTCTTGTTCTCCAAGGTCTTCCCAAAGATGGCGTTGTTCATTAATTTGTAGAAGTCCTTTTCAAATGCTGTTGTCGCTGCAGCTCTTCTTGTAGTGTTGGAATCGATATATGGTTTCAACCAACAAGACTGGGTGAATTCAATTGCTCTGTGAATTTTCACTATACGTAGGCCCAATTCAAGTGCTTGTTGAACTACCCAGTAGTGTGCCACATATCGACTCTTATTCTCCAAGGTCATCATCAGCTTGGGCCATCTTCCTGTCGGTGAAACTTCAGTCTTGGCTAGGAGAGGCAGGTCGTAATGATGGTCGTGAAGGTGTTCCGGATATTCAAAATCACAGTCCAAAATATAGCCTGTTTGGCCATCTTTTGGAATCCGTGATATGTCACCGATGGTGGCCGGGTCAATCCACTTGAAGTCTGCGTAGGGAAGTGGATTTGACATCGCCCAACCATAGAGGTTGTTCGCATCAAAGTATCCAAGGTAGAGTGATGGTTGTTGCTCGTCGAAGTTGGGGATATACTTGTTGTTAGCCTTAACATGTCTGGTCACAGCTTGAGTCAAACCACCTCGTACACCTGATTCGATCATGAGGACCATATCGATGTCTGTGAGAAGCTCCAATCGACAGTTAGTTGACTTTAGCATAGCTTGCCATGCTAATCCAGGGGATGTATACGAGTGTAGAGGGTCCAATCCGTAGGCTGAGAAACAGGTGTTCCGAAATTCTTCCATCACATCGCACAGCAGAGTTACATCCAATTTTATATAAAAATCAGAATATTCCCCTAAAGTTTGAATGTTTAGTTGGTTCCAAACATTACAAGCATGATTGTAGTCTTCAACGGAGATTTCACTTTCATTTAATTTGCTATTGAAGGCTTCAATAGGTGGTAGACTGGTTTCTTCGAACTTTTCTGTGGAAGTTATATAATCATAGGGGAAAACTCCTTTTCGTAATACTAAGTCCAATTTATCTTCAGGTACAATTTTGCTGGTTTCTTTTAGATCTTCTCTTCTTAGGTTCTCAGACAATTTGCTCAAACTAGATGACATAAATCTATAAGAGTCTACGAAGCGAAGTTTAATTTTACCTACTGTTTTTGAGAAACTGATGTACTTCTCCAATGTTTCAGCTAATACTTCGATTTTTCCATCATCTCGTCCTAACTCTGGGATAATGAAGTGGGAGTCATAGCCGCTAAGATTGTGTAACACGACAGGAATAAATTGAGGCAGTTTGTAATTTATATTGCACGAATTACAAGCAGGTCCTCTGTATAACCCTGTGAGGTGATCATGATCTCTTACTTTTTGATTTTCTTCACTGAAGCTCTTCTTGCATAGATAACATCTTGTTGCCAAATTGTATTCTTCTTGTTGATTTTGGTTCAAAGGTTCCATAGGTAAAACATTACCGTATAAGCGTTGCACCTTTTCAGCAATGTCATACAACTGGTCTACGAAATGCTTAGCGGCTTCTTCCCCACGGTAGAGTATCGGAGTGGATGTTAAACCATAGTCTTGCAACTGTTTTTCAGGCAAAGTCGATTTCACCAATAAGCAAAAACTGTTAGGTTGATGAAATTGATATTTGGTTCTTCTAGTCACCTCACCATCCGGAAGCTCCTGTGGTACTAACGTGGATTCGAAATCTGCGTAGACAGCTACTGGAATCCGATATTGGTGAACTGTTTTGTTGAATTGGATGAACGCTCGAGATGGCGGCGGCAGACTAATCTTCACTTCATAGTTGTCATTACAAAGTCTTTGGTGTTCCTTCAGCCACTCCGATCCTCCATGTTTTAAATCTTTATTTGTAAAACAAAAGCATCTCTTACACACTGTCACTCTAATCTTCTTTTTGGTTAATTGTCGTGCAACCAAAGCTTCAAAATCTTTTATCCACACATAATGTGAAATTTCACCTTTAGTTATCAATAATAAATCAGTATGGTTTCTTTGCTTCACTTTTCCAACTCGTAGTGGATACACATTGTTCGAATCATCTAAGCCGAACACGTTAACAGAAACACCTGGATTTTGTTTCTCAAATTTTGCAATTTGATTAAGACTCACAGGATACGACATTCCTCGGAAGTTGTAGCGGTGTTCGTTTTCATAATATTCCCTACCAACTCTACAAGGATTATGTCTTACATACTTAGTTAGCATCGCATACTTAAAACATTCATTATCCCCGTTTGTAACATTTCTGCAAGAGTTGGTGTCTTTAATTTTCTTTGGTAGAGGGATAAAGCTGCTACCCCTCATACCATATCCATGCTTGTGAATCCTCACATCCATACCTTCGATCGATGATACGCAGTTGTCTTATATCTTCCACTTCTTCTGTATCCTCTTCTTCCATTTCCTCTTCTTGAATAAATCCTCCAGCTGGAGATGGTCCAGCTCCGGCAAATTGAATAACACTTGGTCTTCTTCTCTGCATTAGCTGTAGATAGCTAGCCCAGTCGTCCATCTGCTTCTGGGGTTTTTCCAAAAACTGATCAATCACATCCAAGTCTTCTTCAGTTACTATAATCTCTTCTTTTCTATCCTCTTCATGATGCAATTCTCGGTGTAACTGTAGATAGCTATCCCAGTCGTCCATCTGCTTCTGGTAGTTTTCCAACAACCGATCAATCGCATCCAAGTCTTCTTCACTTACTACAATCTCTTCTTTTCCGTCCTCTTCATGATGCAATTCTCGGTGTAAAACAAAGATATCCTCGTCTTGGAAAAACTCACCACAAATATCGCAAAGAGCCATTTTTTACAGTTTGGCTTTGAGTGTGCACTCGGTGAATGTCCACGCAATAATGAGCAGCGCGCTCAACCAGGTCCCTTTATACCCGAGGATGTAGGGTGGGGGAAGGTGACGTCATATACATCCGGTTTATCAATTATGTAGTAGATTTGGCTTTTAAACACCCATTTTCAATATATTCTTCAACAGGCTTGATAAACCAATGATGTTTGGTCTAAATCCGCTACTTTGTACAAGTTTTTTCAAAGATGTCTGTTTTAGCAAGTTTATGTAGAACAAGGTCATTTGGAATTATTATTTTCAGCGGGGGATAGAGCCATGGTATAGAAGTGATGTATCCATCCAATTGGTTTGCCCTTTTTATACCCCTACCAACTATGCATTTATGTGGGTCAGGGTTGCGTAAAGATACCCTTTGAGCCGGGTATAAACCACTAAGCAGCATGCTAGTCCATTGCCGCAAAGTGATCTATCCCCCGCTCTGTTCTACAAAACCTCAATCAAGTCCAAGTCCTATGGGGGAGGGGGTGGGGGAGGGGGGTACCCCTATGGGGGTGTGGGGCACTTCGGTTGTCATCGCTGTAGCCTCCGAAGAGACCCAACTATGACAACAGGCAACATCCAATGTTGTCTGACCTTCACCACGCAAGACTTATAAACATTTACTGCATTGTCTTTTCAATAGCTAACAAAGATTCGTTTACATAATTTTAAGTTTCCAGGAGGAAACAAACTGAGGACACCCTAGTGGCTTACGTCCTCGTCCGAGTGCAGAGGCCGCCGCAACCTTTTGCATGCCAGCGTACAAACGGACATACTCCCAAACCCCAGCCGCAACCTTTTGCATGCCTGAGAGGAGCCTAACAATAATTAAAAGTGGCTTTACACGGGGGTCTACTCCCGTACCCTATCTCTAATATTTTTACTTTAGCAATGCAGTAAATTTTTACAAGTTCTTACTAGGTCAAGGCCACACGAACATTAAAAAATTTCGGCCCCCGTACATCCATGGCGAACCACGAATGTTCGGGGGCCTTGGGGACTAAAAACACAAATAGCTAACAAAGATTTATTTACATAATTTTGAGTTTCCAGAAGGAAAACTAACTGAGGACACCCTAGTGGCTTACGTCCTCGTCCGAGTGCAGAGGCCGCCACAACCTTTTGCTTGCCAGCGTACAAACGGACATGCTCCCAAAACCCCAGCCGCAACCTTTTGCATGCCTGAGAGGAGCCTAACAATTATTAAAAGTGTCTTTACACGGGGGCCTACTCCCGTTCCCTGACGTTACAATTTACTTTGAGCTGTGAAAAAAGCTCAAGGGGGAATGCTAAAACAAGCGTATACACTTTAGGTAAATATAACACACTTACAACACAAAGTTGAGCTCAACATAGTAAATGCTGGAACAAGCACATACACATTAAACACATATGACAAACAAGACACACAGGATAAAAGACAAACGAGACACACAGGAGACATAGGATACAAGTGAAACACTCTCATATAAAACAATTCCCAATACCCAAACGCAAGCGCAATATCTTAGAAATAATACAAGTCTTAAAGTTAGAGTAGACTTCGCTAAACAGTGAAGGCGCCTTTCAGTGTTTAGTGAGGCCTATGGCGGTCGGTCCCGATCGTTCACGTTCAACGCGCGGGAGCGGACTGCGAGCCGGCTGCGGCCGGGCCGCCTTATATCCCCACCGGTCGCCCCCCAAGGGGCGGCATCGGGGGCACAGAGGTGGGGGCGCCATCGGGGGCAAGGTCACCCCAAGGTCACCTCAAGGTCACCCCAAGGTCACGTCAAGGTCACCTCAAGGTCACTTCAAGGTCACCTCAAGGTCACCCCAAGGTCACGTCAAGGTCACCCCAAGGTCACCTCAAGGTCACCCCAAGGTCACCTCAAGGTCACCCCTAGGTCACCTCAAGGTCACCTCAAGGTCACCCCAAGGTCACTTAAAGGTCACCTCAAGGTCACGTCAAGATCACGTCAAGGTCACGTCAAGGTCACCTCAAGGTCACCTTAAGGTCACCTCAAGGTCACCTCAAGGTCACCTCAAGGTCACCCCAAGGTCACGTCAAGGTCACCCCAAGGTCACTTCAAGGTCACCTCAAGGTCACTTCAATTCACGTCAAGGTCACCTCAAGGTCACCCCAAGGTCACATCAAGGTCACTTCAAGTCACGTCAAGGTCACCTCAAGGTCACTTCAATTCACGTCAAGGTCACCTCAAGGTCACCCCAAGGTCACTTCAAGGTCACCCCCAAGGTCATCCAAGTCACTTCAAGGTCAACCCAAGGTCACCTCAAGGTCACTTCAAGGTCACCCCAAGGTCACACTTATGTCACTTCAAGGTCACCCACAACACTTCTACTCTAAGTGTTGGCTATACCCCCACCACAACTGAGTCCCTAGGCTGCACAACATCGCTCCGCCAGTATGTCTCCGGCTTCCATACGGTGCGTCGCGCTGTTCTCTAACTCTCTATATGTAAGTATTTTTACAAGTTTAGAATCTAGGTCACTACACTTTAACTCTGGGACGATATCGACTTATAGTATTTCAGTGTTTTGACTCACGGTCATCACACTTTAACTCTAGCACGTCGGTTATCGTACCAGAGGTGCTCAATAACCTAACTTGTAATGTTTAGGGTGGCGTATGCACGTAATATCGCCATGAGTGTCCAGTCCGAATTTTAAGTTAGATTTATTTTACTGTGATCTTTTCCATTTCCAATTCGTTTTGCCTAAGAGTGAGATGTCGCTTTATAAAATGGTATTTCTCTAAAGTTCTTGGGGATTGCAGGGATACAATTACTTTATTTAGACGGCTCTTCACCTTAGAGTTTAACATAACTTCCACTTTAACTTTTCTTCCTTACCCCTCACAGCCTAAGCTGTACAGTAAGGTTTTTTCTAGTTCCAACTCGGGCCGAGAGAACGGTGTGTTAACTGTAGGACAGCTCATGGTGGAGTGATGCGATACCACAGCGTACAACCTCACCTTCCCCCACCACTGTGACCTTCCCCCACTCCAGCTGTTTCCCTCACCACTTTTCCCTTGGCTCATGCGCTATCAACAGTCTCTCAGTATTGTGCGGACTTTTGTGAGGAATGCCATGTTGCAGGACACTTTGGGTAAGAAACTTGCCCGTGTTAAGTCTTTATTAGTTGCTCAATGTACACCGCTCAAAGTCAAGCGGGTTTCCACTTTAGCTAAGTGGCGAAAACAGTTGCGCGGACACCCTAAGTTTTATACCAAACAGACTAATGTAAGTTTTACTGATGAGGATTTGTTTAAAATATTGGATGAAATGACTTTTCCTTGCAAAGTTCAGTTAGTTACTCCCATTCCTGACGGTTTAGAGTCTTACTCTTTTGGGCCAATATACCTAGAGTGCGCGGGGCCGGAAAGTCAGTCGCTCGGTGTCTGTCGTAGGGTGCATATCGCGGTTGTAGTACTGGTCTAAAGGGGGCTGCTGGCTCACTTTAAGGTCACTCGAGCGGTGTCACATGACGGTTTAGGCAGAGTCACGTTGCAAACTTGCAGTTTCCTCGGCACTTTTGCTGATTCTTGTCTAATTTCGCTCCAAGTCGTCAAGGTCATGGGAACCTGACTGAAACTCGGAGCGTAGTGTGAGAAACAGCAAAAGTGCCGAAAAATTTTAGGTTTCAGCGTGACCTTGACCTTTTGTGACACCGATGACGTCATCTTGGTGACGTAAGGGGTGATGACGTCATCAGCACGTCATTTCTGTGACGTCATGGGTGTGACGTCATGGATGTGACGTCATTGGTGATGATGTCATCAATTGCGTCATTGATGACGTCATCGATGACGTCATCGGTGAGGTCATTGACCTCGATGACGTCATCGCTCGGGTGACCTTGAAGTGAGCCAGCAGCCCCCTTTTTCCACTACTCAGACACAAAAAATAAAACACGAATATGTACACAGCTTAAACAGAAACCTGTGAAAGCAGTTAGAGCAGAGAAAAAATGAAAATGTAAAAAAGCACACTATGCCCTCGAGAGCCAACCACACGCCAGCAATGGCGGGCACATGAGTGGCTATACGGGGTGAGTTTGTTTAAATTGATGCAATGGCTGTAGGACAGTGCGCCAACTTCTATAAAAACTTTGACGAGGGTAAGTTTATGGACCCTCGTGGTGCGGACACTGCGCCAGCTTTCGAGAGAGGTCGGAGAGTCGAAGGGGAAGGAGGGGCGGGAGAACGCTACCCCCCAGCCTAGATCTGGTTCCAAGAATTTTCTACGCATCGTTGCTCAGTCGAGCACAATAGCTGTATTTGGGATTCCACGTTGCCGCTTGGAGCTTGGTTTTCAATTACGAGTCTAGGCCCATTAAAAGTTCAATGGTGGATTAAAAAAACTTTGAAATGAAAATAAAATAACACATAACTAACCTTTTGTATATGAACAATTGTTTCATGTTCAAAATTTTTATTATGTTTTTGGCAACGCACTAAATCACCCACCGTACCGTAAAATATGCAAGTAGATTGGGTCGTGGCCTCTCTGAGAGATTTATGTATTGATAGGCAAGCACGTTTCTTTTCCTATTTTTTCTCAGCTTGTGAGCATCGTAGGAGGAAACCGTTTATACCATTAAAAAGGTTATCCTGTAGATGAGCAGGATTTCCCACCCTATGGATGATCACCCTATAGAATTTTATAGTTTCAATGTTAATCTTATATGAGGATGATAGCTGTTTTAATCATTAGACAGCTGTTGTGATGACTATAGGAATGTTAAAACAAATCAGCAAGGACAGATGTTGGTTATGAAAGGATGAACTGACTTTTTGGTCGAATTTCGACCAGGAGGCGATCTCTAGTTCACATTAAAGATCTTGTTTTAAAGTTGGTCAACATTATAAAGAGCCCTCTAGAAATAAAATAACGGACAGGGGGCCGAAGCCCAAAACGAAATTACATTTTTAATCATCATAAGCTTTAAAATTACACCTCAATCTTAAAAATCAGTTAGGTCGAGAGAAAAATGGGTGTTACAGACGAAACCCTTTTAGAAATAAGTATATTATAAGATACTCGTACAATTCACTGTAACATTTAAGAAAATTAGGATTCAACTTCCTGTCCGGATACAGCCGCATAAAAGCTGAAAAGGAAGTGATCCATATCCTTGCAAATCTCTAATATTCACAAAACCTTAGCCCCGGGTTCCGTGACTCATATCCGTGTCAACTTCCCCTATATTGTTTAGTCACGGGCACGGGGTACTTCTGAGAAACGCATTACACTGGGCCATCCAGCCCCTCTGAGCCCCTCTCCCAGCGTCGTCCTCTCTCTCCCCCAACCCCAACGCGGGTCTACCTGGCAACTGGCGCAGGCGCCGCGAGATGGATTTTGACATTTTTATGACCCCAACCGATAACGATGAGCTGGCGCAGTGTCCGTTTCCCGATGCAATAGCTAACTTTTTATTTTATAATTTTAGAGTTTTGTTCAAACAGGGTACCCCCTCTACATTTTATGTTGCTTCCAGGTGTGTATTTCAATTTTAAAAAAATTCCGTCAAATTTCCAATATGATGGCGAACCAAAACTTTTTTATACAAACCCTCATTTTATGTCATTTGTGGAAATTGCACATAACTTTAAGACATTTTATTGCTGGACACTCGTCTTTAAACCTAATGGTTAGGGCGCAAGGGACCATTGAAGTTCATTTTACATCCATAAGCCATGAAATGGGCCAAACTTTAACTGCCTGTGGCCTGTATCTTGGAAACTATTCAGTAAAATAAAAATACTCAAGTAGCCTATAAACATGTCTTAAAATGATTATATAAGAACATTTTGCTCATAAACTTTACACATAAACAAACTTATATCCCATGAGATATTGTCCCATTTGTTATGTTTCCAATGAAGCCGTTATTCTTTATTCTAAAAGTTAATGTGTTGCGTTTTTAGCAGACGTAAATAAAATTTGAGAGAAATTCTACTAACTTTAAACAACAAATGACTCTCAAAACTGTTTATGAAGAAATTGTTTATGAAGAAAAGTGTTATTTAAGTATTGACTTACTTATACTTTTACGTTTGTAATTAAGGGAGGAAATACAATTTTAGACATAAAGGCACTCTTATACTGCCCAAGAACTAGCAGAACCTTGCATGCATCTGCAACAACTTGACATTAACAACAATTTAAGATCCAGAAATTGACACACTTTTATACAGTGAGTCTCTAAAATCCATCACCAAATATCATAATTTAATTGTTCCAGAGTAATCAAAATGTATTATTTGAAATTGTGTCCTTAAATGAAAATTTTTTGATATATGAGTAGTGGCAAAACACCGGTTCTGCCTCAGTTCAAGGTCACTCATTTTTTTGGGTTGGAAGTGGCAGGTGTGGGGTTGGAAGTGTGGGGTGGGGTGACAGTGATGGATGGGTTTGGGAAGTGGGTCAAGGTCATTTGGAGGGAGTTTTAAAAAAGTGGGAGCCGCAGGGGCTGGGGGTGGGGATGGGGTGGGGGCGGCGCCGGGGCGCGGGAGGTTTTCGTTTATTTTTAAAATTAAATCAAAATGATAGTTGCATGAAAGGAGAGCTCCTAGGTGTTTACAGTGTGAGTCGATACAGTAGAATGAGACATGTGTCCAAGGAAGAACGATCATATAAACCCGGTAATATAGTGAATAAGAATAATTGGATAGTGCCGTCAATAGGTGTAACAAGATTGAAATGTTGATACTGCAGCATGTCAGTTAAGACAGCGTGCAAAACAGTATCAGTACAGTATGCAGTGTTGCACAGGCTAGGTTTTGCAAAGTACAACGAGTGAAAACTGTAGTATTTCTTAAGCTTAGCCAATGTAGTACGCGGTTTAGAAATTGTGGAGTTAGATTGTTTCTGTAAAATATGTTTTGTGCGTAAAAGTTTTAGTTGTAAAGAGTGCGAAGCCATGATAATACACGAAAGGGAGATGTGTACTCTCCGACAATCGGCGAGTATATGACCGGCGCCCGCGAGTGTGTCTGAATATATAGAGACTAATTAGCATAATAAGTGCAAACATATGTTAGAGTAAAAAAGCGTAAGTAAAAAAAAAGTGTTAGACTAGGTGTTAGAGACTTGCGGATAGTTGTTCACTGTTGCCCTATCGCCACTATAATGACGCGCGCGCGGTACCGATGCCCGTTTTATAGGGGTTGTGTGCCCCCCTCCAACCCCTCCCTCTCAGAGGATGACATAAAAGAACAGAACTTCGGAGAGCTCAGTTATTTGTCGGGCGGCGCCGCGAAAGGTTGTAGCGGGGGGAAACATATAGGCGAAAAAAAGTATCGGTAGCCGCAGAAGTTAATTAATTATTCAGGTGCAGGATTGCAAGTAATGTTCCGTGCACGAATAAGTAGGAATACAATTGTCAATTGTACAGGTAAATCTTGTACTTTAGCAATAACTATAATATTAGACGGTTGTAAAGTGTATGACCTGCTGGTGTGCAAGAAATATCCCGTGCATGACTAAGTGGGATTACAATTGTCAATTGGACAGGTAAATCTTGTATTGTAGCAGCAAGTATAATAGTAGACCGTTGTAAGGTGTATCACCTGCAGGTGTGCAGGAAATGTCCCGTGAATAAATATAAAGACTAATTAGCATATTAAGTGCAAACACATTTTAGAGTAACAAGCGTTAGTTATAAAAGCGCAAGAGACTAACGGATAGTACCTCACCCGACCGATTCCGCCACCGAAATGGCACGCGCGCGGCAGCAACACCCCTTTTTATGCGATTGATGAGTCACGTGCGACGCCCCTCCAACCCCCTCCCCGAGAAAACCGCATAAAAGAGCGAGGTTTGGAAGAGCTCGGTTATTTGTCAGTCGGATGCGGCTACGGTCACAAGAGTCAGAGGAAGAGACGGATAATTTAAAAAAAAAGTACCGGTAATCGTGGAAGTTAATTAATTAATTATTCAGTTGTAGGATTGCAAGTATTGCTCTGTGGATAATCAAGTGGGGGGACCACAACTGTGATTGAACAGGTAACTATTGTAGTATAGCAATAATTTTAATATTAAATGGTTGTAAGTGTATAAGCTGCAGGTGTGCAAGAAATGTCTCTCGTACTGTAGCAATAATTATAATAGTAGACGGTCAGCAAGTGTATTCCCTGCAGGTGTGCAAGAAATGTCTTGTGTAATGTAGCAATAAGTATAATAGTATATGGGTGTAAGGTGTATTACCTGCAGACATGCAGGAAACATAGCGTGCACTATTGCACAGGTAAATCCCGTAGTGTAGCACTAAATATATTAATATGACCGAGAAGTAGCGGTTAGAGTTTAAGTGTTGTTAAAGTAAGAGAGTAATTTGCATAGTAAGGAGGAAACAGGTGTGTAAGAATGGAACCTGCAATTAATCAGTGTGAGTTTCCTGCACATGATGTTAATTAGCATATTTAGTTTAAACAAAAAAAAATGGAAACTCGACGCGAAAATAAAATTAAGATCTATAAAATAACTAGTGTAGTGTTAAGAAATAGTGTAAAAATAATTAAAATGTTAAAATAAATCGTGTGTTATAGTACTATGTGGTATGAACTCACGGATTGGTTGTTTACCGCTGGGGTGTCAGGTCCTTATATGGGATGCGCGCGAGTTTCCCGTCGTTTATATACATGCGGATGGTTACCCATGCATGACCCCCCCCCCCAACCGGACCGGACCGGAACCCCCCCCCCCCCCCCGACGTCACAACGTCTTGGGTGTAGCGTGTAAGAAGTACCGACCAGGCCAAGGATTATGAGCATAAGTAATGCATTTCCAAACAATAGTCTATTGTATGTTAAAAACAAGTTGCGTGTTTCGGCGGCCTATTTCCGTTGGAACTATAATTAAGCGGCGGAAGAGGGTGGATAACAATCGACGATAATTATGCTGCCACGCGATGGGGAAAGCTGCGGATGTACTTGTCAGCGGATGTAATTTGATGCTATCTAATGCAAATTGAGAGGTACAAGGCTCCTACTTGTCAGCGGATGTAATTTGATGTTATCTAATGCAAATTGAGAGATACAAGGCTCCACCTGCGTTTTGGCCGACCCACATGTAACAAAGCACATCCGTTTGGAATTTTCCATTGACGTTGCTGGAAGGTTCCATACCCCCTTAAACCCCTACCGGCCCCCCACCACTCTGGGAACCGAGAACCACCCCGACGACTATAGCCGCCGCAGTTGGGCTCGGCACTCCGGACGCGGCAGTCCGACCCAACTCAGAGGGCAACTCAAATGTATAAGCGGCCGATATATATTTGAGTTACTCTTGTTGTTAGGCTATTACTATTTAATATTTCTTGTGTGTGTGTGTGTATGTGTGTGTGTGTGTGTGTGTGTGTTTATGCAAAGTGTTATTTGGTTTTAGTCTTAAGATGTGTTAGTTTTAAGGTTTAACTTGCGCATTGCGATGTTAGCATTAAGGTGTGTTATGGTATTATCTATGTTTAAGAAATGTGTTTTTAATTTTAAGTATTGGTTTATGGTGTGTGTGTGTGTGTCTGTGTGTGCGCCTATGTCTGTGTTCATATGTGTACTAATAATTTCCACAGCTAGCTGTTAGGATGGGTAGATTAAATTAAAATGTAAATGTAAATTGGAGAAGTTCCATTGAACTTCATTAAATATGGGTGGGACATGCGCGTTGTGCCGTAGGTAGCGCATATTTTTATTGTTTTTGATTTTTGTTTTTAATTTTGGTCAGGCAAAAATATGTTTGGGTGGGTTTAGATTAAGGGTGGGAGGTTAGAGTTGCGTCTTGCACTAGCTGTTCCAGTGTCCCTAACTACCACATGGTCAAGCCCAGTGCCAAATGGCCCGAGACTGGCCGCCCGTATCACAGCTCACCAAACTGGATCGCCAAAGTGCGTGCGGGCAAAAAAATTGGGATCCCTCGCAAGACGTAACTTTTTGGGTTGGGATTGGGAGTGTTTGAGGAACACAGGGTGGTGGAGACGGTTACAGCCGCCTCCATCATCTTGGATCATTATTATTTTTTGGTGACCTTGACCTAAATCCACTCATGCATAACCCCCCCCCCCCCCGACGTTACAACGTCTTAGGTGTACCGTCTTAAGTATAATGTCTTAAGTAAAATGTCTTAAGTGTATCGTCTTGACCTTGACCTTGACCTTGAACCCGGCGAGCCCCCCCCCCCCGACGTCACAACGTCTTAGGTGTACCGCCTTAAGTATAATGTCTTAAGTAAAATGTCTTAAGTGTATCGTCTTGACCTTGACCTTGACCTTGAATGGGATGCAGGACATAAAACAATAACAAATGGAAGATTTGGTATAAAAGATACAGATGTACCTCTAATGGTGCAAACATTAATTGCGAGTGGTGGTACATTAGGTACATACAATGGTCGTAATAGAAGAATAAAAGATATTTATCCTGGTTATGAAGATGATGATTGTGTTACATTGAGACAAACAATAACTTGGGATAAACACTTTGGGACCAAATATGATGCAAAGATGAAGAAAATAATTAATATTTTACCAGGAGAAGATTTAAATGATGCTGCTACTATTGGACAAGTCATAACAACGTCGAAAAGTGATTCGACTGCTTACACGTGTAATGATAAACGTATTATGCAGTTACACGATCCCCAACATCCAAAAGATGCTGTAACTTTAGACTGTTTAATAAGAATAGTGGGCAATTTACTTATCGATACCCACAATCATATAGCTAGTACAACGAGTCATGTGATGATTCAACCCGATGAACGAGAAGCTTGGATTAAAAATAGAATTATAAATCAGTATATAATTAATTTGAATAATTAAGTATTTAAATATAAAAATTGTGCATGTGTTATTCATTTATGTAAAGCAGCTCGTGGAGTAAACACGCTGGTTATATAAGACGACATAATGAAGACCGCAACGCTCAGTCGTCGTCAAGACAGCGGCAAGAAAGGACGTGGTATAACATCAGCTGCGTTATCCCTGCTAAGACGGATTCCTGTTGGTGCTGTTCTAAATCGAGCAATAGACGCTTTACCATACGAATTTCATCTGCCCGGAGGCTATCAATATTGTGGACCCGGAACTAAGTTGGCAAAACGTTTAGCAAGAGGAGATCCTGGAATTAATAAATTAGATCAAGCTTGCAAAGAACACGATATAGCGTATTCCAAGTTTGCAGATTCAACAAATAGATCAATAGCGGATAGAGCGCTAGCGGAAAAAGCTTGGCAAAGGGTTAAATCAAGTGACGCCAGTATTGCGGAAAAAGCAGCAGCTTGGACAGTGACAACAGCCATGAAGACGAAAGCCCCCGACGTCACAACGTCTTAGGTGTACCGTCTTAAGTATAATGTCTTAAGTAAAATGTCTTAAGTGTATCGTCTTGACCTTGACCTTGAACCCGGCGAGCCCCCCCCCCCCCCCGACGTCACAACGTCTTAGGTGTACCGTCTTAAGTATAATGTCTTAAGTGTATTGTCTTGGCCTTGACCTTGAACCCGGCGAGCCCCCCCCCCGCCAGCCAAGTGCTAACAAATTTACTTATAACTTGAGAACGGTTTGCCAGAATAGGGCAAGCGATACATCATTGGAAAGCTCTAATTAGGAGTAATATTGTAGTAAAGACGGAATTAAATTATTTTCTTTTAATAAAACTTTATTATTAAAAGAAACCCCCACTCATTGACTTGCCTATATAAGAGTGCGTGGTTTGCATTGGGACATTCTTTGCCAATAATAGCTAGAGTGAACATGTCTCCCCGAGATGCTCCAATATTTTATAACAAATACACAAAAGTTGAAGAAGTATTGGAGGTGGATGAAGAAATCAATGAAGAAAACAATATACAAAACGATGTACAAAACGATGAAGAAAACAATGAAGAAATTGAAGAGCCTTTGTTAAGTGAAAATGTTGTAACAAGAATATTTGTGGATCCAAATTCTCCAATGGATATTATAGGAAGGTTTGTAATTGAAGTTATGACATGGATAGAAAATGAAAGATTAGTAAACATAGCATCTCCAATTTTAGTTGATGATAGACCCACCTTTGGTGTATATTGGCGTAACAGTGATCTGTTATGGCTATGGGCGGAGGCATATGTGGAGTATTTGCAATTGGAAGAAAATATAGGGTTTAATCATTACTTTTCAGCTTTAGTCTTAACCTACTATTTTTAACATCTTACTAAAAATCTTACCACCCCCCCCCACTACAACTGGGAGGTTATAAAAAGGGAGCAGTAGAGAAGCATTTCATTTCGCTGCTAAATTTCAAAGAGTAAACATCAACAAGATGCATCAATGTGAAATTTGCTTAGAAACCTTTCATGATAATATTTTACTAGAAATACACAAAGAGTTATTCCATAATAATAATGAAGATGTAACAGAAACCGAATATGAAGATTTAAAAATATATGGAGAAGAACAACAAGAAGAACAACAACAAGAAGAACAACAACAAGAAGAAGAACAAGAACAAGAAGAAGAACCATTAGCAGGACCATCTAATGCTATACCGAGTGTAAAAGTATTTGCTTTAGCAGGTAGAGTAGTAATGCATCACAAAATTCAAAATGAAAAATTGGAATTAGAGCAGTTTCTTAAAGAAGCAAGAATAATTGTCAGTAACACTATAAAAGAAGAACTACAAAGATTAAACTTTATTAAATTTGGCATATTATTAAATGCTATGTTTATTGATGCAGATGAAGAAATGTCTCCTAGAGGATTTATAACAAGAAACCAAACAATTATGGCTACTTCAAATATTGATTCAATAGTTGAAGAGTGTTTTGATGAAATTTTAACTAAAATTCAAGAACATGAAGGAAGAGGATCAGGTTGGAGTTTGCTTAGTATTGAGGGAATGGATTTAAGAATTCACAAACATGGATACGGGCTTATGGGAAGCAGTTACATTCCACTGCCAAAGAAAATACAGGATACAAAGTCATGTATAAATGTAAAAAATGAAGATACAGAATGTTTTCGTTATGCGATGACATCAAAATTTGTAACACCTAAAAATGCAATAAGACCTAGCCAAGAATATGAAAACCAAAGATATAGGTACAATTTTCAAGGGTTGTCGTACCCAGTAGCATTGAAGGATATTACAAAATTTGAAAAACAAAACCGTGGAACATCTGTTAATGTGTTTGGTTTGGACAGTTCAAATAAAGTATACCCTTTGAAGGTTGTAAAGAATGAGCTTGCAAACCACACGGATTTATTGCTAATAACGCAAGGAGATGTTTCTCACTATGTATATATAAGGAGTTTTGAAAGGCTTGTTAGTAAACAATTATCGAAAATTGAACACAAGAAAATAATATGCAAAAGATATTTTAGTTTTAAAGAAGAAAGAATATCAAACAGAGGATGGATACGAGAACATCAGGAGCTATGTAACAACAACTATGAAGCCAAAATAATATTACCAACACCAGATAGAGCCGAGCTAAAATTTGAAAAGATATCTCATCAGTATCGTATCCCTATTGTTGTATATGCAGACTTTGAATCTACACTTGTTCCTATTGAAAATGATGATGATGGAGCCAAGAAAAGTGTTAAGTATCAGATACATGATCCAAACAGTTTTTGTTTACTGATTAAATCTACACTGTCAGAAGAGCATTTAAATAAATATGATCTAACATCAAAACCTGTCATATATCGTGGTGAAAATGTTTTTAAATTTTCCTTGACCACTTATATGCAATAGCAGAAAATGTACAAAGATTGTACAGTGATATTGTACCAATGATACCGATGGATGAAGAAGAAGAGATTCAATATGAAAATTCAACCTATTGTTATTTATGTAAAAATTAATATACTATGGAAAATCACAAAGTACGCGATCACGACCATTTAACAGGATATTATAGAGGTGCTGCATGTAACAGATGTAATATTAACTATCAAATTCGCAACTTCATACCTGTAATTTTGCATAACCTTAGTGGTTATGATTCACATTTTATTATACCGGAATTGGGACGAGATGATGGAAGAATTGATGTGATAGCAGAAACCACTGAAAAGTTTATTAGTTTTAGTAAAACGGTTGGAAATATGAAGTTACGTTTTCTAGACTCTTACCGTTTTATGCCATCTAGCTTAAGTAAACTTACTGAAAACTTAAAGAAAGAAAATTTAATAGAAACAATGAAGATTGTAAGTAAAGATAAATTGGATTTGGTTCTCCGCAAAGGTGTTTTTCCCTATGATTATATCGATTGTTTGGAAAAATTTGAAGAAACATCACTTCCGCCAAGAGAAGCCTTCAAGAGTAAGTTGTATGAAGAAGACATTAGTGAAGAGGACTATCAACACGCTTGTAAAGTATGGAATGAACTAGGAATGACAACATTGGGAGAATATTCCGACTTTTATGTTAAATTAGATGTGACATTACTTTGTGATATAATGGAAGAATTTAGAGATACCTGTTTTGAAGCATATGGATTGGACCCACTTCATTCTTATACATCGCCTGGACTAGCATGGCAAGCTATGCTGAAAGAAACAAAGTGTAGACTTGAACTTATTACAGATATCGATATGGTTTTGATGATAGAGTCAGGTGTTCGTGGAGGATTGACGCAAAGTGTAACTAGACATGTAAAAGCTAACAACAAATATCTCCCAAACTTTGATACATCACAACCAACAACATTCTTAGGTTATTTTGACGCAAATAACCTATATGGATGGGCTATGTCAAATCCTCTTCCATATGGCAATTTTAAGTGGGCAAACCCAGATTCGATAGGCAATATAATGGACATACCCAAACACGGAGACATTGGTTACATTTTGGACGTGGACTTTGAATATCCTGAACAACTGCATGATCACCACTACGATTTACCACTATTGCCAAAGACGGAAATATCTCCGACTGGTAGATGGCCCAAATTAATGATGATGTTAACCAACAAGTCAAGATATGTAGCTCATTATTGGACAATACAGCAAGCAATAGAATTGGGATTGAAAATAACAAGAATCAATAGAGCAATACAATTTAATCAATCTTGTTGGTTAAAACCATACATCGACAACAACACAAGAAGAAGGACTGCAGCAACATCCGCTTTTCAAAAGGACTTTTTCAAATTAATGAATAATTCAATATTTGGCAAAACGTTGGAAAACAAAAGAAAACATAAAGATGTAAAATTAGTTAGCGATCCGGCAAAATTGCAAACATTAGTACAAAAACCAAACTTTGGAACGAGTATAATTATTAACGAGAATCTTGTAGCTGTTACCATGAACAAAATCTCAATAACAATGGATCGTCCTCTATATGTGGGAATGTCTATTTTGGATATTTCTAAAACCCACATGTATGTCTTTCACTACAACAAGATGGTGAAGTTTTATGGAAGAGAAAACATCGGGATAGCATATATGGATACAGATGCTTTCATTTATTGGATAAGAACAGAAGACATGTATGAAGATTTACGTACTTTTGTATATACTACTGACTTTGACTTTTCAGATTATCCTAAAGATCATCCCAACTATGACTATGATAGAAATAAAAAGGTGTTGGGCAAGTTTAAAGACGAAACAAATGGTTTACTAATGGAAGAAATTGTTGCTTTAATGTCCAAATTGTACTCATTCCAACTGTACATCAGTGAAAAGGACGAACATCAAGTTGTGAAGAAAGCCAAAGGCATCAAGACGTCATATCTAAAGAAGAAAGTACAGTTTGACCATTATAAGAGATGTTTATTTGAAAATGTGGAAACAACCGCAACATTCAACACCATCAGAAGCTACAACCATATATTGTATAGTGTAAAGCAAACAAAGTGGGCATTAAGTTATAAGGATGATAAACGCCACATTCTTGAAAACAACATCAACACATTACCATTCGGCCACTATTCCCTAATCCCCAATGACCAGTAAACCTTTTCTTCGTCCTTTACCTTCTTCCTTTTTCCTTCCGTAAAGAAGAGGGGACATGACAAGCCCAATGTCATGTTCCCTCTTTTTTACACCAACGTAATATGGCCTTGACCTATATATCCTAACCGTATAAAAGAGGATAAACCATTCTAGAGATCAGTACCTTTACAAGCGGTGTAGAAGACACAACTGAAGATGGAAGACTTAAAAAATAAAATTGTAAATGAACTTCATAAGCCAGCAAGAAGAAAATTTCCTAGAAGAAGTACAGTTATAAAAGGAATGAATGATCTTTTCCAAGCCGATCTCATTGAAATGATACCACATGGTAAGTTGAATAAAGGATTCAAATACATTTTAGCAATTATAGACTGTTTTACTAAAGTGGCTGATGCCTTACCGCTAAAGGACAAGACTGGTAAAAGTGTTACAAAAGCTATGGAAACGGCTATACAAAGAAATAAATTCAACATCAAACATCTACAAACTGATGATGGGAAAGAGTATTTTAACAAAGACTTTGCAGCTTTAATGAAGAAGTATAAAATAAATCATTATTCAACAAATTCTGAAGTTAAAGCTTCAATAATAGAAAGATTCAATAGAACATTAAAAGGAGCAATGTATAAAACATTTTCCAAACGAGGATCATATGTTTGGTATGATATCTTACCGCAACTTATAAAAGAATATAACAACAAGTATCATCGAACCATTGGTATGAAGCCTAACCAAGTAAATAGCGGTAATGCTAAGATGGTATTAAAACGTATTAGGAATAATACTACTCCTAAACATGAAAAAATGCAGCCTAAAACATTTAAAGTTGATGATAAAGTTCGTATAAGTAAGTACAAAGGAGTATTTAGTAAAAGGTATCTGCCAAACTGGACTAATGAAGTATTTACAATCTATAAAGTGCAACCAACAATACCTGAAACTTACATCTTAAAGGACAACAAGGGTGAATTACTCGAAGGTGGATTCTACGGACATGAGTTGTTAAAATCATCAGTCGGCGATGTATATCTTGTTGAAAAGATTTTACAAAGAAAAAAGGATAAGGTTAAAGTACGTTGGTTGGGATTTGATAAAAGTGAAGACTCTTGGATCCCTACAAAAGACTTGGTGTAGCAATTTGTGAAGTCATTACGTGTTTAACCTTTACACAAGATGGAGATTGTGCAACAAAAGGATCGATTTTTTATTAATAATATTGATGAATTAACAGTTGACAACGACAAGTTAAATCATGGAAAACATGGTGAATTACTGCCAAACACAATAAGATGTTTAATAACTGGACCGTCAAATTGTGGAAAGACGAATGTGGTTTTTAACTTAATAACAAATCCTAAAGGATTACGTTTCAACAACATTTACATCTTTTCCAAATCTTTGCAACAACCCAAATACCAATTATTGGATAAGGTACTTGCAAGTGTGCCTGAAGTTAATTTTTACAAGTTTAATGCTAGTGAAACTATAATGGAGCCAAACGAGGCTAAACCATTTTCTATATTTATATTTGATGATGTATCTTGTGAAAATCACGACACTATTAGAAGTTATTTTGCCATGGGAAGACATTACAATATTGATAGCATTTATATTGGTCAAACTTACAGTAAAATTCCAAAACAACTAATAAGAGATAATGCAAATCTACTTATTATCTTCAAGCAAGATGAAACAAATTTAAAGCACATATATAATGATCATGTAAATGCAGACATGTCATTTGATAAATTTAAAGAAATGTGTGGCAAAGCATGGGCTGAAAAATATGGATTTCTTGTTATTATGAAAGAAGAAGCTATAAAAAATGGAAGATATCGTATAGGGTTGGATAAATTTGTATTAATCGATTGAACGATTGATGATACGTTTAGTAATAGATTGGTCTTCGCAGCGTAAACATGGTGAACCAAGAAAAACTATTAAAAGAAATAAAATCACTGAGTGACTCGATTAGACTTAAAAATCGAGCATTAAGAATGGGTTTGAATGAAAGAGAAGAATTCCTGGAGACTACATTTAAGCCTATTACAGAACCTTTAAAACAGATAACAGAAACTATTGGTAAACCTCATTATGAAGGAGATGTTTTGCTACCTGTTTCTAAATTTGAAGTAAAGAGTTTGAAAAAGGAAGAAGATGATGATGATTCTTACACAAGTGATAGTGAAGTTTCTCAAAAAGAAGAAGAAACAAGACAAGAAGAACCAGAAATAAATGTTGAAAAAGAAGAAGAACAAGAACAACATATACCTGAAGCAGAACAATCAATTCCAAATCTAACAAAATTAAGTAGTGATATATTGCAACAAGGACCTCTTGGAAGAAAGTATATCATGAAGATGTTACATGAAATAAAAAATAACCCAAAATTACACAAGTCACATGTATATGGTGCGAGAATTGATGGAAATGAATTAAAAATAGGAGATTCAAAAGTACATTTGACTGAAGATGATGATATTGTTATTGGTGAGCATAAATATAAAGGAACAAAAGGATTATTTGAACTGATTTTCAAAAATATACCTATAAGATATACGCTTCAAGATTTAAATACTTTTAAAGAAATTTTGCAAAATACTAATGCTCATAAGAAGAATTACTCCAAAGATTCAATGATAAATAGAACACGCGCAACTAAATATACAGTTGTAATAAAAAGATTGTTTCCCCTGAAAAAACTACCAACATTACGAACTGCACCTGCTGTGAAGAAACCGCTTAAGAGGAAGTCATTATCACTTATGGACTTATCACTTATTGATGAATATGGTAAAAAGAAAAAAGGAGAAACTTCGACATCTGGTAAAGGTTTAATGAAAAACCTATATAATACAAATGTGATTTACTATAATGATATAAACAAATTGGTTGATAGAATGAGACTATTACATGAAGCCATGGAAGCTGGTCATACAGGTTTAAATAATGAATGGGTGGCTTTGGTTGACGAACTTCGAAATCGTGGAATAATTGTATAAATCATCACGGATATATAAGAGAGCAGTGAGCATACAGTGGATCAGTTCAATCATGAGCGTTGACAAGTTCGGACGGTACTCCGGGGTAGGAGTACAAGGAGGAGAAAACAGAAAAAGAAGTGGATTGCCGCAAACAACTGAAGGTGACTATGATATGAGTAACAAACGTCTAAAATTTGTTAAAGACCCAGAAGAAGATACAGATGGAGCAAATTTAAAAACAGTAAAAGAAGCAACTTCAACATCATTAAAATTAAACAAGAATACTTATGATGTTAAATCACATAGAATAATTAATGTTGGTAAACCAACTGACAGTTCTGATGCAATTACTAAAGAGTATTTATCATCTGAACTTTTAAATACTTTAAAATTGCAATGGGGTAATAATTTAAAAGATGGACAGACATATGATGCTGGGAATCATAGAATAACCAACGTGGCAAATCCAAAAAATGATAAAGATTCAGTTAATAAAGAATATTTACATTCTATAATACCGGAAAAGACTCAACGCGGATTTTCTTTTTATAAATTTATTATAAATGACATTGGGTACCCAAAGGAAGACGGGGATGCTGTAAACCTGAAATACATCAAGGACAACTGTATTTTACAAGATGCTGATGAAATTGATTGTCATGGAAAAGCGTTGTCAAATGAAAGTTCGGTTCTCAACCAAAAGACGCTGTTACTATGGAACAACTATCTAAAGAATTAAAAAGGGGAACATCAAATTTTGTAAAACATGAAGATGCCGTGCTAAAGCGAGGAGATACATTTATACATAAAAATGAAAAGTTTGATTTAATGCAAGGAAATAATGATGAATGGGATGCAGGACATAAAACAATAACAAATGGAAGATTTGGTATAAAAGATACAGATGTACCTCTAATGGTGCAAACATTAATTGCGAGTGGTGGTACATTAGGTACATACAATGGTCGTAATAGAAGAATAAAAGATATTTATCCTGGTTATGAAGATGATGATTGTGTTACATTGAGACAAACAATAACTTGGGATAAACACTTTGGGAACAAATATGATGCGAAGATGAAGAAAATAATTAATATTTTACCAGGAGAAGATTTAAATGATGCTGCTACTATTGGACAAGTCATAACAACGTCGAAAAGTGATTCGACTGCTTACACGTGTAATGATAAACGTATTATGCAGTTACACGATCCCCAACATCCAAAAGATGCTGTAACTTTAGACTGTTTAATAAGAATAGTGGGCAATTTACTTATCGATACCCACAATCATATAGCTAGTACAACGAGTCATGTGATGATTCAACCCGATGAACGAGAAGCTTGGATTAAAAATAGAATTATAAATCAGTATATAATTAATTTGAATAATTAAGTATTTAAATATAAAAATTGTGCATGTGTTATTCATTTATGTAAAGCAGCTCGTGGAGTAAACACGCTGGTTATATAAGACGACATAATGAAGACCGCAACGCTCAGTCGTCGTCAAGACAGCGGCAAGAAAGGACGTGGTATAACATCAGCTGCGTTATCCCTGCTAAGACGGATTCCTGTTGGTGCTGTTCTAAATCGAGCAATAGACGCTTTACCATACGAATTTCATCTGCCCGGAGGCTATCAATATTGTGGACCCGGAACTAAGTTGGCAAAACGTTTAGCAAGAGGAGATCCTGGAATTAATAAATTAGATCAAGCTTGCAAAGAACACGATATAGCGTATTCCAAGTTTGCAGATTCAACAAATAGATCAATAGCGGATAGAGCGCTAGCGGAAAAAGCTTGGCAAAGGGTTAAATCAAGTGACGCCAGTATTGCGGAAAAAGCAGCAGCTTGGGCAGTGACAACAGCCATGAAGACGAAAGCTAAGTTTGGTGGTGGAAGACGACGCGGGAGAAAACCTAGTAAAAAAGAAGCTGCAAAAAGAGGCGGGAACATCAAAAGAAGACGTCACACTAACCCTAAAAGGAAAGTCAAGAAAACATCCATATGGTCAATGGTAAAAAACGGATCGGGTCTTTACTTAAGACCGTACCGTGTGTATTAAATGAGAAGAATAAATTGATAATTCCAAATGAAGCATTAACAAACTATCAATTGTCAAAATATGTGAAATTTTTAAAAATACCATTCTTCAGAGGAGTTTTTATGAAAGATACATTACCAAATAGAGTGTGGAAAAATGAAACTGGAATAGTAAATTTAGACTCTAATTATGGACCAGGTACTCATTGGGTATGTTATAAAAAACTTGGAAAAAATGTTTACTACTTTGATAGTTTTGGAAATTTACCGCCACCAAAAGAACTTCAACATTATTTTCGGAACTGCAATAATATATTCTACAACTACAAAAGAGAGCAACCTAGCAATACGGAAATATGCGGACATTTATGTTTGGAAATCCTAGCGAAGAGCGTCAGTCAGCTTTAAGATGTCATCGTATACAGTGTCGCTGAGTGGAAATTCGTCAACATTGAAAAGTACACTTTTCCCAGCATTACGTTTATCTACGGACAAACTATGGGAAGCAGCATTATTGGATTTGACTACATACAATTCAATTCCCAATGTTACAGAAGGAAAAAATAATTTACTACATTATTATGAGAGTAAAGATGAAAAAGGAAATTATTCACAATTGAAAATAATTCCATTATCTACAGGAGCATATGAAATAGACGATATAAACCAAGTATTACAAAAAAAGCTTGGAGAAGAAAATATTTCTATAAAAGGTAATAATAATACATTTTAAGCAGAAATAACTTCAAAGTATTATATAGATTTTAGCTTAGACCACTCAATCGGCAATTTGCTCGGATTTTCAAAGAAGAAAGGAATTTTAGCTCCTGGAAATGATTATACTGGCGATACAACAGTAACAATATTAAAGGTGAACAGTATTGATGTAACGTGTAATATTATACACGGATCATATAGAGATGGAGTAAATCAACACATATTACATACATTTTACCCCACAGTAGCTCCTGGTTTTAAAATAGTTGAGAAGCCACAAAACCTGATATACCTACCGTTAAACACCAGTTTCATTTCAGACATCGTACTGAACATATTGGATCAAGACGGTATTAGTGTTGACTTTAGAGGAGAAACAATAACTATACGGTTACATATCAGAGCAGCAACATAAAGTCAACATGGGATTATCATTTAAACCACAACGGAAGAGTTGGGAGCTCAGTAGCTCCTCAACATTCGACGAGTTAACACCGGACAACATACGCTTCCTACAAAAGATCGGACTAAAACTTGCCAACCATGGATATACTGGATATAGCGCAAGGACCGACATTCGACGAAACCCTATGGGAGAAGGAATATCACACTCACAACCCTTACACTTCATCAAAATTAAATAATAATGATGAAATAAGGATTCCCATTCAACAACAAGATATCTACACATTACCATGTGAAAGTTATTTATATATCGAAGGAAGAGTAACAACATTGGATGGAAAATCTGGTTCAACTGTTCCTTTTATAAATAACCCTATGGCATATCTGTTTGATGAAATTAGATATGAGATATCTGGAGTAACAGTTGATTCAACAAAAAAAGTTGGTATATCAACAACTTTGAAAGGATTGACTTCAATAACACCCCATGAAAAGAATTCTTTAATCTCGGCTGGATGGGTGACTCCTGATAAAGACACTATTACTCCTAATTCAAAAGGTTACTTTGATTTTAATGTGCCTTTACGATTGCTTTTGGGATTCGCAGAAGATTACAAGAGAATAATAATAAATGTAAAGCAAGAACTGGTACTGCTCCTTATTGAACGAATAAGGATGTAATGCAAGCGCCAAGTGGAACAAAAGATGCCGATTTGGAATGGCAACTTCAGTTGGATAAAGTTGTATGGAGAGTACCACATGTCAGATTGGCGGATGAACATCGAGTATTATTATTGAAAAAATTAAAATCTGACCGTGATATTGTAATACCATTTAGAAGTTGGGAATTTCATGAATACCCCATATTGCCTCAAACAGAAAGACAAACATGGACTGTTAAAACCTCTACTTATTTAGAACGAGCAAGGTACATAATAGTCGGTTTTCAGACTAAACGAAAAGATGTTATAACTGCGCACGCTGGTCAATTTGACCATTGCAAGATAAAGAATTGCAAAGTTTTTCTAAACTCTCAGTTCTTTCCATATGACAGTTTAAATGTTTCATTTGACAAGAAACGTTATTCCATTCTATATGACATGTATGCAAGATTTCAATCGTCATATTATGGTAAGACAAATACACCACTACTATCACCAGAACAATTTTATTCAAAAGCTCCAATTGTTGTAATCGATTGTTCAAAACAAAATGAATCTGTGAAATCTTCAAGTGTAGATATAAAAATTGAAATGGAATTTGAAGATAAAATACCAGATGGAACTTCAGCATACTGTTTAATTCTACATGACAAAATAGTTACTTACACACCGCTGACAGGAATTGTGAAGAATGTACTTTAAAAAAGATTAATACAACATCTGCACGATTTGTAAGGTTTTTACAAAAGATCAACAATATCTAGGTCATCTGCGAGTATAAAAGCGAGAAAGAAGAGCTGGAAATTCATTTCATCTTTGATTGTCGTATGGGTAAAATCGTCCGCAAGATGAGTTCTGCTACATCAAGTGCTAATGAAGAAACTACACCTCTTATGGCTGACAATAGTTTGGATATAGAAAGACAAGTTGAACAGGAAATGGAAGAGTTCCTCAAGTTTAAACATAAGAAGACAGACGAAGAGGAAGTTGAAAAAGAAACGAAGAAAAGGAAAATTGAAGATAACATTTCTACCAACATCTTAATGGAGGTATTTCTTAGAATATTTTATCCTATTTCTTCTTGTATGACAAAGACTGTGTCTGCTGGAGTAATGAAATCATTGGATTACTCTCCAACTGTTATTTTGAATCACGGATCTAAAATGGTAACCTTCACTGAATCTTCTTGGGAATCTTTTATGAAACATATACATCTTTTGGAATGCTATTTGAGTAACAATACGTTTGGAAGAAAAACAAAACTAGGTTTGTTCGAATCAAATATTGAAATCGATATTGTTAAACAACGTGGTCAACAACTAGTTCGATTTAGAGATTTAACTAAATATAATATAAAAATACATTTGACAAAAGAAGAGTTTTACGCTTTAACTTGTGCTACTGGTCCTATAACAAGATATTTAAAACAGCTAATATTCTCAAGTACAATTATCAAAGATTATTTAACTGATGCATTGGATAGACAACCATATGTTCCAATCCTATACGGTCCAGTAGATACTTCAATCTTCAATGAAGTAGAGATGTGGAGACAGTTACACCACAATCAAACCAACTTTAATTTAGATGAAGAAAAAAAGCAAGAAAACAAGGAAAACGAATCACGTTTCAACAATCAACAATCAACAACAAATTAAACAGACAAAGAATATTTTAAGTAAGAAGAAGAAGAATGTTGGAGTATAAAAGGCTGTCAATCTGCATTGACATACCAGTTGTCTACTGAACGTCATCATGGATAAACGAGTTTCATTCTCTAAGAAGACAGAAATAATGGAAGTAAAGCGAGGTATCATAGAGTTTCAGGCATTCCGTGGTAATGATGGAAATTTTATAATCAAAGAGTTAGTGGTACTAGATATGATAACATCTGTTGTTTATCATTTTTTATTCATGCCTCCTTTGCCGTTCAACAGATTAACAACCAAAGCTAAAGTAACAAACAAATGGTTGATGAAACATTTTCATAATCTAACATGGGATGAAGGTTTTATAACCTACAATATGATGCCACACATTATGAATCATTTCTGCAAAGAGTTCAAAACTATTTTTACAAGAGGATTGGAAAAAGCAAATTGGATACAAGCATATACAAACCATGAAGTGATAAATGTGCAAATGGAGAAAGATTTTTATTGCTACTTTGCTAACATCTGTATTGCATCTAAAAACTTTAAACATCGGCAGTCTCAATGTGCTTTAAAGAATGCATATCGTTTGAATGTCTATCTCCAGCAAAGTGGTGGGGGAAGCGATGGGTATAAAAGCGAGAGCGGCACTATGACAATGCATGAGTATTACTCTAACCTCCGAGGAGTCAACACCTCTGACGCGCAAGCACAAGAAGAAGAAGACGAACAATAGTAAGAAGAAAATAATGGCATCGCAAACTTTTCTACAGTCACTTGTTGATCAATTCAACAAACATTCTAAATCTACAATACTACCGACAAAGAAATGTTCAGAATTGAAGGAAGAAAAACATTACATTATTCACACTATTAAGAAGATGGAAACATCAATTGGAGACGCCATCAATTGCACATTGAGTGAAGCACCCTACACACCTGGTGATGAACCGAAATTTCAAGTATTTCTTCCCAAACGCTTCGTTCAACTGCTGCAGAATGAAGATTTACGACTGATTCACCCCGGCGCACTCTATTTGGCATCTCACGGTCCTAGCGGAACCAACTCTACTGAACTTACACTTCATGTTATGCCTACTAGCAACTAGTCTGTAGTTTATATATATTGTTGTACATGTGTGTAACTGATTTTAAATAAATAAAAAATAAAAATGAAAAAAAAATAAGAAAAGGCAACATATCGATAGTGTTTCTGCACTATCGATATGTTGCTTTTTTTAAAAACACGTTTGGATGACCTTGACCTAGTTTCGAGGGTATATAAAGACCGTATTTTTCTTGAGGATCTCATCAGTCTACGACTACCTTTCGTGCTGTACACATCTCTGTTGGCTCTCCAGTTATTACGAATAACAACATGTCTCTTAAGGTTAAGTGTGCATCATATGATACCACCACCATTACAACTTTTGAAGAACTCGACGATTTTACTAATGAACTGCGAGTGTTACTTGCCGGTGGTTATCGTTTAAATATTGATGTTTACTCTAACAACATGAGGATGTTTCCTAAACAGAAGTTCTGCAACGAAGAAGTATTCGTTTCCACACAACCTTCAACTACAACACCATCTACTCAAAGTAATGTTAAGTTCCAGAAATATTACTAATGTTAAATAATATCAAGTGGTCGCTGTAGCATCTATAAAAGGACCGTGTAACCTAACAGAATCATCATTTGCTCTCTAACTGACGCAGCGAAAACAACTACTAATACCATGTTGTACAGAATGATGATTGAATTTAATGGAAAAATCTACGGAAAAGACTATCAAAGTGTAGAACAAATGACGTCCGATCTTCAAGTATTGACTAAAGAGGGGTTCCAACCAAAATTAATTCTAAAATTTCCTGAAGTACATCCACTCTCCACTGAAGATCTCATCGCCATGGCTAAAGAAGAAAAAGAAAAATACAAACAAGATGTAAAGAAAGAAAAAGAAGATGAAAACTCAGTATCTTAAATAAATACATCTTACACTTGTAAGATGATCTTTTTTAAAACTCCATTTGGATGACCTTGAGATTACCCCCACCACTTTTCCTAGTCTATAAAACATGCTATCCTACACTATACAACTTCATTTCTTGCCAACACTTAGAAGCGCCAACATGGAAGAGAAGAAAAACGAGGCCCCCCTGCGCTACTGTTGTGAACAAAAATGCACCGATTTAGGAAGATGGATGGTAGACGGATTAGCTTGTACAAAGTGTGAATTCTTTGGATCCTGTTACTGCAAATGCAAGACAAAGCAACTACCACCACCGGAATTGCGAACCATCAAGATTTATAAATCACGATACTTCCACACTTGCTGTCCCCAGAGGTGTATCAAATTTTATCCGGAAAAACTTGTCAATTGTCGAGAGTGCAATGCATATTATAAAGACGACTTTTGTACATGTATCATAAGTGCGTGCAAGTACAGATCAGATTGGTCTACTGATCCTGTTGAAGCTTCAGATGTATAGCTGTAGTCACTGACTGCAGCCCTTTTTTAAAACTCCATTTGATTGACCTTGAGATTACCCCCACCACTTATTTTTTACAACATATATTCTACGGATCATTCAATACGCTTCTCATTCTTATTTCATTACTCGCACTGACAACAACATGGATGATAAATTCATTTCCTTTCAACATTTAATTACCGACAGAGAAGAGATGGAAACCCTATTCCAAAACTTACTTACACTTATTGACACCTATCCTTTAAGATGGATCAACATCACAGTGCAATACGTCAATCCTACCAAAATATTTTCATCCTCATCATCATCTTCTGCCACCTCCATGTCTTCATCGTCGCAAAGTGCAGAGGAAGAGGAACAGACAACTAATGGTGTTAAAATTGTTGAATTAAACGACGAGGAACAAGAAATGCAAGCTCTGGTTAAATATAAATTTAATATTTAATATTTAATTTACAAACATTATTAGTATTCCTAACTTAAAAATACAACTAATGCTTATCTTAGTACACCTCCTACTACCTACCCGAGCGGCATTTCGCTGCGAAATGCGCTGGCCAACGGTTCGCATGGGGGGTATATCACCCTTCCCCCACCACACTACCACCCCTCCACTTCCCCCACCACGCCACCACCCCTCCACTTCCCCCTCCACCGCCCTTGCCCGCATATAAGCGAGCCGCTGACTGACGCTCGCCATTTGTTTCCCGACTCCCGTATGATGAACAACGATCCGCTAGCACTAATGAAATCTACTTTTGTAATTAGAACAAGACATGATTTAAAAGATATAATGGGAACTTTAGAAGATATTATAGACAAATTCCACTGCATCACTATGAATTTGGAACTTGCTTACGGTTGTCCAACATGCGATAGAGTTAAGAGTGAAGATGAAGATGGTTTGCTAGAACTCACTTCTGCATCATCCAAACATACACCAACAGCTGACGATGACGTTTGATCGGACACACAACTGTTTTTCTTAACCCCCCACCACTTTCCAGTAAATATGCCCTGTCCTCATCTTTGTTTCTCATTTCATCGCCAACTTTCCGACCGTCAACACCGCTCCCGTTTCACCAACAGAAATTAAAACAAGCACACAAACATGATGGATGATTTTTCACTTAAAACACAATTGGAAGAGGACAGACTCAAACTAGAAATCAACAGACTGCAATTGGAAACGGAAAATCAACAAGGGATGGTTCGCCTGCTGCAACTGTTCAAATGCGTACTGTGCATGTTGTGCGTCTACCTTCTCTTCGCCACCACCTTCGGCGTCTACCATAGTGTAGTAAAATTAAGCCAAAATATGGCTGGAAAATGAAATAATTTTTGGACAGCTAATTTTTGCTGAAATGTGTTCTATACCATCCCCTGACCTCCCTCAGAAAAGTCCCCTGAAATCCCCAGTGGGCAACATGCCTAAAAATGATGGGATGGCCCACGTGGAGTCAGAAATAAATCTTTCTTCGACCAATGGGTTTATGTACATCAAATTAAAGCTCTTAAGTAGTAGAATTTAATGCCGCAAACCCCATCTCAAAAGGTTGCCTGAGTCGAAAACGGCAGCCTTTCAAACTTTGAATAAAAATCACATTTTAACGTAAACGCTTAAAAATGTAATAATTTTCGAAATACTTGACCTTTCGAGTCGCGGTTTGCGGCAAACGGTTGCTTGTACAATTACCTAAGCAAATAGGGATAGTTTGACATATGCCCATCATATTACCCTTGAACCACCCTCTACATGGACGTCCCAAAGAGGGAGTTTTGAAAATTTTTTCTTAGTCCATAGCCATGCTATACATCATTTTAAAGGTCTTATTAAGGAGAGTACATAGCCGAAAACCAGACCTCAAAAGGTCAAATATGTCGGAAGTTATTGTATTTCAAAGTTTTGATAATATTATTGTATTCTAAACTTTGAACGCCTGCCATTTCACTCCCGACAGTTATATTGAGTTCGGGTTTACGGCATTGTATTCTACATTTGAAGACCTTTAATTTGATGTATATAAACCTTCTGGAATGTATTTATATTTAGTATGCTTAATATCTAATTTTAATGTAACTCCTTATGGGCCAACCCCTCATTTTTAAGCGTGATCCCCATATGGGATTTCTGGGGACTTTTCGGAGGAAGGTCAGGGGACGCCATAGAACACATTTCAAAAGAAATTGGCTTTCCAAAAATTATTTCATTTTTCCCGACTAATTTTACTACACTACCACTCCCTCACCAGTGGACGACACTCCAACACCTCTCTGCACAAGAACGCGACTTTGATTTAATTTTAAAAATAAACTAAAACCTCCCGCGGCCCGGCGCCGCCCCACCCCTCCCCATTCCCACCGAGCCCCTGAGGCTCCCACTTTTTTAAAACCCCCTCCAAATGACCTTGACCCACTTCCCAAACCCATCCATCACTCTCACCCCACACTTCCAACCCCACACCTGCCTCTTCCAACCAATGACCTTGAACTGGCCCAACTGTAGCCATTCCCCACTACTAATACATATATTTGTGAGTTTTAATTTACATTGGAGGCAAGTTCACCACTTTGCAAAACCCAAATCATTCATAATATATTAAAAACAAAATTTGTCATTAAATAAATAGGTAATAGGTAGTTATGGGCTAAAAACAGAATTAAGGCCCTATGCCCTATGCAATTCCTCCAAGGACCAACTAGACCTCAGTTGCAAGATTAATACCGAGTGTCCCAGACCCCCGGCACACTTCTTTTAAAATCTACAATGGCCTATATACAGTCTCGCTCGACGATTTTAACGACAAGGTAAAGCGCACCCTTAACCCGCTACGGCCGCGAGGCGGCATTCAGGCTCACGTAGTCCGGAGCCTTAACAAATATTTCATTTTGATTTAACACAACAAAAAAGTAGACAGATTAATTATTATACAACTGAATACTAATTATGTAAGGAGACAGTTCATTTATTAAACAACTAAATACCGCACTGAATATGTAACTTACACTAATACATTGATGAATTATAGTTAGTTTGATTTGAATTTTAAATAACTAATTAAAATTAGACTAATTTCATTTTTAGTTATACACAATAAATTCATGCAACTTTAATTTATATTTTCCGACTGTAGAAAAGTAGTTTTTTAAATAGTGTTCGGAATTAAAAAGAAACCAAATTTGTTACGGAAATTATGCCAAACTGCATTTGGGAAACCCAAAATATTAATGCCGCCGTACGATTTTCAAACGATGTTTGGAAAACCAACAACACTGGCTTGTAAATAGTATTATTAGTTTTAAAAACATTCGGAATACCTAGCAGTTTAAACGAAATATATCTACAAAAGCTTATTTTACAAACACGTTTTATTACAAAACTGTAAAGTTAGTCTATACTGCACTTTATATAAAACGCCGATTTTTCAATATTTAAACAGCCGTTAAAATATAGTATGTATTAGGCTACTTTCAAATTTCATGTTCAAACATTTTTTTTTTTTCAAATAAAATAGTTCCTTAAACAAAAAATAATTTAAAAAAAAGTACGATTCCTACTGACACAAGACCTATAGGCTGTTTAAAAATTGCAAGTAACATTGCTGTGAACAGAGTTTGGCAGCGGTCAACGTTTAGTTGTTTTACCTTACAATGAAATGCATAAAAATGTCTTAATCATAGCTCTTATTTCCTCAAGAATCATAAATCATCAAATTGTCTCAATGAGAAACACCAATAACAAACGACAACCGACACTACCAAACCATACTAAATATTCCAGTCGCAAATCGCAAGTAAAAATGAAGCGACTCTAAAAGTAAAAAATATCAATAGCGTTACAACAGAAAGAAACTCCCCCCTCCTCTGTCGAGCACTGCGCACTTTTCCGTTCCGATGGCAGGCGATATAGAGGTGGCTTGCCTGCCTGCCGCTTCCCTTCATGGATGGCTGAAAGGAGTAAACAAATAGCCTACGGATCTAATTAATTAATTCAACAGAACTACAAGTTCCGTTACAAGGATTATTTACAATGTATATAAAAATTTCAATTTATTTTGCAAACGCCGTTATGTTATATAATTTATTTAATTTTAGTTGATAAAGAAAAAAAATTATTTCGAAATTTGCCGCCCCCTAAAAATTTGCCGCCCTAGGCTGCGGCCTACTCGGCCTATTTAGAAAATGGGCCCTGCCGACCCCCCCCCCCCCCCTTGCACATCACCTTACCAAGAATTACGTATACGCGTAAAAATAGGCCTTGTCATTTTCAATCTGGATCCTCCCCCCCTATTTTCAGATGACGTAATTTATGGACGACCCCTTACGGGAGGTACGAGCGTACTACTAGTTAATTACATCCTTACCTAATATATTGGATCCCTGCGGAGTGACGATTCTTATACCTCTCACATCTGGCTGCCTAATCTTCAGCAAAGTGACAACCCTCTATCTCTGCCACAGCACAACTAAAGCCTCCCAATTCACAAATTTTATCTCACGCTAAAACTAAATTGCAAACTCTCACATACTTCATGCTGCTTATCTCCATCAACATACACTACTATATATCCTTACCTAATTGAACCCTGACAATTCTTATACACATCACATACGGCTACCTCATGCTGAGCAAAGTGTCAACCCTCTCTTTCCCCTCCATGGGACAACCAACTCCTTACTATTTGCGACACACACTATAAAACTGTGGGCAATTACCGATTGAAACTCACACACACTACCTAGCCCCCTCATCCAATTGGATCCCTACGAAGTGACACTCCATAACCATCCACTCTCTTTGCAGGTCATCATCCTGGAAATGTGGTTCATCCCTCCACTTCCACCACAAACCGGCCCAACTTTCACATTTACACGTTCTTACGCAAATAGCTAGGGACTCCCCTGGATTCCAAATTCAGAACAGAAGCAAATAATTGGCTATTGCAAAAGTCTTTGGAAGTATGACATTTGGCCTTTGATGTTAGTGATGATCAGCCCCTCAAATTGACTGTAATTCAGTGGCTTGAGTTAACACCGATAAATTGTTGAGGTGTTTTCCTATTGAACTGAACCTTGCAAAATTTGACCCCTGGAATGATCCCAGCTTAAAAGCTATCCCGAACTTGCGATTCTATCACATCACAAAGTGACATTAAAATATATTGAAGAGTTAAGCCAAAACTGTAAAAGCTGCCAAGAACATTGTGATAATCCTAATAAGAAAGCACCTCTTCATCATTGGTCTCAACCTGAAAATCCTATGGAGTGGATCCATGTTCAGTTCACTGGACACTTTATGAACAGCTATTTACCTATCAGTATGGATGCCTACAGCAATTGACCGGAACTCATTCCAATTAACGTTGCATACATGGGATGTTGACCAAATATGAGCTGTTGAAGAAAGACTTAAGTTATGAGACCAGTCATGATTCTATTCTAAACATAAATCTTACTACAGAACCAGAAATTAATGAAGAAAATTACCACCGTGTTAAAGACACCTTAAATCAAATGGTTTCTCTAACAGGTAGGTAAAGTCGCTTATTTAAAGTTACCTGTTAATATTCTAATTTACAATCTACCAACGGTGGCTGCCTTGAGTTGATCACTTTCTCTAATTCGATATGAATTGGCTGCCCCCTGAATAAGTGAGGTTCTACTGTATTATGTTCACTTTAACCATTTCTAAAAATTATTCTCTTTTATACCATGTGATGTTTCGTTTACTGGTACTTGTTTTTCCTATTTATGTCAGGAGCACTATAATTTTGTTTGCTTCTATTAAATAAAACCTCTACCGGTATCAATATTTTTAAACGAGTACAAAAAAATATTTGTGAAAAAGTTATATTTTAAAGTATTACTGTGCAAGGTTTCAACTAAATTATAGGCGAATTGAAAGTAAAAGAGTATTTGAGAAAGGCAGTGCTTCTACAGTGTCCAGGGACGCTCGGGACTAGTCAACTCTACTGAGTACACTCTTGCCAATTCGTTCAAATAAACAAATCATCAAATGAATCACGAATGAGAGTTGTTTTTTAATGATAAAAGTATATGTTTGCTTTGTTCGCAAAGCGTGAAATAAAAGAAGTTTTATCAGTACCTATTAGAGATCAACTCCTGATTAAAATTCGACCAAAATTTTCATTTGACTTGGACCCAAGAAGTTTAAAAAATATTTTATAGTTAAAACATCTTTTCTTCCATCAGTGTTTTTTTTTTTTTTTTTTTTTTTTTTTTTTTTTTTTTAAACAGCTGCTTAATGGTTCAATCAATTATCCTTCCTCCATTAGATTAACAATGGAACTTTGAAAGCCTGTGGGGCATAGCCCTGGAGTCCGATGTGAATTAGAATTGATTCTGCTCATCTATACGATTGTACCTTTCTTAGATCTACAGTAAGCCCCGATTTCTCCTACGATGCAAGCAGAGAAAAAAGGAAGAAATGAAATTAACACGTTCGCTACCACAATGTTAAAAAAAAATCGTAACCACAGCCCGCCGCCGCAATTTTGCGGCGGTCGAGTTCTACTGAGAGCCCACCGCCGCATATCTGCGGCGGCTGGGCTCATTAAAATAGACTGCCGCCGCATATCTGCGGCGATGGTTACATGATACTAAATACGAAATTTCTTCAGTGCGGTCTATTTTAATGGTCAGACAGTTTAGGCGCGGTCTATGGGATAGTCCGCCGCATATGTGCGGCGCTTGGTCTGTGGCTAAAACGATCACTGACGTCACTAAAATGTTTTACGTACATTTTTATTTAATGTATTTTTGAAAGTAACATTTTTTAACGTATTTGATATATTTTTACACAAATATTCATCAAATCTCTTATATGCCACATTGAAAAAAGTTTATTGTGTAAGAAAAATGTATAAACATTTGCATTTTGTAAACTTGTAAAACATCATAATTATACTACGTAAATGAATTGTAAACAACTCTTTTTGTAAACTAAATATTTCAATACAATGTTTTTATGTATAAGCCGTATTTTATTTTTCGCTTTTCAAAGGTTATGACTAAAAATAAGGTTATATTAGTGCCGGCGCTAGCATGCGTCACTTAGTCTCTGACCATGCGCCGCAAATGTGCGGCGCTCAAAAAATTGCCAAAAATGAAGAGAAAATTGTATATATTTTTTTATTTAATGAAATTAAGATATTTTGAAGTGTGAAAACTAATTTTGGACGGTTTCTATTCGTGGTCTGTGGCATAAGTCACAACCACTAGGGCCAGTCTACAGGGAAGTCCATGATTATTTTCGTGGGCTGTGGGATTGGCCGGACCGCCGCATATATGCGGCGGCTGGTAGCGAACGTGTTTTAAATGCCTATTAATATAAAACGAGTGTACTTGTTGCTCGAAATCGAGCCATTTAGTTTGAGTAATTTTTACTATTTACGCTATAACCAATTCTTCCTCCAAGGTTTAAATCATAACCTCTTTGGTTATGTCACTGTCGAATAGACAGATTTTCTCATTGGTGTAAATACAGCTGTTAACTTGAAATCTTTTCAATTTCCTCATCAATCCTTTACTATAATACGAGCAATGTCTGAAGGGATGTGTGTTCCACAATCTCGAAATCTAGTGGGTAGATTTTGCTTAAACTTTGCATTTAAGAGTGTTTTGGCCCAAAAATAAGTTTAGAAACAACCTCAATCCCAGGAAAAATCGAATTTGATCTAAATTTAAGTTTAAAAATCGTCCTTTTTAACATTGGTCTTATGGGTTGCTATTTTGGTAATGAAATAAAAACAAAAGGTATACAAAAATAAAGAAACATGAACGTCAAGCATTCTTTTTGAAGCAGCTGTTAAATGTGAAGAGATATAGTTGGTTGTTGGTGGAAATTTAATAGCTTTATTACCATGAAACTACAACAAAAGTCAAAATTAAAACGAGCAAGGCTCGGTTAACCTGGTACTATTAATCAAATGGAGAAATTTAGAACTTTAAGGCCTTCCAGGGTCCTTCTGTTTTAGTAGATACTAGTATACGTGTTGCTCGAAATCGAGCAATTTATTATAATACAATACAAATTTTACTTTTAGCTCTAAATCAATGACATCTGACCAATCTAATATTGTGAATATCTTTAATCACCAAAATCTTCTCGTATTTACAGCTGATTATTAACAGATGTTTAAAATGCTTTATTCAATCCCAATGTTATTTAAAGGGAAATTTTGAGATTTCAATGGTGGATAGCGCCTTTATTTTCAGTCCAATTTTCATCAGTTTTTGGGGGAAACAACTACAGACCAAGCCCTATCCAAAAACTTGAAAATCGGTTAAAAATTGTAGGAGGAGTTCCCAAGACAAAAAAACCCTTAGCGTATTAAATAAGTATATATTTACCAATTAACTTAAGAAACAACTTCTTGCCGAGCTCTATCTAATGACACTAAAATCATTAAAATCGGTTGAAAACTGTAGGAGTTCCTTGTTCAAAAAAAGTGTCGTGTATTAAATATGTATAGATATCATTGGTCAGTTCACATGGTGTCATTTATCTTTTATAGTACCAGGTTAACCGAGCCTTGCTCGTTGGTTTTTATTCACTTTTGTTATAGTGTCATGGTAAAAAAAGCAATTAAATTTCCACCAACAACCAACTATACCTCTTCACAGTTAACAGCTGTTTCAAAAAGTCTGATTAACATTATATTAATGTTTCTTTCTTTTTGTTTACATTTTGTTGTTATTTCGTTACCAAAATAGCAACCCATAAGACTAATATTATGGGTGGTGCCTCTGACACCACAAGTACTATCACCAACATCACCAGCACTGCCTTCAACACCACCAGTGCTGCAAACAATGTTGGTACTCCCAACAACATCAGTGCTGCTTATTTGGTCTGGAAGGAAAATATGTCGGAGAATAGTGTCCTGACCCCAAGCCCCATGTCTATGTCAGACTTTCCTCCACTGGCATCATCACACTCAACTCCAAATAACAGCTGGAGAAGAGGAACCGTGACCCCAGGAAAATATCTCGCCGATTGTGCAGTGTCAAGTGAAAATGTTAATCAAATAGTGTCTCATTTTTTGTTGGAAGCCCCTGTGCTAGTGAATCAAGTTTAGTAAGTAAATGTTTGTATAACTCCGTAGAGAATGTAAACACACAAACCCACACAAAACACACTACACAAGCCACAGGGCAATTAGTTACTAATCAGATCGCTTACAATAACTCTAAATCCAAAACAAAACAACATAACTTAGCACAACCAGACACCCGTTTCCATTTTGAACTTACTAAAAATAAAATAAATATAAAAAAAACCAAAAGAAAAAAATTGTTTTAAAATATTCCATCAAAACATACAGCATTTATCCTCAAGAATTGAACCTTTACTTATCACCTTAGATGATCTAAGACCTCATATTATCATATTGTCAGAGCATGACATGAAAAATCATGATGTTGAAAGACTTAATATTCCAGAGTATGACATAATAAACAGCTTTTATTGCAGAGAAAATAGTCCCAAAGGTGGTGTAATAGTTTTCAGCCGAAAATGTTTAAACTGGAAGCGGGTAGAAGTACCAAAACATCTGTCTAGCTTGATACTTCAAGAAAAACAATTTGAGTACAGTGCCTGTAGCTATATATTCAATGATTTTAAAATGTTAGTTGTAGGAATATATCGGTCACCAAACTCTGACTGTGAAATATTTTTGGATAGGTTAAGTTTACTGATTGACTATTTTTCAAAAAAATTTATCAACATAGTTCTGGGGGGGATATAAATATTAATGTCCTAAAAAATTACCAGGAGCATAAGTTGTTAAAATGTATGTTAAAAAGTCATAATATGAAATATCTTGTGGACTTCCCGACCAGGATAACTGAGGACTCACAATCAGCAATTGATAATTTTCTTGTTAAAAACTTCCATGATTGCACACTAATAGTTGAGGGAATAGTAACATTTCTTTCTGATCACGATGGGCAGTTGCTTCTCATTGAAAGAAAATCTAAATGGTAAAATAAAAAAACAAAAACCATTCAAACAAACAGTAAGAAAATTTTCCTCTGAAAACATGAACCTATTTAAAAAATTTCTAGATGATGAATTCTGGAGTAACATTTACATGGCTCCAGTAGATCAAAAATATACTGAGTTCTACAACACTTTTAAATTTTACTTTGACATAGCTTTCCCTCAGACCACCGTGACTAGAAAAAAATTCAAAAATAATTGGATTTCGGATGACTTAAAAAATGAAAAAAAGGAGTTATTACAGTTAGCTTTAAAAAGTCGAGAAAAATAAAAATCTTAATCTAAAACAAGTGTTAAAACAAAAAAATCGGGATTATAAGGCAAAATTAATAAAAGCTAAAACAGATCATTTTGAAAATAGAATTAAAAAATCTGAAAATATACAGAAAACAGTATGGCAGATCGTAAATTCAGAGGTTGGGAAGGAGAATAAAGTAAAAAATAAAAATATCCAATTAATGGAAGGAAATTGCAGAATAGGGGACCCTGTAACTATAGCGAATATTTTCAATAGATATTTTGTTGATGTGTGTAGTGAATCCAATGTAGAGAATGTAAGCTATTCTAATAATCAAAATGCTGAACATATCAGTCCTAGTTTTAGTTTTAAATTTGTGGATGCAGAGGAGGTGGAAAGAGTAATTCGCTCCTTAAAGAACAAACACTCTACCGGGTACGACGATATCCCCATTAAGGTTATAAAACATGTAAAAGAATCCTTAAGTCATATTTTAAGTCACTTAATAAATTCATCTTTTGTGACTGGACTGTTCCCCAACCAATTAAAAAAATCTAAAATCATTCCTATTCACAAAAAAGATGACCTAGAAACTGTGTCAAACTACAGACCCATTTCTATTCTCCCAGCAATATCAAAAATCTATGAGAAAATAGTCAACAATCAGTTTTTAAAATATTTAGAGGACTATAATCTTTTAAGTGATTATCAGCATGGATTCAGACCTGGAAAATCTGTGACTACTGCTGCAATATCTTTCATCAAATCTATAATTGAATCAGTAGATAAAGGGGAATACACCACAGGAATTTTTATTGATCTGTCAAAAGCTTTTGACAGTGTTAATCATTCAAAATTGATAAACAAACTGCTCACTTTAGGAGTGTCAAAAACCTCCAAAAAATGGTTTCGGTCTTACCTTTTTGATCGTTGTCAATTTGTAGAAATTACCCAAATAATGTCTGATAACAAAATCATAAAATTTTCCTCAAACATAGAATATATTAAATGTGGTGTACCCCAGGGATCTATTTTAGGCCCTCTGTTATTTTTGTGCTATATTAATGATGTGGGCAACTCTCTAACCAGTGTACCTCAAAATAATCTAGTCTTATATGCCGATGACACAAATCTTAAAATGTCGGCTGATACACCTCAACAAGTTGAAATCATGAGCTTTGTTGAACTAGAAAATATTGGAAGTTTTTTGGAAGAAAACAAATTAAAACTCAATGCAAACAAAACTAATTTTATAATTTTCAAAACACGTCAAAACAAACTGATAACTGAGCCAATCATTATCTACAATGAACAGAGAATTGAGAATAAAAGTTCCACACAGTTTCTGGGTCTAACCATTGATCAAATTTGAACTGGAATAACCAAGTAGGAAAATTGTTATCCAAATTAAATTCAGGAATCTATTCACTTTATAGAATGTCTTTCTTTTGTAATCAAAAAACTTTAAAAGATATATACTTTGCTAATATCCATTCTCATCTGGCCTATGGTTTGTGCCTATATGGATCAACAACAACAAAAAATATGGACCAGATTTTAAAATTACAAAAAAAAGCTATTAGAATAATCATGAAATTAGGCTACCTTGAATCTGCGAAAGATAAATTCAAAGAATTAAAAATCCTTACTGTTTACAGTCAATATATTTTTGATACGGTTGTTATTGCCAAAAATCTTCTAGAAATCCCTGAAATTGATAGCCACCCATATAACACCAGACACAAAGAATTCATCACCAAAACCAAACATAAATTAACATTTTTTGAGAAAAACCCCTCATACATAGGACTAAAATTTTTAAGACACTTGCCATCAGTGATAAAAGATGAAAATAATATACGTAGATTCAAACAAAATTTAAAATGCTTTTTAACGGAGAAAGCTTTTTACTCCCTTGACGAGTATTTTTCCACCTCCTCTAACAATTAAATTTTTATTTCATTCTTCTTCAAATGTATATATTTTTAGCATAAGATTTTTAGTTTTAGTTTGTAATCATGACGCTTATTCAATGTACATTCTGTATGTATTACAGTAGAACCTCGATAGTTCGACACTTTGTGGACTTAGAGAGTGTCGAACTATCGAAATGTCGAACTATAGGGAGTATATGGGTAATTTTAACACTGAGAGTATAAAAATCATAATTTGAATTTAGGAAACACTAAATTTTAGTGAAACCATTACCTAATTGAACTTTAACATAAACAAAATTCAAATAATTAACCAATTTGTTTGCATTTTCACCTTTGTCAGGCTCCAGCATGGACACTATCGGTCATTATTAACATGTTAAGTTGTCATGGACCATGTCGAACTATCAGGAGTGTCGAACTATCGAGAGTCGAACTATCGAGGTTCTACTGTATATGAATAAAGATTATTTGACTTGACTTGACTTGACTAATGTTAAAAATTACAATTTTAAAACTTAATTTTAGACCAAATTAGATTTTTCTGGGGTCGAGGCTGTTTCTAAACTTATTTTTGGGCCAAAACACTCTTTAATGCAAACTTTAAGCAAAATCTAACAGCTAGATTTCGAGATCGTGGAACCACATCCCTTCAGAAATTCCTCGTATTATAGTATAGGATTAACATTATTTGTCTTAAAAAAGTGGAGTCAAATTCAAAGAACTTCAGCTGTTACTGACTCAATTCAAACTACATTTCCACTAGTTTTAAGTAGGCCTACTGTTTGCAGTGTCAAAAAATTTAATATTCCCTATTTACAAAGTCGAAACCAAATTTCACAACCTAACATATCTGAAGGTCAGCATTCTGTAAAATTCACAATTAATAAATAAATTACTGTAACTTAGCCTTCAGTGAGGCGGGAACGAAGAGTGGGACAGAGCAAATAAGTTCAACAACCTTGGATTGAATAAATGATAGTTAGCCGTTGTCCGATTGTAATTTCGGCGCTATTAGGCCTACAAAGTCTGAGCGAGCAAATCGTGAGTGTTACAAAGTCGGGTACAGTATTAATTGGACAAGTTTGAGACCCTTCATTGTTTATCACTATTTAATAGTTTATTGTTCAGGTCTCTGTTTAACCCGTTTAATAAACCGCCCGTTAATCAGGCTATTTTGAAATCCGGCCTGTGGTCTGGTCCCGAGGTGGCTGGATTTGAAGGCTTCTACCGTAATACAGAATAGAAAAATATACTTGTAACTTATATCCCTTTAGTAAGCGTTTAATGCAGATTACACAGATATGTTTTATTAATTAATGTTAAAATTGATCTTAGCCCAGGTAATTGAGAAAAAATAATGGAATTTAAGTAAAATGTTAGAATGGAAAGCAATGAATTTGCTATCAAAAGAGTAACCAACCAGAACTGTTCAAAATATATAAAACTTATATCACTTTATTCGACATGTAATGTAGATTACAATTTTTTCAGTACTGTAATTTTAAAATATTACCAAGTAATATAAATCGGAAAATCCTTGTTAAACTGTGATGACACGCAAAAGTTGATGTGGCGAATTGTGTGCCGATGTAATATCAATATTTTAAAATTTTTACTTCTTACTGTCAAACACGATCCAAATGACGTCCTGATACAACAGCCGTTTCGGAGCTTACTCCATCGTTGGGTACACGCAGGCCCGGATTAACACTTTTTGAAGCCTAAGCCAAAGGTCAGAATTAAAATCCAGGGCACATAAAGTCAAGGTAAACCTTAGGCACCTTTTATACATAGCGTCTGTCAACGCGCGTCAAAAGACGCAAAATAAATGCATTACAATGGATAGGACCATTTATACCCAGCGCCCGACAGTTGCCCGTTGTGTGTCATCGAAGGTACAAGCTATATTCAAGATTCAAAAAGTCTTTATTCATCATATTGTACACAATTTATATACATGAATAGTGTCAAGTCTATTGTAACTTACTACCAATATTAGCAATAAGAAACATTTTACTTTACATTACAAAATACTATATGTTACTTAAAAATTGAAATTAACAAATTCTTCTAAACTGTAAGGTGCAAGGTCAAGTAAGAATGCCTTCAATTTTTTCATAAATTTAGATTTGTCTTTTTCATTTTTTTAAAAGTTGGGGACTTTTCTAAAAAAATAGTTTCCAATATATGAAGTTTTATTTTTAAAAAGTTCAAGTCTTGGTTGTTCTTTAACTAACTAATTTTTGCCCCTCGTATTATAATTATGAACAGGTAATTCTTGGGTATCAGCAATTTGGAAAACATATTTAATCGTTTCAAAATATATAAGGCGTGGACCGTAAAAATTCTCATCTCTTTAAAATGGGATTTGACGGACTGGTTATATTTTAATTTATGTATTAATCTGATTGCTTTTTTTTGTAGTGTTAAAATCTTTCTTAAATTCTTTGCTGATGTCCCACCATAAACACTAATCCCATAAAAGCTAGGATCACACCTGGATCTTTATACTGCGATTCGAAGCCTGATGAGCGACCGATGTTTAATAAGGCCCTTACAAGGCAAAGGGGCGCTGTTTACTGTTAATTATCGTAATATTTACCGCTGATCACAGGCGCTATTTACGCGTTTTGGCGTTTGGCGTTACAGTTGATAGAAGCGCTCTTTACTGCCGATCGGAGGCTACGTTTTCAACTGGTCAGGAGCTTGATTTAGGCATTAACTCTGATCTAGGGTGCGAATAGAGGGCGATGTTTAACGCCAGTCGGGACGTCGGGGGTGATGCACTTGATCGCTAATCAGGGACACTCTTTACGGCATATCAGGGGCGCTCGTCCCGGTACCCTAGGGGGTCACCTAGTTCGCCTAAATAGATCTTTCCCCTTTCTCTTTTGCCGAAAATTCTATTTACTCTTGTTATTAATGAATTTAATAAAAACAAATTGTGAAAAAACAGAATATAATATAATACATAATAATATATATACAGAATATAAGTAAAATGTTAGAATGGAAAGCAATGAATTTGCTATCAAAAGAGTAACCAACCAGAACTGTTCAAAATATATAAAACTTATATCACTTTATTCGACATGTAATGTAGATTACAATTTTTTCAGTACTGTAATTTTAAAATATTACCAAGTAATATAAATCGGAAAATCCTTGTTAAACTGTGATGACACGCAAAAGTTGATGTGGCGAATTGTGTGCCGATGTAATATCAATATTTTAAAATTTTTACTTCTTACTGTCAAACACGATCCAAATGACGTCCTGATACAACAGCCGTTTCGGAGCTTACTCCATCGTTGGGTACACGCAGGCCCGGATTAACACTTTTTGAAGCCTAAGCCAAAGGTCAGAATTAAAATCCAGGGCACATAAAGTCAAGGTAAACCTTAGGCACCTTTTATACATAGCGTCTGTCAACGCGCGTCAAAAGAAGCAAAATAAATGCATTACAATAGATAGGACCATTTATACCCAGCGCCCGACAGTTGCCCGTCGTGTGTCATCGAAGGTACAAGCTATATTCAAGATTCAAAAAGTCTTTATTCATCATATTGTACACAATTTATATACATGAATAGTGTCAAGTCTATTGTAACTTACTACCAATATTAGCAATAAGAAACATTTTACTTTACATTACAAAATACTATATGTTACTTAAAAATTGAAATTAACAAATTCTTCTAAACTGTAAGGTGCAAGGTCAAGTAAGAATGCCTTCAATTTTTTCATAAATTTAGATTTGTCTTTTTCATTTTTTTAAAAGTTGGGGACTTTTCTAAAAAAATAGTTTCCAATATATGAAGTTTTATTTTTAAAAAGTTCAAGTCTTGGTTGTTCTTTAACTAACTAATTTTTGCCCCTCGTATTATAATTATGAACAGGTAATTCTTGGGTATCAGCAATTTGGAAAACATATTTAATCGTTTCAAAATATATAAGGCGTGGACCGTAAAAATTCTCATCTCTTTAAAATGGGATTTGACGGACTGGTTATATTTTAATTTATGTATTAATCTGATTGCTTTTTTTTGTAGTGTTAAAATCTTTCTTAAATTCTTTGCTGATGTCCCACCATAAACACTAATCCCATAAAAGCTAGGATCACACCTGGATCTTTATACTGCGATTCGAAGCCTGATGAGCGCCCGATGTTTAATAAGGCCCTTACAAGGCAAAGGGGCGCTGTTTACTGTTAATTATCGTAATATTTACCGCTGATCACAGGGGCTATTTACGCGTTTTGGCGTTTGGCGTTACAGTTGATAGAAGCGCTCTTTACTGCCGATCGGAGGCTACGTTTTCAACTGGTCAGGAGCTTGATTTAGGCATTAACTCTGATCTAGGGTGCGAATAGAGGGCGATGTTTAACGCCAGTCGGGACGTCGGGGGTGATGCACTTGATCGCTAATCAGGGACACTCTTTACGGCATATCAGGGGCGCTCGTCCCGGTACCCTAGGGGGTCACCTAGTTCGCCTAAATAGATCTTTCCCCTTTCTCTTTTGCCGAAAATTCTATTTACTCTTGTTATTAATGAATTTAATAAAAACAAATTGTGAAAAAACAGAATAAATTATATTTCGGTTAAATATTTTTTGACTTAAACGTAGTATAAAAACCCCCATTTGACCCCCTTGGCTGACGCCCTAGGCCATGGCCTAGGTTGGCCTAGTGGATAATCGGGGCCTGGGTACACGTCGCAGCACACTAAACTATGTCATTAGTTAAAGTTGTCTTAGTTGTGTCAGTTTGATTTCAAATAAAAACGAAACACATATTACATTTAAAACGATATGAACCTTAGTCACCATTGAAACAAGTGCACGGCTGTAGATGACAGGCGACCGACACAACAATTTTAAATGTAATATGTGTTTCGTGTTTATTTTTAATCGAACTGACGCAGCGAAGGGTTAGACAATTTTAACTAATGACGTAGTTTAGTGTGCTGCGACGTGTACCTGTCTATAGAGTAAGCTCCGAAAGGGCCATCGTACCAGGACATCATTTAGATTGTGTTTGACGGTAAGCAGTAAAAATATTACAATACTAAATGATGGCTAAAAAATTCCATACATTTCTTTAACCTTCTTCCTACTCAGGGAAATCAGTACCATATTTCATTCTGTTTCTAACGAGAGTTTCATCCAGTTTCATTAAAAAAACCAAATAAATCTAACAAAATGGTTTATTTAATTTTACATTACTTTTTACAATATTAATCTAATATGCACATTCACAATATACACCAAAGTTTCATACAAATTCATTCACTTTTAACATATTACTGCAAAGAACTAGCTTTGCACAAAATAACACACGACATACAATAGAGTGAATAAATTGCAAACAGATAAGAACATTACTGTTATACATTTTACTGTTAACATTCACCTACCTTCATCAATAAAAAAACATTTAAAATGTTTAAAACTCAATTTTTTGAATCCTAACTTTAACAATGTTATGCTGGAGTCTACGGTGTTTCAACATATCCCCCTTCTGACGATATCGTTTCCCACAGATATCACAAATGTTTGGTTTCTCTCCAGTGTGTATTCTTTTATGCACTGTGAGAACGTGAGATCGTCGAAATGAGATGCCGCAAACATCACATCGGTAAGGTCTTTCCCCGGTATGTATCTTCCTGTGCTGACTATACACGTGCTGGGTCATAAACGCCTTCCCGCAGAAGTCACACTTGTAAGGCCTATCTCCTGAGTGTTTTCTCACATGTACATCTCTGTCTCCTTTGATCTTGAAGGTTCTGGGACAAACAGGACAAGTGTACGGGCGCTCGTCCGAATGAACTTTCTGATGGGTGTAGAGTCCAGAGCTTTGAGAAAATCCTTTTCCGCACTGGTCGCAGATGAAGGGCTTCTCCCCGGTGTGCATGCGAATGTGTTTAACCAGGGCATCTTCAATTGAAAATGATTTCGGACAATAGTGACACTCGTAAGGCCTGTAAGAGTCATCTATTGGTGACAACGATTGATCATGGGTTTGGCGATGTTCGGCAGCCTCAGCATTAGTTTTGAACTTCTTGTCACAAAAGCGACAATGGTATGGTTCTTCGCCGAAATGTACAGTGAGATGCTCTGAAAGTTTCACACTGTTCATGAAGCAACGTTCACAATACTCACACATGTAGACTGTTGGAACTGTAAAATCAGTAATGTAGTCTCGAATGCCTCCAGCAAAATGGAGTTTTTTGTGCTCTCCCAACAAAGAGGCAGCCGAGTAAGCTTCATTGCACAGTTTACACTGATAAGGATAGGCAGATGCATGTTGCTCACGATGACTATTAAGATTTGCAGGATCTGTAAAGCTTCGTTCACAATATTCACACAGATAAAGACGTTTTACAGTGTGCATTTCAAAACTATATGTAGTCTCTCCGCTACATTCAGAAATGTGCATTATATCCATATGGTTTACTGCGTGATCAGTGCTTGGAAATGCTTCAAAACAAAGCTTGCACGTAAAACAAGTTCCTTCCTGGGTTTTGTCTTTGTGAGTGTTCATAAAATGATTTCTCAGCATGCTCTTTCGAATAAAACATTTACCACAGTATTCGCAAGGGTACGGTTTCATGATGTCTTCACCTTGATGTGATCTCTGGTGGTATCTAAGAGAACTGTTGGACCGAAAAACCTTGCCACACTCTTCACAGCAATGCCCTTTATTCTGGGAATGTAAGTACATTGTGTGCTTATATAGTTTCAATTCATCTGGGAAAGTTTTTTGACAGATTTCACAGTATCCAGGTTTGGCTCCTTCGTGAAATCTTTGGTGAAATTCCAATCTGGCCTCTGATCGGAATGATTTATTGCAATGAGGACACCTGTTAGAACCTCCCCCAGAACCACAAACATGTGTTTCTAATCTCATTGCAGATTTAAACCCTAAACCACATGATTCACATCGGTGTAAATTACTGGCCTCTTTGTGTGCAAAGTGGTTTTCAACAAAGTGGGTGTCAAGGACAGTCTTGCTACTGAACCATTGTTCACAGACAGTGCAGGGAAAACAGTCTATGTCTGAGTGATCCTCAGAATGGTCTAATAAAGCTGTCAACTCAGAAAATTCTATTCCACACAGTCTACAAACCAAGGATTCTTTCTCTCCTTTGATAAATACCTTAGATTCCTTTTTATCTTCAATGTTTTCCCAAGGCTCATCCTCTGGTATGGAGTCTAATTCCATCCCAACAATACCATCTGGAACATTGTATAATGTTTCCATATCTAAGTCGGGTATCTTTAGGGAATAATCTTGCGTGTTCCACAAATTTTGCTGATTGTTATTAGACTTGTTTTCTTTTTTTGTGTCACTATTTTCTTTTTGTGGTACAATTTCTGTAGGGTTCTCTTGAACGTTTTTAGCCCCAATTTCTTCTGGGTCACCTTGAGCAGTACTTTCTTGCTTATTACTATCTGATCCACCGATGATTTCAGACTTGCATGAATCATTCTTGACTCTGTATATACCACTCTTAGTTATCATCTTTCCACAAGTACACAATGGGCAGCAGAATAATGATTTAGCTTTGTTTGTATTATCCAGTTCTAATGTTTTGCTACATTGTGAGTCCTCAACATCTGAAGTTCCAAACACAGAGTTGAGTAAGTCAGTTTCTGGCAACCGCTGAGAACTGAAAAAATAGAATATGTCATTTTAAGATTGTTCAAAATGAAAAGTTTTTTAAAACTAAATTCCTGGGAAAGCCTTCTAGCAGGTAACTTTTCTTGTGGGAAACTTCTCCAAATGGTAACACTTAAACATTAAAATATTTAGGTTATGTAGTTTAGATGATCAGTTTTCAAAGAGAAGAGTTACAGTCAACTCCCGATTATCCGGGGTAATGACTGGTTGAAGGGTCCCGGATAAACCAAAACCACGGTTAAAACAAAGAGTTCAATAAACTAAGTAAAACACCATGAAATAAAGGATAACCCAAAACCACGGTTAAAATAAAGAGTTCAATAAATTGAGTAAAAAACGAAATAAACAAACAAGTTTTAACTAAGAGTCCGCGGGTTTCCAATATTCATTATTTTTTATTGACCAAACCTTATTGGAATGAACAAACAGATCTAGTTGAGTGAACAAGGAACACAATAAAAGGGTCCAACATGGACAAAAAACCAAGGTCCAGGTGTTCTATTGTTTGGCATTGTCAGCCAGCCGGGATGGGTGGGTGGGGTGAAAGGAGGGGGGGGGGGGGTAAAATGTTAGAACAACCAATTGTTCAAAATTTATGCTAATTATTGAATTAGGCTAATAAATTTACAACTTTGCCAATTAAAATTTTAATGTTACGGTACTTTAACAAAAATTTCTTGAAATGCAAAACAAATGCATTTTGAAATGTGTTGTTTAGTATGATATAACTTAAAATTAATGGGGGTCACTGAACAGCAGACGAATTAGAACGATGATTAGACAGAACTGGAAACTAAATAGGACCTTTCTTGGTTTCTATTTTTAGCTCATCCTGGTGGGCGACCAGTTGTTTCTAGTAGTCAAGGTCATACCCGCCATTGCGCTCCACCCCCATCCCACCACGCCATCGCTCTGACTCGTTCCTCCCTGACCACATGACTACGTTCACAATTACGCCACCAAATAATTTACAAATTATTTTCCGTGTTTCATTGCTTTTTTTCCATTGATAAATCAAATAATAATTAGTAAAGATATTTATTCTAAAGTAATTTCAACACAATAAGATTGATAAATGATGGTATTGTTGTCAAAACTGAGAAAATAAATCAAATTGAAATCGACGTTTTGTGACCCCGGTTAATCCGCAACCCGGTTTACCTGCCCGCGGATAATCGGGAGTTGACTGTATTTGTGAGACAGATTGCAAAATATACCAGGGATAAAGATTAACCTTCGGAAGGGATACTGACTACTGCAACAAAATATAATTTGAATTTGGAACATAAACATTGATTTTAGAAAGTTATTATTTCTTAACCAGATAGACCAAATGTTTTACAAAAGGAAACATGTAGAAAAAGATTTAAATTTCTAAGTTATTCAAGTGAACTCTTTTGCTCCACTCACTCCCCTCCAAGATTAACTTGTTAACTGTCGGGTTGAGCTCATTTGCTTTGATCACTTTCCTGTATGGTTCACTTTTGCACTTTACAAATTTGTCCCAAGCTTTATTAGCTTTATAAGCTTTTATTAGCATGTTTGCTTTGCTCTCTGACTCCAGGAATAAGCTCCTTAGATTTGCTCACTCTCCATGGGATAAGGTCATTTACTTCCCTCTAGCCTGCCAGCACAATGTAATTAATCAAATCATTTCACGAGTGTATTCCAACATTTAGATGTTAAATTATAACAGTTAAATTTATTAATTTAGAAAGAAAAAAAACGCACCAATAAAATCTACCAAATAAAGCAGGTCACAAGATTTTTGCATATGAAATTTATTCTACATTGTAAATACAATATATCTTAAGAGTCTGCAGTATTGGCCGCCTTGAATTTTTATTCCCATAAGCCTAATGTTAAATTTTAATTATCCACTACATTAGGAATTCGCAACAAAATTTTTTAGGAATTCGCAACAAAATTTTTTTAAGGACCCGCTCATTTAGTCACTATAATGACAAGGACCCTTACTAATTCTTAATCTCGTTTTAAGTATCTACTTTTCAACCAATGATTCACTTTTAATTATTGTGTGCGAAGTGTAAATTTCAACCAAAGAGAAAGCTTTGAATACTAACTGTTTTATTAATCCGCTGAGTTAAAATACTTATAATCAGCAGTGTGATTGAGAAGTTTTTCAAGTACTCCTATCCCCTACAGTTCTATAATTCAATTAAAATCAGCCAAGTAATGACAAAAAAGTGAAAAAAGATCTTTGAAAATTCATAATGTCCATACAGTGAATAGAGGCATCATATTCAGATAGGCTATCATGTAAAACATTTCACTACAGGTGAATTGAGGCCAGTATGTTACTATGTTTAGACTGCACCCGCAGTTAAAAATATCGCCATCTTAAGCTGTACTGATTTCTCACTGTACCAATTTACCATGCCTACAGTAACAACAACACAGTATGCGAGAGCACTAGCAATACATCTAAAATAGATGACTGTCTAAAATGCGAGTTGGCTGTCACTTGTTGTATCGGCTGCAAGCAAGCTGGGCGCTCTTTCTATAGGCAGGCATAAAACATAACTATTTGCCCATCTACTTCTATTGGCGGCGCTACAGTATGCTAGCGTTGGTTGCTGAAAAAGCTAGATACAAAAGTTAGCATTCACTAAAGCGAATGAATGAATGGCTTAAAAACTGAAATCTGTTACTGTACAAATATATATTTTTATTCCAATTTCTAATTATATCCTCCGGTCCCTTCTGGCATGGCTTGCGGACCACCTGTTGGGAACCACTGCTTTTAATATTGGTGAAAAAAGAAATTTTAATACCGGTACCTAAAGCACTATGAATTGATAATTTTTATATTATTGATTGTTTGATTAATAAATAACAAAGTATTCTCAAAATTTTTTGTTCGAAACCTAATTTTTTGTTCGAATTTTGAAGTTTTTTGATTCTTTAGTAGTTAAATCTCATAAATCATTTTATAATCGTGATTGTTATTCTACAGTGTCCTAGATATTAAAATTTCCTCTAATAAGTATGAATTTTTTTCACTGATATTAAAGGCGTAGCAGATGTTTGACATTTAACATTAGTCTTATGGGAATAAAAATCCAAGGCAGACTTGTAAGAATGTCTAACATTTTACAGACAGCTTTATGCCTACGATTTAAGCCCCGTCAAGCTTCAAGTCATAGTGATATTATTTCCCAGCAACTTTATCATTTCTTAAGATACAAATACATCACTTCGCATTGCTCTTATGATTTTGATGATATTTCAATAAAGAATACAGTATTTAAAGATAATCCTATCCATTAAAAGATTTCTACAAATTGGGTAAAATGAGTTTCTAAATAAAAACACTGTGTCTTCCAACTAATAGGCCATTAGGTGGTATACAGTAATGTGGGAAGCACTTACATCAGGTTACAGATAGATCTAAATTGACTGATCTAAATGACTGACAAATGAAGAGGGCTTTCACCAAAACTGATAAGACTGGGCTCAGCCCAATGGTTGTTGTGTGCTGGTCACCGCGGTTAATTTAAATATAATCACAATTTATATAATTTAATATAATTAATTTACTAAATTATATATTTAGACTGCACTAAGGCTCTGCCTCAACATCGAAGGGCCAAGCTTCCTGAAACCCGGAAGCACCGCTACTTGCTTGACGTACTGCACTGTTACTTGTTAAATATTCTCAACAATTTTGTGAAAGTAAAAAGTTAATAATCCCAACAATTTTTTATAGGAAATTCATGGCTGCTGGTAGATTTATTTGAAGCTTTGTCAAGTCAGTTGTTATTTTTTTATGGATTGTAAATTGTATTACTTGGTTTGAATTCACAATTTAATATTTCAATTTATGGTTTACCACCTACACAATTTGTAATCAGTAAAATATTAGTGATACAAGCATGTTTGATTATAATGCAACTGATACTGATTTGATATCATTTAATTAGATTTTCTATTGAGTTAAAATAATCTAAATCAGAGCACATTTGATTACAACAAGTGGCTTAAACTGTATAACTTCCAACAGCTACTAAATTTAGTACAACGTTTGCGATAGAACTACTGTAAATTACCTAAATTGTTTGCCAGTGATCATGTCTTGTAGTTTTGATTCTGCTTTCAGTGAAGTCTCAGCCATCTCGTGACACAGTAAAAGTTTGTCAAAACACGGTCGACACACTTGTTTCGGCAGTGGATCCGTGTCCCTTACCTGCAAATTTAATAGCACTTAAAACTTTTATTCAGATTATACACTGTAACAAGAAAATCCAATCCCAGCATTGCGGATCCCATAAATTCAATTGTATTTGTTTGTGATCCCAGGATTCTCAAGCTTAATCTCGAAATTTTCGGGATTGAAAGACTTATGTAAAAAACTAGGTTAACTTAATTATGTTGAAATCTATTTTTACTGTGTCTATGAATAGACATTTTAATGAGGTTGTTAATCATATAGTTGTGTGTTAATGACTTATTTATTGTTTTTTTTTTTTTTTTTTTTTTTTTTTTAACAATATACCCTTTCTGCACTCCATCATATTATAAGTTATTTTTAAGTGCACAAAGAAAGACAGAAAAAAATGTCAAAAAGAGATTGATTTGTGGCTCTAAAACTTCATTTTGTAACAAAGAACATCATAATTTATATTTATTGATCCTGAATAACCAGTGTTAAATTAGCACTTCTAAATGATTTCTTGTTTTGTGATTCAAAAACATTTAGTAGGTGTTTTAAATGTTTGTTTGCTTAAACAAACATCACGTAAGCCCACTCGAATCATTATCGCTATTTATCAGTGAACTTTGGACCCTCTTCCGACCCTCCAAGAGTCTACTGTAGCATGTTTCCTTAAATAACATTTTTAATAACTTACAAGTTCAATCCTGGTCAGCTTTATTTTTAAGCCAAACCTATGCCTTGTCAAAAGTCAACAGTTCTTAAATAACTGATTAAAAAGCAACTACAGTGAAACCTTGATATATCGAATATCAATATATCAGTGGCGAGGCGTGAGATTTTTCCTCGGTCATCGCATGCTTATTTTTAGAAACCCAATCTTTGTTTAATAGGGGCTGAGAGGAAATTTACAATGAAGTTAAACCCCAGAAAATTATTTATAAATAGACTATAATTTATTCACAACGAGTATATCAAATCATGTAATGCGACTAAAATCATCTTCTAATGTTATTATTCATGTGATACTATTGTAAGGTTAACGATAAGACTGCTCCCTCAGGGGCAGTGGGCTTTCCACTGTACGGGTGTTTCTTGGCGACCCCGGGGTACCTGAGCCAAGCTGTGAGACCCTCCTCACAGTTCTTCCCGAGCTAGGGCCTTTCTTCTCATCTTTCAGGTCTCAGCTCACCGTCTTTATTCTTTCCTGAGCTAACCTTGCTCACCTTCTTGTTTTCGACCCCGAATCAAGGGTGTCTTTCCACCTTCTTTCGACCGGCGCATGCTGGGGGGTCCTGGGAGTGTCCCTGTTGTGTTGCAGGGACTGATGTGTGCCTCGCACTGCCGATGGTCTCCTCCAGTGTGTCGTCAGAAGCCAGCCGCTTCGGACCTTAGTCAGGGAGTGCGGCATGGATGCAGGGATCGGACTCTGCATTGCCACGGTGCGACCCCCAGCACGTCCGGCACATTTTGTGTATCGGTGCTGGGCAAACGGAGGTTCTTAGGTAAGCTGCTTAGCCTTCAGCACCTTAGAGTCGGTTGGGTCAGTTGCAGGCTCAAACGGAGGGTGGTAGTTTCGAGATGCTTCCGCTGTCTCGGTTTCGGCCACTCCTCCCGAAACTGTAAAGGGCCCGACAGGAGTGCCAACTGCTTCCAGTGTGGAAGCCAGGGCCACAAACGTAAGGAATGTTCCTCGAGCCCCTCCTGCTTCCTCTGCAAGGATTCAGGCTCCAGTGCCCTCGGTCACTTACCCGGGTCTGGTCAGTGCGGTGCCTTCAGAGCCGCACTTGAACAGGCAAAAGGAAGCGGACGGTAATTCGCATCCTACAGGCCAACCTTCACAGATCCTGGGGAGCTGATAACCTTCTAGATCAGCTCGCCCGAGAACTTGGTGCTGACGCGCTCCTTATCAGCGAACAGTATCGGGACAGAGACCCAAACATTTGGATCTCCGACAGCCTCGGTACTGCTGCATTTTGGGCACGTAATACACGAGATGTCTTGGTGCGGAGTCACGGGCGCGGCCGAGGATTCGTCTGGGTTCGGTGTAGGGACGTGACTATCTTCAGTTGCTACCTCACCCCCAACGAGGCCGTCCAGGACTTCCGCGACAAGATAGATAGTCTAGAGGAGTGCGTTCTCGGCACCACCGGGCATGTCGTCATTGGTGGCGATTTCAACGCCAGGGCCGTCGAGTGGGGAATGCCCTCTACCAGCTCCCGGGGGAAATACATCCTGGATTTCATCGCCAGGGCCGGTCTTGTCGTCCTTAACCAGGGCGACACACCTACTTTTCGGCGCCCCGGGCAGAGAGGCACGATCCCCGACGTCACCTTTGCGTCTGAGTCGCTCCTTCCGAGGATCTCTGGCTGGAGGGTTGTGGAGGACTACACGGGTAGCGACCACCAATACGTCGTTTTTGACCTGCATGATCAGGCAAATCGTCGAGTTTCCGCATCTCGGGAAGGGCCACGCCGGTGGAACACCAACAAACTGGACGTGGTCAAGTTCACCGAAGTCATCTCTCGGGGAGCGCAGGGGAATCCTGGTGAGGCTGGGGCCGAGGCACTAGTAACATCCACGATGGAACTGATCGTCTCGGCCTGCGACCAGTCTATGCCGCGAAGGAAACCCCGACGCGACAAACAATGCGTTTACTGGTGGACTGAAGAGATTGCGGAACTCAGAAGAACATGTTTAAGAACTAGACGAGCCGCCACAAGAGCGAGAATTCCCGCAGACAGAGTTCGTAAGTCGGAGGCCTATAAAGCTGCGAGAAAATCTCTCCGCCAGGCGATCAACAGGAGCAAGGCGAATAGCTGGAGGAGACTTCGTGACGACGTTGACTCCGACCCGTGGGGCCTGGGTTACAAACTTGTAACACAGAAACTCGGCGCCCGATCTCCACCTTCCATCATGGAGGGCGCCACCATGGGGAGGATCGTCGCTGCGTTGTTTCCTGAACATCCACAGCGACCGCCGGTTGACTTCGGACGGGTAGAGGACATTCCACTCTTCACCTTCGAGGAGCTGGAAACCTCCGTTCTCTCCCTGAAGAGCAACAAGGCTCCTGGCCCGGACGGGATTCCCAGTGAGGCTCTAAAGAAAGTATTTTCAATCAACGCTGACTTGTTGTTGAGAATGTACAATGCATGTTTAGTAGAAGGGGTGTTTCCGGCTCCCTGGAAAACAGCCAGGCTTGTACTGATCAGCAAGGGCAAAGGTGATCCCGAGCTGCCGTCGTCCCACAGGCCTCTCTGCATGTTGGACACGGCTGGAAAGCTGTTCGAGAAGCTGATCCGTTCCCGCCTGACTTCTGCCGTGGAAGCTGCCGGGGACTTATGCCCCCGTCAGTACGGCTTCAGAAAGGGACGGTCAACGATCGACGCTGTCACCGAAGTTCAGAGAGCTGTGGAGAGAGCCGAGAGCCACAACCATTTCTCCCGCCGAGTAGTGCTTCTTGTTACGCTTGATGTCAAGAATGCCTTCAACTCGGCGAGGTGGGTCGATATGTTGGATGCGCTTCGAAACACCTTTCGTATTCCTGCATATCTGTTGCGGCTCATCGAGGATTATCTACGCTCTCGAAGCCTGATTTATGACACGAGGGACGGAACGCGGACGGTGGAAGTCACTTCTGGTGCCGCACAAGGTTCAATACTCGGCCCGGATCTCTGGAACGTTGCCTATGACAGCCTCCTGAGGTCCGAGATGCCTGAGGAAACCACTTTGGTTGGGTACGCCGATGACGTCGCAGCTCTCATAGCTGCACGCAACGTTGAGCTGGCCCAACTAAAGTTGAACCGAGTCATGCGTGTGGTCAACACCTGGATGTCAGATCACGGTCTCTCGCTTGCTCTCAGTAAGACGGAGATTGTGATCCTCACGAAGAAGAGGATCGACACCGTCGTGCCACTCCGAGTGGGAAGGGAGGTGGTCACATCAACTCGTGCCGCCAAATACCTTGGGGTTATGGTGGACACCAAGTTAAGCTGGAGGGATCAGATCTTCCGTACGGCGGACAAGGCCGCTAAGGTAGTCACTTACCTTAGTAGGCTGATGGCCAATGTCGGGGGTCCCCGATCCAGCAGAAGACGTCTGTTGATGTCCGCGGTCCAGTCCGTGCTCCTTTACGGGGCAGAGGTGTGGGCAGGCGCTCTAGATAAGGAGTGCTACAGGTTGCGACTCGCCCGGGTTCAGCGTCAAGCTGCGCTTCGGGTGTGTTCCGCCTACCGGACAGTGTCCGAGCCTGCCGTCCTGGTGGTCGCCGGAGTCATCCCTGTCAAGCTCTTGGCAGGGGAGAGGAAAGCGATTTATCAGAGACAAGGCGAGATCGGCAAGGACACGGCAAGAACAGAAGAGCGCTCCCGAACCTTCCAGCAGTGGCAACACAGCTGGGAGCACGACACCCGAGGACGATGGACTGCGCGACTCATCGAGCAGGTCCAACCATGGGTAGAAAGGCGGCATGGCGAGGTGGACTACTTCCTCACGCAGTTCCTGACAGGTCACGGCTATTTCAAGTCGTACCTGAACCGGATTGGCAAGACCGGTTCACCGGATTGCATCTACTGCCCGGGCGTTCCCGATGACGCGGAACACACCTTCTTCCGCTGTTCGCGTTGGGAAAGGCCCCGCCTGGAGGCCACAAGAAAACTCGGTGTTTTTTCGGTGGACACGGTCTGCCAAAAGATTATGGAGGATGAGGGCAACTGGGATTGTTTGTCACAGTTCGTCCGGGGCATACTCCTGGAAAAGAAAACCGATCTGGACCGCGAAGTGGCCCAGATCCCTTGATCGAGCGGCTGGATAAGGAGCGAGCCCCACGGGCGTAAGCCAAATTTAGGCCTAGCCTGACGTAATGTGACAAACAATTCCAGGTTAGATTCCTAAAGAGTAGAGGAGGTTTTTTAGTGGGTAAACCCGTTTTTAGGGGAGCCCCACACTACAGGCTGGCCACCTGTGTGCGTAATGCATTTTTCCGCCTCTCCCTCAAAAAAAAAAAAAAAAAAAAAAAAAAAAAAAAAAAAAAAAAAAACGATAAGACTGCGCATCGTCTGCTGAACGACTGTCGTATTCCGGAATGCCGAAACTTCACGGATGCTGCCGAGAAGTCATGAGAGCTGCCGAATATTGCCGGACTCGCTCGATCTAGCGTGGTTGAGCGGGAGCCTAAACGCGCTGTGATTGGTTGCAGGTTTGGGGGGAGGGAGGGGAGGGAACTCTCTTTGATGGGTGCGGGGGGGTGGACGAGATACGCAGGATGTTAGCGCTTCCGCGCGAGCGCTAGTCGTTGACGCTTTTAGCTTGATTGTGAACTGCGAGTTTGAAGCAGATTTGAACGTTACCACAATGACGTTGACGAAATTTTCATTAATCGTTCATGCAAATAAGGAATAAATTGTATGTTTATCATTGTTATTTACTGGTACATTAAATTTATTAATTTGTCCTGGTCATCGCCGAATCCAGAGATGACTGCACGCTTCGCCACTGCAATATATATATCCCTCGATGTAACAAGGTTTTAGCATTCCCCTTGAACCTGATTCGCATTCACCTTAATTAATTGTCTATTAATATAATGTTATTTTTACCTCAGTATATCAAAGTATTAGCCAGGAAAACCTCAAAACAGTAAGCTTCCTCTAATCCGCCATCTTACAATCCAGCACGCTTGATAATCCAGCATGACTTTTAGAAAGATTTTTATTGATAGGCATAAAAATAATCAAGTTCGTTTGGGATCGAAAGTCGCAAGGGGTCAACACTGTTCCATACAAAGCACTTTGGAATGCTTGCAGGGAGTCCTATTCAACCAGCATCGCGTGTCTTCGACAGTTAATTTTCATCTAATTTTAGTTTCATAATCATGGACATTATTTTTCACAACTGTACCGTATGTTATGCAATGATATATACTACCTATAGGTAGTAAAGTGTATTTTGAATACATTTAAAATAATTTTTTCTTGAATTCACATTTTTCTGACATTCACCCTGTAATCCAGAATATTTTGTAATCCGGCATGTGTCAAGTCCCAGACATGCCGGATTAGAGGAAGTTTACTGTATTTCAAAATTATGTAACGTCAATAAACAAAGTAGGAACCTCTAAATATCGAATTTATGTAATTTTTGTGCACTTTGTGCAAATGCATCTTAGTCTAGTAAATATAGAAAAAAAACTTACAGTGACAGGAAGGCAGGAGTTGATTTTTTCTGCAATATTAAGTTTTACGCCAATTTCATCAAATATAAAGATGAAATTTGAACTAAGGTTGGAGCAGAGACGGCAAAATGCAGTGCTTTCAACGTCTTCACCTGAAAAAAAATTATTGACTAGGTCACTCCAGAAAGTAACAAGGTAAGTTGTTGCTTTCACAAAAAGTTAAGGCTCAAATTCAGATTTAATTCATAAGTAGCCTAAAACCATTTTGTAGGTGAATTATGGCCATCAAAACATTACTAACTAAGTACAAGGTACATTAACTAAATTCTCAGTTATGGTGTTCCGCCTGGGGTGTTCACAGACACCCATGGTCATAAATTTTGTGTTGCTAGCTAAAGTATTTTGTATACACTCTAGCGCAGCTCAGTATTATTAAATCGCAACGTCTCGGAAAAGGCAAGGTCAGTTGCTGACAATTTCCACAGTGCGTAGTGTGCATATGAGGCATTGGGTTGCCAAGAGACTCTTGTGTCTCATCATCTGAACTAATTTAGCATATGTTCCGTTATAATAAGAAATTTTAAAAAGTGATTTTATTTTATATTTGTTTATTTTAATTACAACTAGCAACCCTGCGTAAAATTAACATATATACTTATATGTCTGAAACACATGTACAGTGTGTGCAAGGAGTGTTTGACTACAGAGCAAGAAGGCTAGTTTGTGAAAAAAACCTTAATTTGTAGAAAATATCCCGAACAGTTCATTTTTCAACAGTTTTATTGCTAAATATGTGTTTAGTCAATAGCTAGGATTGTATTGTGGGTGAATTTTGTGTGGGGCACTGTATGTTAACTAAAAATATTGTTTATAAATATGTGGTAACTTTCAATCAGTACAATAAGCTAACTACTATAAAAAAGTTATGACATTAGGCCTAACTTATTTAGGTTGCCTGTTAATTCTAAACAAGATTTCAAAAATAATTAGTTTTTTCCAGAAATTTTACTTTTTATTTTACATTTTATAATGCAATGTTAGTTTTATTGTAAAAATAAGTACCAACAAAGAATTTGTTCTAACTACTAAAATGAAATGACGTCAGTTGTTATCAGACAGTCGATGGGAGCGGACGCCTTATCTCTCCGACCCTAGTCGCGCTGCTACCTGCCCGGCCTGGCTGTACATGTTCGTTATTCAATAGTAGTTTGTTTTAATTCCTTATTAATATTATTTTTTATTTTGTACAAACGTATTTTTTACTATGTCTGAAAAGTGTGGTAAATGTGAAAAGCTGTTTGGTGAAGGTGAAATTGCCGCTAAATGTGTTGACTGTAAGTTGAGCTTCCATCCCCAGTGCACGCGAGCTGGATCATCTCAAAGTTTCACCAAATCAAAAAGCAAGACTTTAAAATGTGACTCCTGTGTCGAGGAAACTAAATCAAGTGCTTCGGGGCGCAGTAAGGACGATACTGATTCTATTTTGGATGCGATTCAAGCTATTAAGATTGACATAAATGTGTCTGCGAGACATCTAGGTTATACAAGATCCTATCGAAGGATAAGTCATCTTGTCTTGGCTCCCTCGAGGGGCCTGATGGGATCATGGTCCATAATCCCAGGGACGTGCTTGAGATCATGGCAAGCACACATTTTCCGGGGAGTATAATCACTCAGTCGACCGATGAGGTGAGTATGGGTGCACGGCGGGCCAACTTCACTCGATGGAGGGTGGCGGGCCGCATTGCAACTCACAGCCGGATTCGCTGGGCAGTCAATTCCCTCAGTCCCTTCAAGTCACCGGGACCTGACCAGGTGAGGCCCGTTTGTCTTCAGAAGGGAATAGAGATCCTTCTTCCAGTTCTGACGGCATTGTTCAGGGCAAGCTTGGCCCTCGGACACATTCCAGAAGCCTGGAGCAGCTCTCGGATAGTCTTCATTCCAAAACCTGGTAAGGCTAGGTACACGGATCCGAAGGCGTTCCGCCCAATCTCATTGTCTTCTTTTCTCCTGAAGACTCTGGAGAAGCTGGTGTCAAGGTATGTGGGGGATACCGCTCTCAAGGCCAACCCTCTCCATGAACACCAACATGCCTATTTACCAGGAAGATCATGCGAGTCTGCTCTGCATCAGCTGGTAAGTAGGATTGAAAAGTCGATAGAGTGCAAGGAGGTTGCACTTGGGGCCTTCCTTGATATTCAAGGCGCTTTTGATAACACTGAGACTCAGGCTGTCATTAACGCAGTCACAGCTCATGGTTTTCACCAGGTAACAAGGGGATGGATTGAAGCCCTCTTGAGAAAAAGGAACGTAATACTATCACTTCATAACGAGGAGATAGCGGTAAGAACGACTCGAGGCTGTCCCCAGGGTGGGGTCCTGTCCCCTCTTCTCTGGAACCTCGTGGTAGACGAACTCATCAGAACTCTCAATGTCAGTGGCGTGTACGCACAGGGATATGCTGATGACATAGTGGTTCTGGTGTCAGGTAAGTTCAACGACACAGTCGGGGATCTCATGAATGGGGCCCTGAGGTCTGTTGGACGCTGGTGCGAAGAGGTAGGTCTCTCAATCAATCCCTCAAAGATTGTGATGGTTCCCTTCACGAGGAGGAGGAACCTCAGAGGGATCGGCCCCTTAGTCCTGCAAGGAACAAATGTGGAATTGCAGAAACAGGTGAAGTATCTGGGGGTCACTCTGGACCAGACGCTTCATTGGGGACCACAACTCCAAAAGGTAATAGACCGAGGTAAGTGGTCATTCATTACATGTAGGCGACTGGTGGGGGGGACTTGGGGAATTAAGCCAAAGCTTATGCACTGGCTTTATGTCTCTGTGGTCCGACCTGCCATCACCTATGGCTCGCTTGTGTGGTGGCCTAAGATGGACTCGGGATCGGCGGTGAGGGGATTGGCGGGAGTTCAAAGACTCGCCTGTCTTCTCATCACAGGAGCCCTGAGTTCCAGTCCGGGGGCTTCACTAGACTGTCTTCTCAACTTGCTGCCAATTGATCTTTTCGTCAAGACCACGGCAAGGAAAGCTGCTCACCGACTCAAATGTGAAAATCTTTGGATGGACACTGGAGAACACCGGGGTCACTCTCGGATCATTCTGTCGGTTCAGGGGGGCGGGCTAGACATGCCCTCTGACCACATGTCAGTCAAATACACCTTCGGTAAGTCTTTCAGAGTCCTCCTACCAGCAAGAGAGGACTGGCTATCCGGGGGAAACCCTCTTCAACCCGCGGACCTGGAATGGTTCACTGACGGGTCCAAGGTAAGAGGAGGAACAGGAGCCAGAGTACATGGGGTGCAAGCGGGGGTAGGCATTAATATTCCTATGGGGATGCACCCAACGGTGTTCCAGGCGGAGGTGGTCGCAATAATGGAGTGCGCCAGATGGAACCTGGTGCAAGGCATCAGGGGCAGGAGCATCTCCATTTTCTCAGATAGCCAGGCAGCTCTAAGGGCTCTGGACTCTTATGAGTTCAGGTCAAAGATCGTCTGGGACTGCTTCACCATGGTATCTGCGTTGGGCAGATGCAACAGCGTGACGCTTTGTTGGGTCCCTGGTCACACGGGGATCCCCGGGAATGAGGCTGCGGACGCCCTGGCCAACGTAGCTTCGTCCTCAGCATTCACTGGCCCAGAGCCGTTCTGTGCTGTCTCTCGTAAGTATGCGTGTCAAGCGGTCACGTCATGGGCGAGGGAGGAGCATCGAAAGGTCTGGTCTAGAATACCACAACTGAGGGTAAGTAAGCTAACGCTTCACTCTCCATCTCAGAAAATTGCCTCTAATATTCTGCAGCTAGAAAGGAGGCAAATAAGGCAAGTAACAGGGCTCTTAACAGGACATTGTTCTTTGAGGAAGCACCTGAAGCGCATGGGTCTCTTCAATGGGGATCCGGTATGTAGGAAGTGTGGGCAGTCAGAAGAGACTGCAGATCACTTGCTGTTCGACTGCATGGAGCTGGAAGAGGTTAGAGAGAGGGCCCTCGGAGGACTGCGGAGGGGCTCTTTCCTTCCTCAAGAGGAGCTAGTCTGCAGGTTGCAGAAGTTCATCGGGTTCCTAGACTTGGATGAGCTCTGAAACACATACGGGGAGCGCAAAAAGCCCTTGCGGCTGACGCGCCTTGGGATTAGGTCCGCCCCATCGAATGAATGAATGAATGAATTGACATAAATAGTAACATTGGCCAAAAAATTAATGATGTGTTAGCTTCAGTCAAAGATCTACAAAAAGACGTCAAAAATCTCCAAGAAGGTCTTTCTAATTTGGCTCAAGAACAGGAGAAGTTACAAGACCGCTGTAGCAAGCTTGAGCAGGCCGACGAGGAACTGACCGAGGAAGTGCGCGACCTACAGTGGCGCTTACATGATGCTGAACAACATTCCCGTGCTGCAAACATAGAGATCGTCGGGTTGCCGGTGACGGAAGGTGAAGACATCTATAACTGTCTCCAACAAATTGCAAAGGCCCTTGGCATTACCTTCCAACTCAGGACTTTTCTATTGCCCACCGCCTGCGCAATTTCTCCAAAACCAAACACGCCCACCCGCCTATAATCGCTCAGTTTTCATCTCGGCGCAACAAGGAGGTGTGGATGAAAGCTATAAGAGCTAAAAGAAAACTCAACACGGTCGACATTCATCCATCTCTAACCCCAGGTGTGGTCTACATCAACGACCATCTAACAACACACAACAAAGCGATCCTCGGGAAGGCTCGCCGACTGAGAAGAGACGGTAAATTGGTATTCGCAGGATATTTCAACGGCAAAGTGCTGGTGAAGTCGTCCGATGATGCCCAGGTTGTCCATGTCACCGCACTGAGCGACCTGAACAAGTTTGGAGGCGGGAATTAAGTCGTAGTTATGTCCTATCTTACAAGTAAGACTCTGAAGGTTATTTTATTCAATTTATGATACAAAAATACCACAGCTAAATCCATCTTTTAATTTTTAAATTTTTTTTATAAACTATTTTATGTCATTTCAATTTTTAATTTTTCCTAAGCCTCAATAACTGAATTATTATTACGATTATTATTTTTTAACTTTAAAACTATAAATTCTACACAGAACATAGGTTTTTGTCTTCATTAAATCAATCTAGTGTAAATATATAAGTAATATCACTGACATTACTATTTATTGACATTTATTTGTATTGGCATTGATCATACAACATTTAACTATCACGCTTTATATTTCAAAATTAAGTAAATAGTGTAATTATTGATTCAAGTTTTTCCTTCCTGCAGAACGTAATCTGAATATTCCAACTTTCAAAATGTAGAAAAGGAAATAAACATTATTATACTTCTTTTTATAACTCATTTTATCTGTCATATTGTTACCAAAATGATAAGAATTAACATAAGGATGTCCAGCAATACTAGTCCTTAAATTTTCGTTTTCAAAGTACTTTATTACTATTTTAAAGTTTATTAATTAATCTATAAGTTGTGTATACTCGTCATCTAGGATATATTTGCAATGTATAATACAGTAAAACATTTTTCATGGGAATGTTATCATGTAAGTGGCATAATAGCTACAAATATTTATCTATAACAATAATGTTTCGTTTTTCGTTTTTTTCTTTGTTTTCAGTTGTTAACCGTAATTAAAATTTTAGTAGTTTTAATGTAGAATATTAGTATCACTCTTAAGTAAGTCATTCATTAATTTGTTATCGTATTTTTATTGTTAGGCTTAAGTAAGTTGGTAAGCCAACTGGGCGGGTGGTCTGTGACGTTGGCTGGATGACGGATGCGGATGATGACAACCCAACTTTTTTCCACAATAATTGTTTAGAACTAAAATCAATTTCAGAATTTAAAGATTTTTTCAGAAGTAGTAATGGCGATGATTCACTTAAAATTATTCACAATAACATAAGAAGTTATTCAAAAAATATCGATGAATTTGTAGTTTATTTAAATGAACTTCCACCGTTGGACTTCATTGTATTGACTGAGTGTTGGTTGCGGGAGGGGGAGGAGGGACGGACCATTGACGGCTTTGATCTTGTACTCACTGAAAACAGACGCAACAGAGCCGACGGTGTCATTGTTTACTTCAATAAAAGATTATCGGTCACAAAGACACAGGTTTCACTTGCTGACGTTTACGGAATAAAATTATCATTTAACTTGTATAACAAAAAATTTTGTTTATTAGCTTTTTATCGCACCTTTGATAGTAACACTCAGTTATTTTTAGATGCCTTAGAACTTTACATGGACAGTATTAGCAAAGATACCATGATTATTTTGACTGGAGATTTTAATTTGGACTTATTGGATATTAATTTTACTAATGACAGATATTTAAACTGTTTATTGGGTTCAGGACTCATTCAATGTATAGATAAGCCAACTAGAGTAACAAACAATAGTACGACTTGCATAGATCACTTTTTTATTCGGTATAATGAAATGAAGAATGTTCAATCAGCTGTGTTACAGACAAACATAACGGACCACTTTAGTACTGGAATTACAATTACTTTTCCTACACTTTTACAGTCCGACGCACTTGACACTACTACACGGGTCGTTGACCCTGCGCTGTTGTTCTGTAATCTGTCTAAAATTGATTGGAATAACATTTATTTTAATGGGAATGTCAATTCCTGCGCATCAGACTTTTTCGAAATTATAACAGAAACAATAGAAAATTCAAAAAAGGTAATTAAAAAATCGTCAAGATTTAAGAAATTAAAACCATGGATTTCAAATGATTTGATCAGATTAATACGTGAAAGAGATAAATTGAGTAAAAGAGTTAAACGACAACCTTTTAACATTGCTTTAACAAATGACTATCGTGCTCTAAGACAACTAATTTCTAACACTATTAAAAATTCTAAACGCTTATACTACAGAGAAAAGTTGATTAGATTCCAAAATAATCCTAAACAGTTCTGGATGGTTATTAATGAGCTTGCGGGCAGAAATAATTCAAAAGACTCTTTTTCAATACAAAAGTTTTGTCCTAACGTATCTAATATCACCCCTATCTTATGTAAAGAAGTTGTAAACGAATTCAACACCTTTTTTGCTGAGGTTGGTTATAACCTTGCTAGTTCAATTGACAGTGGTGGCCCACTAATTATCAATGATGTAGATTACAAGCAGGACTCCGTGTTTACTTTGCAGACGGTGACTGAACTAGACGTTATCAGACATGTTAATTCATTGCATGGGGGGTCCGCCCCCGGCTACGATGGCGTTTCGGCGTCTCTCCTCAAGGATAATATTATTTTTTTGCCTAAACCGCTTTTACATTTAATTAATTTGAGTTTGGCATACGGAATATTTCCTGACAAATTTAAATTGGCAAAAGTGATTCCTCTTTATAAATCTAGTACATACACCGATACAAATAATTTCCGCCCTATATCCCTTTTAAGCGTATTTTCTAAGGTACTGGAGAAAATAGTTAAAGAGCAATTAATATATTATTTAAAACAAAATAACATTTTGGCAGATTGCCAATATGGCTTTAGAAAGAATAAAAATGTTTCAGACGTTCTTTTTGACGTTAATAAAGAAATATTTCAGGCCTTGGGAGACAACATGCGTTCTATTTTAGTATTTTTGGACTTAAAAAAATCTTTTGATAGTGTAGATAGAAATAAATTAATTTCAAAGTTAGAAGCCATAGGCGTAGCGGGTAATGCTCTCTCGTGGTTTCAAACCTACCTTTCAAACAGACGGCAGACCGTGTCTGTTTGTGGTGTTAATAGCGATGAACTTCCTGTTGACTATGGAGTAGTACAAGGAAGTACCCTCGGGCCGATACTCTTTCTAATTTACATAAATAATATTTCAAAGCTATCTATATCCGGTAAAATATTTCTCTTTGCAGATGACACTCTCATTTTTATTAAAGACAAATCATGGGAGGGAGCTAGAGAAAAATCCATTTCTGATCTCATGTCCATAAAAAAGTGGCTGGACCAGAATGTTTTATCCTTGAACGTCTCCAAAACCAAATTCATGCCAATTTCTCTAACTGCTAGTACAGACTATAGTTTAGATAATTTAATTTTGCACAATTGTGGCAACCATCAAACGATCGACTGCACTTGTGAGAAAATCGAGAAAGTGTCATCTTATAAATATCTAGGAGTTATTTTTGATTCACACTTAAAATGGAAAGAACATATTAATTTTTTGAAAAATAAAACAAGAAAATTCATTTTTGCTTTCAGAAATCGTAGCGAAATCCTTAATTTTAACGAAATTAAATCAGTCTACTTTGCATTTGTTCAATCTATCTTATCATATGGTATTTTAGCTTGGGGGGGTGCTTACAATACGCATATTACTAGCCTATACGTGGTCCAAAAATCTATTATAAAAGCAGGGTTTAAGAAATCAAAAAGATACTCAATGGAATTGTTATTTCAAGAAACTAAACTTTTTCCAATTCAAAAACTGTTTGTTAAAGATCTTTTTATTCATATTTATAAGAATTTTAATACAATTTTTTCGTTGACCGCACACCCACACAATACTAGATACGCCAGTAAAGTTGGTATTAATGCCATTCAACAACATAAGTCATTTGCAAAAACGAATTGTTTTTATATTGCAAACATTTTGTTCAGGAATTATTCCATTCGTTTTAATTCTGTTAATCTATTTGATTCAAACTCTCTTAATACATTTAAAAGAAATCTTAAAGATTGGCTTTTTCTTATCAGTGATGAGGATGCCGAGACGCTTATCTCGGCAGATTACAGACGTCCTGACATAAACTGACTCGAACAGACAATTCCCCCCCCCCCACCCGGTACTCCTCACTATTGGTCTAAATTATCATCAAAATAACTTACATTCATTACAATAATCTTCGTGCGTTTGTTGTTACAATAATGTATTGAATGTTTCCGCCTTTTTCACTAGTATAGATTTGTTACGGTTCATTAGTTTTAAGTTCATATTCACATAAAAATTGTTTTTTTCACGTATCTACAATTGCTATTATTATTAAAATTTCTAAAACATCGCATTGCTCCTTTAATAAAACAAAGCACAAATCTGATATCAACTCGGGCCTACGCACAGACCACTGAGGTCCATGTAGGCCCATTTCCTACATGTAATAATAGTAGATTAAGTTTCAAGGATGTTTTATTGTTATTTTAATTTTTACGTAAAAAATTGTAAAAATATTGTGGAAATAAATCGATTCTGATTCTGAAATAAAACAGGTTAAATTCGATTAAATACTGCCAAAGACATGTCTACCATCAATGTTTAGTTTTCATAATTATTAAAAATATTTGTTATTAAGAAAATATAAATGTTTATAATTGGGGTCCGACAGACCCTGGCACGAGTAGCTGTATCACAAAAAAAGGTCATAAGATCGTATGAGTTAAAAAATGCAGAATACATTGGGAGGGAAAAAAACGAGGTTATAAATACAAATATTCCCGTATAACACTGGTGAGGATAACAAAAATTTGTATGTAAACTTAATTCAAAGACAAAGAAATTTCTTCAAACAAATTAGGTTGTTCAATAAAACATTTTGTTGTTGATATTCTTCTAAAAATTTTGAAATTGCTTATATTTTTTATTTGCTAAGACAATTTATTATAAAATTAGATTTTGACGTAGGTTGGTTGTTTTTTAAAGAATACTTATTCAGTAAAACTCAACAAAGTTAAATGTTACCTTTCAAGCACTTTTTCCAATTGTAATTTGTTTCTCTTATTACACTGTACATGGATGATTGTATGAATAATATACAAAAGCAAAAGTATACAAATTCTTGAGGCTTTTAATTTATTTTTATATGAATCAGAATATGCCTAAAAAGTAACTGATGTTGTTTACCAGTAGTCTGCTGAAGCAAATTTAATGCACTTTCCAGCGTTGGCAAGGGCAGTGACACAGGCAATTCAGTTTTGACAGTTGCTAGTCCAGACCTAATGGCAGGTTTGCGTCTGGCAGCAACTGGATCTGAAAAATAAATGGTTACAATTTAACATACATAATCATGGGCAGGTCTGGAGAGGGGGGGTGGGGTGGACTATAGGGACTGCAACCCCCCTTTGGGCTAATTTCTCAAAAAGTAAAACAAACAAAAATTAAAACATTAAGTTTATAGAAAGAAAAAAAACAGTAACAACAGTTATTTGTTAAAATTGTTTTTTAATCAGAAAAACAGTTTTATCTCAAATTGAAGAGCAGCACTGAAAAATTATTATTACACAATGAATATTTCAAAAATGGAAAATCCCTTTGAAACCCCTAGCGAGATGGTTGTTTACCCCTTGAAGAATAAGTTTAGACTCGAGTGGCTCATGTATTTAATTGCAAGGGAGAAAATTTGTTATTTTTTCTAAATTTGTATTTATTTGAGGGTGAAGGTGTCAAATATATTTATTTGTAGAAGCTATTATGTCATTAATCTCCTTGCACATCATTCATTGACACATACACACATTTTCAGAATTGAACGGTGAATGAGGTGATAGAATAATGATAAAGGCCTAGTTCTGTGTAGTAGTACAAACATTTCTGTCAACGTAAAGGACGAAGGATTGATTGGCGTAAGTAAAATACATAGGTTTATACTACATCAATCTGTAGCCACAAATCATTCAGCATTACAATCTAAGATGTACAATTAAGTAGGCTAAGTAAAACCAAAGACAGCTATCCAGTGTTGGCCTATAGACCCTTCAACAAGCTGCCTGAGGATATTAACAGACAACTTGAGTTAAAACCCCTCAAGACGAAGCTGAGAAACAGCCTAAAGCGGACGTGTTTACCACTAATAAAAATTTTTTAAAGAAAGTTTGACATAGCCTAACTCAGTAAACTGGCCGGCATCCAAGTGTAGTGTAAGTGTATACAACTTTAACATAGATACCCAGAATATGTAGGTTGTTTCTATTATCAAGAGAGAAAAAAATCATGTGAATCTGCAGTGATATTTCTTAAATGTGACTTAATTTGAAGTTTACTTATTAGCTCTTAAGGTTAGTTTGTAAGGAAGAGCCTTTTAGCTGATTTTGTAGACAAAACAGGAGAAAGGATTCAGCTAGATTACCTGAGAAGATAGTGTTCAAGCATCATATAGACACACATAAAAAATACACATTTTAACACTAATATTTTGTCCCTAAGGAGGATTTCTTCAGAGTAGAGTAGAAAGAAGAGACTGAGTTTTCAAGTTTTAATACTTGACAATAAATTATCATGGACAAAACACATAGACCGTCTGTGCAAAAAAATTAGTGCTGGAATCTATGTTGTCCGAAGAATGAACTACATAGATGCACTACTTACTTACTTACTTCGTACTTATTCGGCTTTCCCGTAGACTCGTGAGTTTTGGGAGCGTCATCCTCTTCTCCTTTTCAGGGGAAGGGTAGGGTTAGGCCTAAGGTGGGTTGGGTTTACCCATTGGCTCTTTGTGTGAAAAAATCTTCCAAACTGTAGAAACAGTTTTGGATAAGGAAAAACTTGAGCTCACTCTTAAATTTGACTATCTTATCTATTGTCTGAATCTTTTTTGGTAATGATTGAAAAATTTTTCTGCCAATGTATTGTGGTTTTTTTTCATACAATTTAAGATTGTGCTGCTCTGAAAAATTATTCTTAAATCTAGTGTTGTATTGATGTGTTAAATTTACATACTCAGGAAGAAAAGTTTTAACATATACTGCAATTTCAAAAATGTAAAGACTAGGAACTGTTAGAATCCCCAATGAGATGAAATGATCCCTACAATGTTCTCTTGGGTGGAGTTTGAGCATTATTAGTTCATCCATAAGGACCATACTCATAATTAGACCAATTCGTAAATTGGAGGTTGAAATTGTGGTTCGGATCCCACGTTAAACTGTAGGTCCCTAGATACCATTGGCTGTTGGGCTATTAATTAACAGTCCTGTCTAAGGAGAATGTCGGCCTTAGTCAGTAACAAGACTACAAGATCGCGCCACAATCATCCTACACTCATCTCTCATTCATATTCAGGTTAAAATACCCACTATGTGAGGTCCCTGTCTCAATATAGTGATATAGTGATATAGTGATATAGTGATAGTGCTCTTAGTGATTTCTTTTGACATGTGAAAATTTGTTTGAGATTTGTCTCAGAAGCACCCCAGAGCGCGATGGAGTAAGAGATGTGCGACTCGAGTAAGCAGTGGTAAACACCCTTCAAGAGACTCAGGTTCTCCAATGGCCTGAGACTTCTCAGGACAAAGGTCCCCTTTGCCATCTTATCTTTGATCCTCACCAGCTGCTCACCCCAGCTCAAACCATCGTCCAACACCACTCCCAGAAAGCTTGCTGATTTTGCTTGACTCAACTCTGTATCACCAATCTGAAGACTTGGTACTCTGTTATTTTTTGAGAGCCGCTTTTGATCTGTTTGAATACAGAGATAATTGGTTTTGTCTGGGTTCAATTTCAGTCGGTTTTCTTCGAAAAACTGGGCCAGTTCATTTATTTTGAAATATGATTCTTGTTCAAGGGTATCCAAGTTTCTATTTTTGGTGATAAGGGTTGTGTCATCGGCGAAAATGAAAAGATTTTCTTCTGGTGTTTTGTTTGTGACGTCGTTTATATAAACAAGAAATAACAGGGGCCCAAGTATCGAGCCTTGTGGCACTCCTGCTATAATTTGCTTTTCGGTGGATCTTACTGAAGTTATTCTATTAGTTGTTTCATGAAAAATTTCTGTGACTTGAGTTCTGTTCCCCATGTATGATTTAACCCATTCTATTGCTAGGCCACTGATCCCCAGACTCGTCAGTTTCCTAAGCAATATGTCTGCATCAACACAATCAAATGCTTTAGATAGGTCAGCAAAGCAGCTTATGACTGACTCTCCTGCATCCATTGCATCGATACAGTCGTTTAGAAAATCAATTAATGCCAATTTGGTTGACTTTGATTTGCGAAAGCCATATTGCTTCCCACATAGAAGGTTATTACCCTCCAGGTAGGTCGCAAGCTGTTGGCAAACCACTTTTTCCAATAATTTTGAAAAAATGGGGAGGAGTGATATCGGACGATAGTTGCACACCTCCCGCTCATCCCCCTTTTTGAAGATTGGTCTGATTTTCGCCCTTTTGCAGCCATTTGGGAAGATACCGTCCCTCAGTGAGGTGTTGATTATATTTACCATTGGTTTTACGAGTTCCATCTGGCAATACTTCACCATTTTCATATTTATCTTATCCATTCCTATCGAACATTTAGGTTTAAACTTTTTGAGAATGTTTATTAGATCATTTTCTGTGATTTCTTTAAAGTTACTAAGGCCTAATCTATTATTTTGATTGTCTTGAGGAAAAGATCCCATTTGCGGTGTCCTTAGATCATTAGCCAAATCTTTTGTTACGTTTATGAATTAGTCATTAATTTTTTCACAAACAATTTTTGGGTCTTCTATTATTTTGTCATTGTCTTTAAGAGTGATGTTTTCCTCTCTCTTGTTTGCCTTGCCTCTATGATTATTTACTATGTTCCACGCTTCCTTTGCTTGGTTTTCTGCCTCACCCATTCGCCTATTGTACCATTCGGTTTTAATTGTTTTAATACAGTCCCTATAACTAACCTGTGAATCTTTCATCTGTTTTTTATTAAAATCTGTTTTGTTTTGCTTCCATTCCTTATATTTATCCATAGAAATTCTTTTGAGTTCCTCTAACCTTTCACTTCTCCATTTCAGTTTTGCTTCACTTTTAATTTTTATTTCTTTAAGTGGGCAGGATATTTCTACATAAAAGTTTAAGGTTTCGATAAAATTTTCATATTTTTTATTCACATCTTTTTCTTTGTATATTTTGTCCCAATTCTCACAGCGCAACCAAATCCTAAGTTCATCGAGATTTTTTTCTCTAACGGGTCTAACAATTTTAGTTTTTGTTTGAACTGATTTGGTTTTTATCCCTTGCAAGCCTATTTTAATAGCCTGATGATCTGAAATTAGGGGCTCAAAAACATTACTGACATTACTTGTGAAATTCGTTACAAAGTTATCGATGCATGTAGCAGTGCTTTCTGTTATTCTGGTTGGCTCATTTAATGCATGTATTAATCCAAAACTGTTTATTAAGTTCAGAAACCTTTCTTTTTTTATATCGTTACTAAGCAAATTTATGTTCCAGTCGCCTCCAATACATACACCCAAGTTATTATTTTCCAGTTTAAGATCTTCAAAATAACAATTTAGTTTCTCAAAAAATGTATCAATGTCTGCATCTGGACTTCTGTACATAACTCCTACTACTAGCCTATTTTTCCCTGCTTTAATCTTAATTTCAGTTGCTTCAAAAACCATTTCCTCAACGTAATTCCTACTAATATTTAGTACCTTAATATTATCCAGCTTTAGGCTATCCCTTTTATAAATAGCGACTCCTCCCATCTTGCTTACTGACCTAGCAAAATAACTAACTAATGTGTAGCCCTGCAAGTGGATCATCTGCAATTTATCTTCTGTTAGGCCATGCTCGCTTACTAGAAATATGTCAGGACTTTCGTCCTCTAACAGAATTTCAATCTGACCTACTTTATCTTGTAGGCCTCTTACATTTAAGTGCAAAATATTGAAAGTATCTTCCTGAATTAATTTTTTGTTTTTGAGCTTTTTCCTACCATTCTTTTTTAGATAAAAGGTTGTTTGACAATTTTGTTTCATTTTTAAGTTTTCTTTTCGAACGACACTACTTCTAAGTTTTTTGGTTTTTCACCGGTTAGCCTAATGTGATTTCCTAAGAGACTGCATAGTACGTCCTTACCTCTCCCATTCAAGTGTAAACCATGGGTGGTAAAACATCCTCTGTCCAAGAGTGAGTTTATACAAAGAAAATCCCATTTTTTTGCACGGCAGATTTCTTTAAGCTTTTGGTTTTGTTTATCAATCAGCAGATTACAGTGAACCTTGTCCCATCTATAAGGAGTCTCAACACATAGGACTCTCTCCCCAAAGGCTGCCAGGCTACTAGTCAAGACCGTCTCCAAATTCCCTATACTTTCATTTGAAATTTGATTTGTCCCTCCCACCAAAACCAAAAGCTCCCTCCCTTCCCCCTTGAGTTTTTGAGCACTTTTGGCCACCTCAGCCAAAGACCAGCCTGGGTGCACCGACATTCTCGCATTCACCCCCTCCCCCCTCAATCTCCCACCGAGTCCCCTAGCATGGCTGTCACCGACCACCAAAAATCCCCCACCCTCAACCCCCCTTCTCCTAGGTTTTCTAAGAGGAGGGAAATCATGCTCCGCAAGACAAGGAGCCGCACTCGCAAGCACCTCATAACTATTTGAGGTCGGGATCACTCGGCTGACCGATGCTAATCCCTCCCTCTCACCCCTGACCCCCTTTTTGACCTTTTCCCATTTATTTTCATTTTGTTTGGGCCTATCACCTTTTGTTTCCAGTTCCTGATCCTTAAGCATTTTTAACATCAAGTCCCTACTGGCTAAATCAGACATAAGGTCCTCGTTCTTACTTTCTAAATCTACAATCTTGCTAGTTAGCCTAGCATTCAATGCCTCCAAATCTACAATCTTTTTACTTAAATCTACATTCTCACTTTTTAAAACAGTTAAATCAGTTAAAACTTGGTTGTTAACATTTCTTTGGTTTGAATAAAAATCTATACATTTAGAACATGCCCAATTGTCATTTTTACGAATGCACCTAAAAATAGTTTTTTTTTAACTTGCTACATTTCCTATCTGCATGATACCATTTTTTGCATATATCACAAGCAATAGACTCGTCTTCTTCATCATTTATCACAGTCAAACAATTATTACATTCTATAACATGCATTTTGACACTTGCCTAACAAATGAAAAGTTTCTGACTTTACAGTGATCAGCCCTATCCTAGGCCCTAACTTAAATCTAAAGGTGAGCCTCTTAACCTGGAGGTCAGTCAATTTTATGAGTGAGAGATTTTTCATACGTAGTGCGAACTTACTTTAAAATTAATGTTGAGTACCAATTGGGTTTCTAATTTTGAAAATTGTGAGCCAATAGGTTTGAAAATTTGGATGGACTAGCGGTATGGTGGCAAAGGCAACAGGTCTTTGTGAGGATTTATTTATTGTTTGAGGTAATTTTAGGAAGGTTTATGGTGGTTAGGAAGAGAGTTTAAGATAATAAAGGATCCCCTTTCTTCTACGACTAAATACTTGCTGTTTGCAGTCTTCTCCAATGTCCTGGTCTTGTAGGTTAATGTGTGTCGTAAAACACGAGGTTTCCCAATATTTAAGTTTTTTCGGTAAAAAGTTGAAAATTATGTCTTGATTTGTTCTTTACAATTCACTGATTAAAATGCTGTCAAAAGTTTACGTAAAAATATTAAATTAACTTGGATTTAAACAGATTAAAATTTGAGGTGGAGAGCAGGCGACCTGCCACCATCACCGACCAACCGGAAGTCTTCGGCTAAGACAGCTTACTTCGCCCTGGTAGAATCACATCTTAGATATGGCCTGTCAGCATGGGGAGGAACCTCAGCACACAACATGAACCGAATCCTTGTTCTTCAGGGGAAAGCCATAAGAACTCTTGCTAACCTTGACCCTCTACAGACTTGCAGACCAGCTTTCACCAACCACGATCTACACCACTATACCACTCATCATGGCTCCATGCTCGTCCTGCCGGTACACCGTACTACTCTGTGGGAGAAAAAAATCCTTCCTATGCCGGCTGTAAACTGAAGAACCACCTTCCGGACTGGCAACAAGCTGCACCAGGAACTAAAGAAGTGGCTGGCCGAAAGACCCTACTACTCACTAAAGAAATTTTTAGAAGATACTGAAAATAACTTGTATTTGATGTATTTTTGACACTATTGTAATTCTTAATGAATGCAAAATAAAGAAAATTGTATTATATTGTAATGTATTTTAAAGGTCTAGAAATACTCCAATCATTGGATTGTGGCTTTCTAGACCATCTGTGATATAATTTATTAGATGAACAATGGCATCAATTGTAGATTTTCCTTGGACAAAGCCGAATTGATTTTTTGATAAAATATTAAGTGTATTGAGAAAACTAATAGTCTATCAAGAAAAAGTTTTTCAAAAATTTTACCAAGAACTGGTAATATAGATACAGGTCTATAGTTGCGAAAGATGGATCTCCTTTTTTTAAAAAATAGGAACAACTCTAGCAACCTTTAATAAGTCAGGAAAGACACCTGTTTCAAAAGATGAGTTAACTAATCTGATAGAGGTTCAGCCTGTCTGAGCATTGTTTAATCATCCAGGGTGAAATATATTGTTAATCTGTAGTTTTCTTCGGTTTTAAAGATCTTATTGTTGCCATTATTTCTTTTGATGTAACAGGAGCAAATACATCTTTGATAAATGTAATTTTTTAGTTATTTTGCAATTAATTACCTGCTGATCCGTGAGGTATCTCTGGATTGATACATGGCACAGCAGTCCGCTTCAGCAAAGTGGTCGTGTTCTTGACAAACTGGTCCTTGCGGAAATGATCGGCACAGATGACAGACTGTGCTGTCAGTGTGATGCGGTGCTTGCCTGAAGCATCACTGAGTCGATGGCAGTATAATGCCCACTGGTGGCACCTGTAGTTCAGGGTTTGATAGAGTAAAATAAATTTGCTAGACAGCCATTGTAAGGCCTGATTCACATTTACCCGGCTGTCGTGTGCTGGCAGTCGTTTAACCGGCTGTTGGGTGAAGCAGCAAATGGGGCCGTTCATATTTGCACGACACTGGCCCGACTAGTGTCCTGGTCGGTTAATCACTACCCGGCTGCCGTGGTCTAGTCGAGGGATGCCGGGCGCCCCCTCAGCAAAGCCCGGCTGCCGGTGTCGGGTAAACGGCGCCGGCTTCAGTAGTGGGGATAGCGGTCAATGTGACTGTTCACATACAACCGGCACCTGTCGTCTGTCGTCCGCCTACGATTTGTTTACTTTTGGTTTGGAAGTGCGCAAAGTTGTAATTATGACGGAAGTAGACCTTGAAATAATAATTATATTTAGTTTAACTACTTGTTTATGTGCATATTGCATATTATGACTTAATCAATGTACTTTTTTGTCATTACATTTTTGTACAATGCAGTAATTATTTTTTTCGTACGCATCAGTATATTTTATTATTAATATGTGTAGGTAATCAAATATTATGTTCAATTTATCTAATTATAATTAGTTTATCTACTTAGTTTAGCTGCCCCCTGCTGGAGTGCCGGTGTCGGCTTAATGTGAACAGTGCAATCGTGCAAGTGCCGGCTAGAAATCGGATTACGGCATGTCGGGTAGATGTCGGGTATATGTGAAACGAGCCTAACAGTATCTACCTTCTAGGGTCTCTGCTTACAACGGTATGTTGTCTATATAGCCTAGAGGAATATTTTGACATTTTATTGAAATGGACTGTCTATAAATCATGCGCGTTTCGAATATGGATTTTATAGAAGCAAATAAGCTTATAAGATTCAACAACCTTTGTAGGTATCCTTTGTTTAAAGTTAATTGTTGGTGATGGTGAGTTAATGTTATTGTTTAGTAAATTGTTGCGGACATTTTCCATCACTGATTAGAAAGCTAAAATAAATAGTAAACCGCGAACCTAATTTTTTCAAAAGAAAGTTAATTGAAGGTAGTGTAATAAATTAGCAGACCAACCAATCAGTCAATCTTTAGTTGAAATAAGGCCCTTATGGCTGCCTATAGTAAGGTTAGGGCTGAGTTGAAGGATAGGGAATGCAAAACTAATAAAAAACAGCTAATAAGTCAATTCCAAATTCACATAATATGTTAACGTGTAGCAAGGCTAGGAGAGGACTACAGGATAAAAACTTTATCCATCTTGTTTTTTGCGAGGCGACGCCATTATGTGGACGACAATGCAAGTGTGTGGTTGGCTCCCCTGTACTGTTTCCTGATTGGTGCTGTATATTTTTCCAATTTAATTGTTTGTGTTTTGTTTTTAGCGGATTTCCCTATAGGGAATACGCTATTACGGTAGTAGCCATGGTAAGACCTAAGCCCGGGACCAGGTTACTTTTTCATTTTGAGGTCCCCAGAAGCCAGACACACCGTTTGTTCATTTTCATACATATGTATTTATATATATATTATATATATGTGTGTGTGTGTGTGTGTGTGTGTGTGGTCCCGATAACTTTTGAAGGGGACCTCCGATTTTGATCAAATTTGGTATGAAGGTGTACGGGGGAAGGAAACGGGGTTTTATGGGGTTTCAAAGGGGTCAAAAATGGGTTTTTGGCATTTTTGGAGCATAATTTAAAAAATTCAAAAATTTTTAATGAAACTATTTAAAAGATCTTAAAAAAAACAAACAATTTAGTATTTTGAATTTTTAACTTACCTTAACAGGTTACAGAGAAAAGCCAAAAATAGGTTTTCCATGTTAATCTTATGGGAAATCATCAAAACCCTGTATCTCGCTTATTTATTGGAATAACTTGATAAAATTTGGTATGTACATTCACTTGGTAGGTTTTAACTGATATTTGCCTACAACACCCATATGGCGGGCAAACCCATATGGCGGTACTCACCCCTATGGGATTTATGGGGAAAATGAAAAGAACACTATAACTTGATAATATTTGGAATGTACATTCACTAGGTAGGGTTTAACTAATATTTGCTTACAACACCCATATGGCGGCAAACCTACATACTCACCCCCATGGGGTTTATGGGGAAAATTAAAAAGTGCCGAATATTGATACAGTTTGATATTTACCTTACGTAACTTTTACATTTCCTGAGAAAACTAACATTTTCTAACAACATCCCATGGTAGCAAACCTACATACCCATTCCTATGGTGTTTATGGGGAAAATACGATATCTCAAGATCGTTAGGAAATTCGCTGAGTAGGCAGGTTTGCTGCGACGGGGGTATTTTTTCACTGCTTTTACAGTTTACTGTTTCAGCGTTTTCAATTTATTAGTGTTTTATTTAAATTTTTGTGACTGCCTTTTCTGTTTTCAGGGTCGGCTATGGACTTCTCCAGGTTCGCCTGGCGTGTTTTTACTAACTTTGTTATGTTCTAGGTACTTCTTCCACCTGAAGACAGGATCAGATTCCAGATCCCGAAACGTGAATTTTGTTTACTAATCAGTGATGGAATATGACACAACAATTTATTAAACAATAACATTGTAAATGTAGTCTAGCCGTATCTGCTTTTTCACTTTAATGGAAGTAATTATTAATTTATAATAATTTATAAAATAGTTTCTTAAATGTTTATGAAACACAGAAGGCGTATGTCTAAATTTTCAAAATAGTGGCCATAAGACTAGGATAACTTACTCAACAATTTTACAGTGGAATTTAGACTTTTTTCATTTTTTTCTGACTCCAATAACCCAAACAAGCAAGGAAAAACATTTTATTAGGGTAATTAAAATCACTTTAAATATTAAGCTATCTATAGTTAAACAGATTTTTATACAAATATCAAGATTTTCCATAACAAAACCCAAAATAAGTTTTAAGATGTTTTTTAGAAGTTTCTCTATTAAAAATTACATTTCAATAATTATTTAAAGTAGGCCTACTATGTTTTTGGTTGAAACATAGCTAACGATAGCTTTGCGATAGCTAACTATGAGACTGTGTTGAATTGCCGAAAACACCAATTCAACTTGGCACTATCGTCTTTCAACAATAATAGTATGATGTGACAGTGACGGAAATGCATCTAATAACTGTAAATTCCACTTATCAATGATCATGCAAAATAATTACCTCAAACAGTAATAGCAAGTCTTGAGGCACAAAATCAAGAGTTATAGGGACTGGGACATTTTCCACCTTTCCATTTACTGGCTGTGTTCTATGCAGTATAAGTGTAAATATATTTTTGAGTGTTTTGTGTCTACACGTTTGTGTACGATTTGGTTATAGCTCATGGACAAACAGCAGCTGGGTACAGTTTCAAATCTCCACAAATTTACTGATTTTGCCAAAGATAGAATTGGGAAATTTGCAATTATTTGACTTTAACCACACTATTTAATTTAAATTTAATATAAGAACAAACTATTTACGGTAAGTGTAGAGGCATTTAAGAAAAACAAATTATATTTACCTCATTTCCTCCAAGGGGAACATAAAGAAAGCTTTTTCGGGGCAAGTGAACTTGGTATTTTCACATGATGGAACTGAACATTTCACATCCTGTTGAAGGTCAGGTGGTACCTCATCTGGCTTGGGTGGATCAGAGATATCTGCAAAATCATAATTTATTTAGTTATTAATCCCTAGAACAAAACGTTAAATATTTCTTTCTATGATGTTATTTTAATGGCTGATTTAAAACAATAAGTTTCTCTTTCAAACAATGGAATGCATGGCGAATTTACCAGTATTATTATTCCTCAATTGTCCCTTGCCATTGTGACAATGTACCATTCCCCCAATGGTAGTTTTGAAAGTTTCTTTTATGTGTGAGCTATTTGATAACTCTTGGACTTGGTAATTTAATTCATGCTCATCAAAACTTAATGACAAACATGCTGAAGTCGAGGAATTACAATCAACCTTACAAAATATAAACATTGAAAACCTAGATCATGACATTCCATGTCGCTCGCTGCTGAGGTAGGTAAAGCGCAAGCAAATGAAAATGAAATATTAAAGCAAAAGCTACATGAGACCAAACTTGAAAAATCACAATACTTAACAGAACTTGAAGACAAGATGAATAAAAAAGAAGACACTTTAAAGACACTCACACAAGTTAATTCAACACTTATGGAAGAAATCCATCAACTAAAAGGGAACACAAACCAAGAACGCATAGATGAACTTAATACACTAGTCGACAACGAAAGAAGTCACTATGTGGAGAAATTTAACAGCTTACTGTCAACAAACACTGCACTCAAAGAAAAATTATCCCGCCTTAGAAGTGAAAACCTTGATGCAACAAAAACCATTGGTGCTATAGAAAATGAAAACTTTATTTTTAAAAATAAAGTAAAAATCTTAGAACATAAGCTTGGAAAATGAAATGATACAAAATGTGAAACTAAACTGCAACGAGCTAGTTGTCTAACTATCTGAACAAGAGGAAACCGCACGAAAACATTTGAGAGCCTTTATGGACATAACAAACAGTTACAAAACGACTAAAGGACCCAGCCAAACCTGCCTACAAAAACTGAATCATCATCCGACCACCACCAACTTCAACCACGATCAAGACACGACCACAGGAGCCAGCCAAACCTGCCTACAAAAACTGAATCATTATCTGACCACCATCAACTTCAACCACGACCAAGACACGACCACAGGAGCCAGCCAAATCTGCCTACAAAAACTGAATCATCATCCGACCACCACCAACTTCAACCACGATCAAGACACGACCACAGGAGCCAACGAAACCTGTATACAAAAACTGAACAAACATCTGACCAACCAAAGCACCGATACAACCACAGGAGCCAGCCAAACCTGTTTACAAAAACTGAACCACCATCTGACCTCCACCAAGACCGACCAAAACAAAAATACAACCCGAGGATACAACCACAGGAGCCAGCCTTAATTCAAGTTAATTCAACACTTATGGAAGAAATCCATCAACTAAAAGGGAACACAAACCAAGAACGCATAGATGAACTTAATACACTAGTCGACAACGAAAGAAGTCACTATGTGGAGAAATTTAACAGCTTACTGTCAACAAACACTGCACTCAAAGAAAAATTATCCCGCCTTAGAAGTGAAAACCTTGATGCAACAAAAACCATTGGTGCTATAGAAAATGAAAACTTTATTTTAAAAATAAAGTAAAAATCTTAGAACATAAGCTTGGAAAATGAAATGATACAAAATGTGAAACTAAACTGCAACGAGCTAGTTGTCTAACTATCTGAACAAGAGGAAACCGCACGAAAACATTTGAGAGCCTTTATGGACATAACAAACAGTTACAAAACGACTAAAGGACCCAGCCAAACCTGCCTACAAAAACTGAATCATCATCCGACCACCACCAACTTCAACCACGATCAAGACACGACCACAGGAGCCAGCCAAACCTGCCTACAAAAACTGAATCATTATCTGACCACCATCAACTTCAACCACGACCAAGACACGACCACAGGAGCCAGCCAAATCTGCCTACAAAAACTGAATCATCATCCGACCACCACCAACTTCAACCACGATCAAGACACGACCACAGGAGCCAACGAAACCTGTATACAAAAACTGAACAAACATCTGACCAACCAAAGCACCGATACAACCACAGGAGCCAGCCAAACCTGTTTACAAAAACTGAACCACCATCTGACCTCCACCAAGACCGACCAAAACAAAAATACAACCCGAGGATACAACCACAGGAGCCAGCCAAACCTGTCAACAAAAACTGAACCGACATCAGTTGGTTACGGCAAGAAGCTGCCCATCACAAAAGAGACCACCTTTCACTGCCAAAGCCCGACATGAAAAGGAAGATATTGAAGAGTTTTCTACTAAGTATTTTGATTTTTATAATGACATAAATAAGAGCTATAATATATTTAATTTAGCATATAAGCATATAATTTAAAGGAAGAAACCCTTCCTAACAATTCTAACCCAACATCAGACCACTTTTTACTGTTGCACTCAAGAGCAGAAGAGAAGACATAGAAAAAAGGTCCCCTTTCTCGGAGCAACCTAAAAAAACATCAGAGCTAAATATTCTTCACCAGAACATCGATGTATTAACAAACAAAAAAATAGACAGACTGATCCAACTGCTGAAAGAATTACAGCCCCAGATACTTGTCTTAACACCTGTGACAGGATTAACACGTAAATACACATTAAAAGCTTACTACAGCCGAGTGGAACATAATAAAGGAGGCGTTGCTATCTTTTTCAGGGAAGAACTGGAAGAAAGCACTGAGACTTTAGACCTAGAAGAAATAAGTAAAGAACTGGTGTGTGAGATTGCTGCTATTAGAGTGACATTAAAAAAAGAAAAACTTTACATCATGGGCATCTACAGACCACCGCCAGTGGACCAACTGGATGAGGCCCTCACCATAATCTCAACAGCAATTGAAAATACCAAAGCAGAAAAACATTATACCATAATTGTAGGGGACATAAATCTTGATAGTCTCAAACATGACACTAAGTCAAGAAAGTTGAATGACACTCTTGCTAGCTAGCCCAACATTTCAAGGCTCCCACTCCCCCCTACTAGGATAACCCCCACTTCCCAGACATCCATCGATATTGTATGCTCTAACATTGAAAAAGAACATTTGTCTGCAATAGTTATTAGTACTGGAATATCCGATCACACAGCTCAACTAAGCACAATACAAGTCAGTCAACCCTCCAAATCTAACCAAAATTCCATTGGCAGAATATTAAACCACGAAAACCTCAACAATCTCAAGGAAATCCTTGAAAACAAGAACTGGGAATAAGGTTACAAGTGCTCAATGTACAGACCAGGCCTTAGCTTAGCTTTTTAGCTTAGCGATAGCTTTTTGTATACTATGAAAGCAGCAATGGATATAGCGTGCCCCATAAAGAAGATTAGATCAAAGAAATATAAACCAAAAAACTTTGCAGATAAAAGAGCATTGGACCTGAAATCTGAATTTCTAGCACATCTTGAAACATACAACATGACTGGTGATGAAAAAGATAAAAGCGCCATGGTAAAAGTGAAAAGAGTATGATTTGCGGCTTAAAATGCTGAGGCGCAAAGAGTCAGCAGATTACAACCAAAGAGCTGAAAATATATCTAAAGCAGTCTGGCAAGTCATAAACAATGAGAAAGGCAACAAAACATCAGTAAATTCACTTCCAGCGTTCACAATAGATGGAAACACAATCAGTGATCCAGATAAAAGCGCCAACTTTTTCAATGAGTTTTTTACAAACATAGCGCAACAAACTCTAAATAACCCCCCCCCCCCCCCCCCCAAGGACTGAATAACCACAAGCTTTGCCCCCCTACAACCAGTGACCTCCATTACCTACCTCCAACTGATAAAATAAAATCAGGAACATAATAAACAGCTTGAAGCCTAAAACATCAGCAGGTGTGGATGAAATATCAGCAAAAATCTTAAAACACTGCAGTGGTGCCCTAATAAAACCTCTTGTCTCAATCATAAACCTATCGCTAATGCAAGAGCATTTTCCGACTAATCTAAAAACATCAAAAGTCTATCCTAAACATAAAAACAACTCCAAATCCGAGATCAAAAACTACAGGCCCATATCACTAGTCCCAACATTTTCAAAAGTAATAGAAAAAGTGGTACTTAAAAGGCTGATAAACCACTGCAAGCAACAAAATAACCTCACTGAGAAACAACATTGCTTCACTAAAGGAAAATCAATAACCACAGCAATCATTGAGCTTGTTGATATTTCAACAGACAACTTAGAAAAAAAGAACTTTGTTACAGCCATAATGCTTGACTTCAGTAAAGCATTTGATTGCCTAGGTTATGACTTTATTCTCCATAAACTATCATAAAGGGTCTTGACTGGAGGGAAAGCTGCAGGCAGGCTTTTGCTGAACAAAGCATCCTGACTGTTGTCGCACTGTACATCAGGGAGGTGATCCTCTCCTCTATGTGGATGTGAAACCCTTTCTAAAAGGAACAGACATCCACTGCCATAACACCAGGCATGCCACCATAAGGTACCAGCTACCACTTCACCACAGCGCATTGTTTGGGAGGAAGCCTTCATACACCAGCAGAAAATTCCATAATCTGCTCCCGAAGGACGTGAGAAGACAAACAGGGAAGAAACTGAAGACAGCACTCTCCAACTGGCTGTCAAAGAACCCATTCTACTCCCTGGACGAATTCCTGCAATGGAGGGACTTGCTTCCACCTCCACACCAATGAAGAACATGAAATTGTAAACATTTGAAATCTGAAACACTATGTGACGAGAAAGGGACTTGACAGACTATCTTAGGGCAGCGTGTTTGCCGCTATAAGTAGCAATGCAGTGTTGCGCTTTAATAAAATTGTTCGGTTCTCGTGGGGCAATGCCACTGCAGTTAACAGCTACAAGCGGGGAATGAAACTCCGGTGCTTCAATGGCATTATAGTCAATCCTAATTCCAACTACTCCCCATAAGAGCAATGTTAAACGGGAGACGCAATAACTCCTTTATATGATCAAAATGTTATGGTTTATAGTTCTAAATAAAGGCTTCATCCAGCTGGATAGTTTGTAAGATATATTTTCTATGTTGCGTGTAGTTTTTTTACAAACTAAAAAAATCAAATTTCTTACGTCTTTAAAAACGTTGTTCAAACGAAAGGTATAATGCAAATTCAAATACAATTTATTCTAAACCATCAGTTGGACAAAAAATAAAGAAGTTATAGGAAAAATGGCGGGAAAAGGTTTACTATTGTTCTTATGGGAAATGAATACAGCGGGAAAAACGCTGCTACCAGTGGCATAATATATAATAGGAATAGGATATATAATATATAATAGGAATAGGATGAATAGGACCCAATTCTGACTACTTCTTACTCAACTGCGATATTTTACATTCTAGTCCAATTTCGATACCTAACCAAATTTAAAAGTTCACAACAAATCTTTTACAACAGCATTTAACATTTTATCATATTGATTATGTTTACAGGTCAACAGGTTAAAATAAAGCAAACTTAAACTGTCAACGTGGGTAAATCATAAACCATAGGCCTAAACCTAATACTTCAAACTTAAAATTAAATATACGGTAATCGTGATGACATTAACAAAAATGAAAAATATTAAGTATTTGATATGTACTAATTTAATAACAGGGGCGGATTAAGGATGTGATTTTGGGGGGGGCGGTTTCGAAAATATAGGCCTTCTTTTCTGCCGTGGATAAGAAAGGTTTTGAAAGAATAAGAATTGTTGGGGAGGGGGGGGGGGGTATTTTAAACATGTTTTAATACGTGTTAAAATAATTGTTTATTTCCTATTAGGCCCATATACCATATTAATTCAATTTAATTTAATGATTAAGCTGTAATACCGGATTGACCGTGTCGACCGCTATACCCTTGCTCGTTGGTTTTAATCACAACTTTTGTCCTAGTATCATTGTAAATAGGCTATTAAGTTTAGGCCTACACTAACTACCAACTTACTGACCGTGGTGTATCCAAATTATAAATAAAATCTATCCATAGATGTTTATATAAAATAATATAATAAACAGATACATCGCTACAGACACTCCTGGTAATTAGTTTTAGGTTAGGATTGGTTTCTACCAAAATTCTCGCTAAGTCACACAGGTTACATAGAACAATCAGTGATGATCCTAAACTTCTTTATTTTAAATTAACTAAATTGTGAATTTAACAATAAGTATTCTTTTAAAAAGATAAAACACATTTAAAATAAGAAGAAAATGAAGATGAACGAAAGTAATCGGGTACAGAATTAAAACGCAAAAAACAACCTAAACAAACGCCTAGAGTAAATGTATTTTGAGTCTGGCCTGGCGAGGTGGCGAACGCATGGCCCAGCCTCTGTTTGGCAGAGGTTGCAATAGCCCAAACCCCGACACCCATATGGAGACGGGGCTGTATTTCATCCTGCTTCCTGAAGAATGCGCCTGCCTGCCGCTTCAGGAGCCGGAAAAAAAGAAAAAAAAAACACACAAAAAAAAAACAAAAAAAAAAAAACAAACGGCAATCTAGCGGTGGCTTGTCAAAAAGAGGTAGCAGCATGATTGTCTTTGAAAAACACGAAGGTGGTTCAGGGATCCGGGAACGTCCTGGCTTGCCAAGGCAAATGGCCCTGTTCCGAGCTCTCTCAATGTCAGGGGATGAGCCCCCTGTACTCTGGTCGGGGTGCTTGCGGGACGCTTAGTGGGGACTTTTCATGTCTGTGAACTCCGAGCAAAAGCTAGAGGCAGCTGTCGAGTTCAAATTGCACTCGGCAGGTGGCCACTGCTAGTAAGCAGCCCCGCCACGCTGAAAGCAGTGAATCAAAATTGTCGGAAGCGGTCTCAAGAACCATAGGCATATTCCCAAACCTGCGACTGAGCTAGGCAGGGGAGGGGTGCCTGAGGAGGTTTGGCCGGCTCGCCGGCCTCGGACCGTGAAAGACACAGGAGCAATTGGCAATGCTCCAAATGAACCGGGGAAACAAAAACAAACCATGATCAGAATTTCATGCACGGGATGGCTGACACAAAAAAAGGAATTCCAAAAGTTTTGACTCCGGGGTCAACAACCCGAGCTGAGACTGGCGGACCGGAGGTCGCTTCGTCGCCCTTCGGTCGAAGCGCAAAAACATGGAGTCACCACCACCTGCGGCTTCAGGAAGGCCTGCAGGTGATGAAGGACCAGGAGTTGGTGCAGATGGTGAGGGTCTGGGGGCTATCGGTGGTGGGGGGAGCATCATCAAAAACGCCCCTCCACCAGCTCCTTTCAAGTCCCCTGAGTCTATGGTGGGTCCGGCGGCTGGGATCGAAGCCCCTGAGTCACAGCCATTGCAGGACACTGCCGTGGACTTAGCGACCCCGCCAAACACAAAAGTGTCAGGGGGAAAACGCAAAGGCCAAAGCCCCTGCGATTTGTCACCACCATTGTGCGAGGCTGACACCGAAGCGGACGTGATCCGCAGACAGGTGGATGACTGCGATCTTGCTGAGGAGGAGCAGATCGCGGCCATTGAAGCAGCCCTTGCGCAAATCAGGGAAGCGATGTCTATCCAAAAGAACATTAGCAATAATGTTCCGATCGGCATCGCCAATGTGGAAGAGGCGGTGAGCATCATTAAGATGTCACGAGCTACCCGGATGGCTGCTATTAAAGAGGAGCGCCGGGTGGTGAATCGGGAGATGAACAAGTCGCCCAACCAGGCACCTTTGAAGAAGCGTCAACGGACCACTTTGCTGAGCCCGCTAAAAGCAGCTCAAAAGGTTGGCCCAGGGGAGAAGTTCACCCGAGGCACGATGACCTCACCTCCCTCAGAGAAAAAGGGGATGTCATCTGGGAGCTCTCAGGCAGAAGTTGAGATGACATCTCCTCCCTCAAAGAAGAAGAAAGGAAAAGGGGAAAGGGGAAAGGAGACACCGAAAGAGCCAGCGAAAGCGGGTGGGTGTCCTCCCACTCAACAGACCCTGGTTCCCCCCAAAGGGATGGATGAGGATGGCTTCACGCAAGTGAAATCGAAGTCCGCCTTGAGGAGGGAAAAAAAGAAGCTGAAGGCCGTAACAAAAAAATCTGCGGCCATGCCTCAACGTGGCGCCCCCGCTGGAAAGGGGGGGACACAAGAAAAAAAACAGCTGCGGATAGGCCTAAAAGGACTGGTGCTGGTGCGAGAATGAGGAACGTCCTTATCATCAAACCGGCACCAGGAAAGTCCTACGCCGACATTGTTGGCAAACTGCGGAGGGACGTCCACCCTGAGGACTCGGGTGTGGAGGTCCGGCGTCTCCGCAGAACCAACGATGGTGGTGTGCTCATTGAGCTGGGCTCCGCTGGCGGCCAACAAGAATTTGCTCAGGTGGTGAAAACTGCTCTGGGTGAAGGCGGGAAGCTGCGGAGCGTTACTCCCCGAGTCCGGGTGGAGATCATGGATCTCGATTCTTGTACCACCCAAGACGAGGTGAGAGACGCTCTAAAGCGAGAGTTTGGGGATGGTTTGGGAGATTGCAGAGTCTTCCTAACCAGACCAAACGCCCGTGAGCAGCGGTTGGCAGTGGCTGACCTAGATGCTGCAACTGGCCAAAAGCTTTTGCAGAAGGCCAGGATCAAGGTCGGCTGGGTGATCTGCCGGGTGAGAACTCGGGTGGAGATCCCACGCTGCTACCGCTGCTTGGAGTACGGCCACACCCGGGGAGGGTGCAAAGGGCCCGACCAGAGCGCGGCGTGCTGGAGGTGCGGAGGCGTTGGTCACAAGTCCTCCTCTTGTGACAAGATGCCCTCTTGCGCATCTTGCAAAAAAGCAACCGACGGGAGACCGTCTGACCATGTTCAGGGCTCTGGCGCTTGCCAAACTTTTAGAGACCTCCTGGTCTCGAAGAAGAACGACAGGCGCCGGAACTGAAGGTCATTCAGGGAAACCTAAATGGGAGTGTCGCGGCAGACTCCCTGGTGGACCAAATCGTACGCGAGACGGGAACATCCCTCGTCTTCGTGAGCGAGCCTTACAGGGCTAAAAGTCCATTATGGTTCCCTGACCGCACAGGATGGGCCGCTTTGTGGGTACCAGACCCGCGAGTGGTTCCTATCGAGGCTAGTGGGAATGGCGAAAATTTTGCCTGGATCACTAGCAAAGGGATCACTTTCGTGAGCTGTTATTTTTCTCCAAATGACAGGATTCCACGATTTCGCGAAAAGTTGGATGCCATGGAGGATGCGATTCGGGAAATCCCCGGTCCATGCCTCCTTGCTGGAGACTTCAATGCCAGAGCGAGAGAGTGGGGAATGCCTCACACAGACACCCGCGGAAGGTGTTTGTTGGAGATGGCATCCAGACTAGGGTTGCTGACAATGAACGAAGGGAATACGCCTACTTACCGTAGACCTGGGTTTGGGGAGTCAATTCCCGACATAACCCTTGCCTCGGAAGGTTTGGCGTCCCGTGTTGTCGGCTGGAGGGTGATGGGCGATTACTCAGGTAGTGATCACGAATACATCACTTTCGAGCTGGCTGAAAGGAGGCAAGTGCCACTCAGCAACAGCCTGTGCCCACTCGGATGGAACCGCTCTAGGCTCGACGAAGAGAGACTGATACGGTTCCTGCAAAACGGGGTGGGAAACGTCCCCCTGATGCCTGCCGATCAGCCAAGCAGGGCAGACGCAGAGGCAGTCGTGGAACACACATCTCACCTCATACACCGTGCGTGTGACGCGTCGATGCCCCGCAAGAAAGCACGTACAGGGAAGCGCCCAGTGTATTGGTGGACAGAAGAGATCGCCACACTGAGGCGGTCCTGCCTGAGACTCAGGCGGCGGGCCCAGCGAGCTCGGTGCAGACCCGAGGCAGCATTGAGATCAGAAGAGTACAAAGCGGCCAAAAGAGCTCTGGTCAAAGAGATCAGACAAAGCAAGGCGCGCTGCTGGAGCGCACTGTGTGAGGACGTTAACCGGGACCCCTGGGGACAGGGGTACAAACTGGTCACGAGAAAACTCGCACAGGGACCCGGGTACGTGCCGATCGAGGCCGAAAAGATGCGGAACATCGTGGATGGACTCTTTCCTGATCACCCGGTCAGAGCCGATGCACCCTTGCCGGTTGACGTTGATGAAGTCCCGTTGTTCACGCTGCAGGAACTGCAGAGAGCCGTCAGCTCCTTGAAAAACAACAAGGCCCCTGGCCCGGATGGAGTACCTTCAGAGGTGTTGAAGCTGGTGGTGAAAAACTGCCCTCAACTCTTCTTGAACATGTACAATGTCTGCTTGAAAGCGGGGGTGTTCGCATCCCGCTGGAAACAGGCCAAGCTCGTTCTCCTGAGCAAAAAACGGGGTCCGCCGGATGCTCCATCATCGTATCGCCCTCTGTGCATGCTGGACACGGCAGGAAAACTGATGGAGAAACTGTTGAAACCGAGAATTGGAGAAGCTGTTTGAGCGGCAGGGGACCTCTCAGTCCGGCAACACGGATTCCGAGAGGGCCACTCTACAATCAGCGCCATTTCTGAGGTGGTTGATTCAGTGAAACGTGCGAATCAGGCGTGCCACGCGGCTCGACCCATCGTGCTGCTCGTCACACTTGATGTGAAAAACGCCTTCAACTCAGCACGGTGGTGCGACATTTTGTTTGCACTTGAGCGGAAGTTCAGGTTACCTGGGTACCTCCTCGCCATGGTGAGGGACTACCTAAGGGACCGGCGCCTGTTGTATGAGACAGACCGGGGAGTCGTGACCAAAACCGTAACTTCTGGGGCAGCTCAGGGTTCGGTGCTGGGACCGGATCTCTGGAATGTTTCGTACGACAGCCTGCTCCGCACGGAGATGCCACACGGAACATACCTCGTGGGATATGCCGACGACGTGGCGGCAGTCATCACCGAACGGGACATCCAACTGGCTCAGCTCAGACTGAACCAAGTCATGCGCCTGGTGGAGAGCTGGATGCATGATCATGGCCTGCAGCTGGCGGTCTCCAAAACGGAGATCGTAATGCTGACTAGGAGGCGGATACCCACGATCATCCCGATGCGGGTGGGTACCGAGGTGATTGAAACGCAGAGAACGGCTAAGTATCTAGGGGTGGTGCTGGACAACAAGCTCACCTACTGGGACCACATCAGGATTGCATGTGACAGGGCAGCTGAAGTGACCTCTAGACTCGGAAGACTGATGGCAAACGTTGGTGGACCGAGACAGGAGAAACGGAAGCTGCTGCTGTCAACAGCACAGGCGATCATGCTCTACGGGGCGGAGATCTGGGCAGACGCGACGAAGGTAAAGAAATACCGAACTCGCATGCTCGCGGTGCAGCGGCGTGGTGCTCTGAGGGTTGCGTCCGCGTACCGAACGGTCTCTGAAGCGGCCGTACTAGTCGTAGCAGGGATTATCCCTATCGACCTGCTCGCCCAAGAAAGGAAGTTCATCTCGGCACAAGTGCCGGAGATGGAAAGGGCGGAGGCCGCTGAGCTGGCCCGCGGCCGTACAATGGCCACTTGGCAGCGACGATGGGATGAAGGGACAACCGGCAGGTGGTCATGGCGTCTCATAAGGAATCTGGAATCGTGGGTCTGCCGCGACCACGGAGAGGTGAACTTTTACCTCACCCAGTTCCTGACAGGTCATGGATACTTCCGTCTGTACCTCCACCGAATGGGTAAGGTCGACTCGCCCAGGTGCAAGTACTGTGGACACAATGAAGACGACGTGCATCACACATTCTTCGTGTGCCGTCATTTCGAAGAAGAACGGTTCGTCCTTGCGGAAACCCTCGGTGGTGACTTGTCCCCGGACAACATCATAGGGTGGATGCTGCTGAGCGACGACAGCTGGAGAGCAGTGGCTGACTTCGTCCTGTCTGTACTGCGCCAGAAGCGGAGGGACGGATGTTTGGAGTGACCCACCAGAGGAGTGACAGCAAGAGGTTTGCTGGAAAGTAGCTGAGTCATCCCAAAAAAGGGACAGAGGCCACCATTGTGATGTTGCAATGAGCAGACAGCTCGGGTCTATTGCAGTGGTGGTGAGAGAGGGGGTTTAGTGGGTATTCCCTGTCTTGGCAGGGTGAGTCCCACACTGTTCCAGTTGGTGGTTGGCCAACTTGGTTCGTGCGTAAAAGCATTCCCCCTCTATAAAAAAAAAAAAAAAAATGTATTTTGAGAGCGAACGGGAAGAGATAAGGCAAGACATGTTGGAATCAAAATTGTAAATATTAAAAAGATCTATCAAAAGTTTCATTCAAAAACTTTTAGGACCACCCGTTTAGTCACTAGAGCCCAAAAACCAAAAACGGGGTTTCATTAAAAACGCTCTGGAGGCTTAACGGTGCGAGATACGATAAAAAGTCACAGGACCAAAATTGTAGATAATTAAATTCCCTATCGTATTATTGTTCTCAAATTTTAGATAGGACAAACCGTTTGGTCGCTAGAGCCAAAAAACTAAAATTACAATTTCAGATATCCACTACATCACTACATTGACAATTATTGTCAACAACACACAACGCTGTCCGGCTTCGGCACTAGAGGGGTATGGTGCAATAATCTCGATCCGCGTCCTTATGAGTGGCGCGGTACACTGGTGGAAACGCGAAGTTCCTCGGCACCCTCAAGTGATTGCGAGTTGCAGTGCCGCAGCAGCAGGCGTGAGGCGTACTCAGTAAAAGCGTGGTGAGGTGCCCGACGGCGCGGCGCTCGGAAACATTTTTTTTATTTAAAGTTATCACCTTTATTTTGTACATAGCCTACCTAGTTAAATCCTTATTTTGTCATAATTTATCTCTAACAATATTACAATTACTAAAACTATAATCATACACTCACTATAGCTTTTGATAACTTGACAGCCAATACAGTATTTCGATCTCTGCAGCGGATGGGGGGGGGGGGCGGACGCCCCCCCCGCCCCCCCCCCTTTAATCCACCCCTGTTTAATAAACCCAAAACCTGATGAATAGATGTTATCAATGTCACATCGGCAAGTACGTTGTTCACAAGTGAGGCCGGGGCAAGAGAGGGGGTTTGTAGAGGCGGCACTGTTGCACATGGCTCTGAGAACTGATAAGCGTAAGCACTTGCTCAAATAACCCAGGTTTTATACACGGCGCGACACGCGTCTCGCGACACCTAGATTAATCAGGGTTGCCAGCAAATGGCCTCAGAAAAATTCATGCATCTTTCCCGGTCCTCCCGGCAAAAATAGTCTAAATTCAAGGCTCCTGATAAAATTGTTAATCATTTAAATTTTATTCATTGTTATAGACATTTCCCTCCCCTTTAGTCTAAGCTCTAATAGGGGAACCGAGCCTCAGGTATAGGGCGGATAGCGAACGCTCCATCAGATATGGTGGACAGCTGCGAATAAGGGGCAACCCGAATAAGCAGTCCCGGACCGAGGCGGCAGCACCAGAGGGCGTGGGAGGGTGATCTGTGGCGGGGTCACACTCAGCAAGTCCACATGAGCCCGATGATAAAGCTGTGTCATGGCGAGGAAGTGCCGCCATCAAATAAGCACTGCCCGTACTGCCTTGTACGATAGGGTTTGGGTACTCAAAGGCTAGGAGAAGGAAACTCTGATGTAACACCGAGGTCAGGTTTGGATCTTAGAGCTGCAGTGGAAGCCACAAACCTAGGAGAAGGTGACTCCGAAATCAAAACCCTGGTCCCCCAGGTTGGGGGTTGGGCGCTGGGCCGACTACCCGCCCTGGAAAAACATTAAGTTACGAATCGTCAACAACATAAAGCCTCGGATAAAGGACAGGACTTACGGCTAACGAAACGGACCCCCAAGAAGGCTATAAGATTAGGAACCTGGAATGTTAGAACGCTAGCAGTGCTTGGAGCAAGTGAAATTTTTTCAGAAGAACTGAAAAGATATAATATGGACATAGTTGCGTTACAGGAAGTAAGGTGGCCCCAAGCGGGAAGAATAAACACCAAACACTACTATATATACTACAGTGGCTGTGATGATGACCGGTATTACGGAGGAGTAGGTTTTGCTGTGAGCAAAAGGATAGCTGAGTCTGTGATAAGTTTTGAAGCAGGCAATGAGAGAGTGTGCAATATTAGAATTAAGGGTAAATTTAAGAACATTTCTGTGATATCATTCTATGCACCAACAGAAGATAGTGATGAAGAAACCAAAGACAGGGCCGCCGAGAGAATTTTTGTGGCCCGGGGCAGAGTTCCAGTGTGAGGCCCCCCCCCCCCCCCCCCCAGTCGGTTAATCCCTGTCCGTCGCCGTCTGTGTTCAAACCAAATGCAATATAGGCTACACCTTTCTATTTTTATTACTTTGGATATTTATTTTGCATCCATGAACATTTTGCTTTCTTTTCTTAAGTGATTCATAGATTTTATTTTTATTATTCTAAGATATACCTAGGATAAATGTACTTAGGTTTACAGTAGGCCAACAAATTATTTCATGCATGAAATAATTTGATCAAACTCGCACTTTATCTGGGTTTGAGAGTTCTTATTGGAGAGCTACCGCGTGATTTTAGGCCTAACTTAAGTAGGCCTATTTTGAAATGGCTAAGCTTACAGGGAAAATTATAAAAATGCATTTGATTTTTAAATACATTTTTGTTAAATGCCAGATTTTTTTACTGGCTGGGTAGCTGAGTGGTTAAAGAGCTCGCCTTTGAACAGTGGCGGATTTACCACTAGGCCGACTAGGCCCTGGCCTAGGGCCGCGGGCTGCAGGGGGGCCTCAAGGAGTCCCAAATATACTTTTTTTTTTAAGAAGGATGTACTTGCACGGTAAAGATGAACATCAGCTTTGAGCCCTGATTTTTAGCAGACTATTTTAGTTGAAAACCTGTAAGTTCACAAGACACCGAGAGACTTTGGGGAAGTCATTGTGGCGTCTGCCGTTCTCCATGTCATTTTTCGGGTGATCATGTAGATTAAGTCATATTCATATTGGTGGCAACACTGGGCGACGACCTCGGACTAATTATACTTAGTCCGAGGCGACGACGCGGCAGCCCCTTTGGGCTTTTTATTAGGCCTATAACTAACCGAAGTTACCTCTCAGTGTCTAAAAAGTGCACTGCTTTCCCCTTGATATTTTTTGGTTGCCAGTTTGCTATTGGTAAGACGCTGTCAAAATGCAAAATCTAGATGATATTAAAACTAATGTTAGTTTAATTTAAAGATTTTCTAAAACCATTACCGTTTTGTGTACCAAAATTGTATATCAAAATTTTGTGTACCATAAGTATCAAAATTCAGAAAGCAACACATTTGAACCAATATAGTAATATTAAGAAAGTAATTAATTCATATCAATAAGGACCCCATTGCACCTACACTATTTTCAAGACGAGCTCGTTCTCAGAGATCAGAGTGTACACATACAATTACACTTTACTCGTATCAGAGCATAGGATAAAAAATTAAGGACGATTTTAGCTTAATTTGAGGATTTTAATATCATACTTCCATCAATAATTGGGGGGGGGGGGGAGGGGGGTCCCACAGAAAAGTTGGCCTAGGGCCCCAACCTTCGTAAATCCACGACTGCCTTTGAATCTGAAGGTAGCCGGTTCAATCCTGAGAAAAGTTAGTGCTTTTTGATGGTTCGATACTGGACCCAGCTGCCTTTGGTCATTGGGCTATTAATTAATGATCCTGACAAATAAAACAGCTGATATTTGTCAGTAACAAAGCTACACCTCATCTGATCCATCACAATCATCACACTCACCCCTTCAGTCATACTCACCTTAAAATACGCACCACAGAGTGTGTCGGTGTTTCAAAATAAAGTATCTAAAGTATCTAAATGGTTAATTAATTACATTTTTTGTTTACTAAACGTTTTTTGAACTTATAATTAGTTGCTTTTGATTTATAGTTAATTTATAAAATTGAAAGAATTGCGCAAGGTCCTATTTACTCAAGACTAACCCTCATCCTAACCCCTAAGACATTAGATAATGCAGTGTTGGTTCTTAACCAAAACTAAGAAGCCATAAAATCTACCAACTGGCAAACGTTTCTTTCTTGCCTTCAATATGGCAAATTCATTTATGACATTATTAAAAGACGCTTATATCTTATATACTTGGATGGACCAATAAACACAGGAATGATAACATCAGTCAAAGCCGTGAAGGATCGGTTGCAAAATATAATAGCAGGGTTGCCACAGAATTTTTAGGCCATTTTACTGACTAATCTGATAGATTTTTCCTGACTTTTTGGAACCGCGGGAAAAAGACTCGATTTTGTTTTTAGTGAATTTCCTTTGGAATATTTTATTCCCATAGTTGCCCATCGCTCAAATTTTTATTGAAATACTCCCGTTACAGCGAAGTACTCAGTGAATTTCTAAAGGTTTAGTTAATTAAAACATTTTTATTTACACATAGCATTAATTAAGCCTATTGCGATTTTTATTGGGAAATGTTAAAAATAAGCTATATACCAGGGGTTTTTTATTGGTTTCCCATAAAAATAACATACAAAAATTTTTTTTTTTCTCCGTAACCAGTGAAGCTAAGTAGATGATTCAAAATACTAAATTATTTGTTTTTTAAAGTTCTTTTGAATGGTCTCTTTGAAAATTGATGAATTAAAATTTTTAGGGTGAAAAATACCAAAAACCCCTATTTTGACCTTTTTGAAACCCTATAAAACTCTGTTCCGACTGTCCGATCAACCTGGTTTTGGAACATAACTTGAAGAACGCTGTCTTACACATAACCAAATTTCATTGAAATAAAAGGTCTCTTTCAAAATTTATTGTGTAAACGGACACATATAGATATACATCCCAGGCAGCACACTATGTATCATATACGTAAATATTTGGTATCAACGTATATTGAACGTATTGGTATTAATAATATAGATCGTATACATATTATATATCAACAAATAAATATTTTTTTAGAAAAATTAAAAATACGGTTAATGTATCAAAACGAAAAATAAACCAATACATTCCATCATAAATGTTGTATTAAGTAACTTTTTTAAGTTTATAAGATTTGCTAGGAATAGATACGATCTGTATACAATGTGTTATTCCTATCTGAAACATGGTTGTACGAAAATCCGCCAGAGTCGCGGTTCGTCGTTCGTTGTCTTTCTCCTTTCTCCACTTGGCGGTTACGGTGTCATGGCGGTCTGCTGTCAAATTGTGGTGGACTCTGCTTGTCTCCTTGACTCTTGACTTAAACTTAAGGTAAGTTGGAAATATATTAGCTAGTGTGTTATGAGTTTTATGTATTATTTATCTGTTTGTAGTCATGGTTGAGGTAAGAACTAACCAAATGATTTAAAGGTTAGTTCTATTGCTAGCCTGCCTTTGACAACCTCCAAATCCTAACTTAAGGCCTGACAGATTTTGAAAAGTGCAATCATTATAGACTTAAATCCTTTTATCAGGTTTTGTGTTTTGTAAAATTGTTGTTATAAACAATGTTTATAATCAAAGCCTGTATTTAGCCCTAGTTCAGAAATCAATGGCATCTTAGCTAGGTGTAGGTCTAGGTGCCAGGACAAAGTTATTAAATGCAATAAAAGCTATTGAGCAATAGGCTGAAGTTATTTAATTTATTTCAAATTAGCTAGGCTTAGGCAAGAAGGTCATATTTAGACTCCCTAAATAAACCAGAACACTTTTTAGTACAAGCCACATTCAAGCAGTTGCTAAAAAAATAAATTGTTAGGCTTCCATTATCGGACGAGTAGCGTTAGCGGAGTGCACCATATTAAGTTAATAGATTTTGACTTGCACTTCATTTCAGTTTAATGGGAATCCTGTTGTCTCATTCGAATAGTGCAGTCCAAATTTTCTATTCCTTCCCTATTACCTTAGTCTTACCTAGGCTACAATAATGTTCAGACTGCAAGGCCTACATGAAGGTCGGCGAATCTTTGTTATCCGACTCCAGCATTATTATCAATGTGGAAATTTTTATTTTGCGATAATACCTATTGTTAAATATCGGTGATACAATTACACGATACGATTACAACATTATCACCTGATTTACTTTTGTTAAAAAAACTAAAATAGGGCCTACCCTACCTAATTAAAAATACCTCATGACAACAAAACAAATACATTGCAAACAAATAACTGAAAATAACACAAACTAGTACAAAATTAGCTACCGTAATGTAACCTGTGGCATTATCCAAGAACAACACAAAATAAACTAAGTTACGCCAGTTCATGTAGGTGTACTTATCTTAATTGTGAGAAGAAGCAGACTTCGTTAGACCATTGCTTTCGAAATGGAGTCACACAAATGCTGCCAAATACGAATCAGAAAGGTATTTTTGTCCAATGTTTTGAGAAAATAACTTAAATGCGTTTTAAATGTTTCCAAACACCACTGATTTTGTTGTTATGAACATTGCTGTCAATAAAAATGACGGAGGATTATGGTTAGATTATTATTAAGGGTAGGTAAGTAAATTGCCATATAATTGTATAACGTATATCTCAACTCAAATGATTACAACTATCGAATAATCGCAATATCGAAATTTCCGCATCGATAATAATGGTGGAGTCGGATAATGAAGTTTCGCCTGTTTTTGAAGGTCTTAATTGCTAATGTCATTAAGCTAGCCTTGGTGGTTTGTACTCTTTTTGTAGTTTAGCTACACACATCAGATGAGACAGGTTTCAAAACATATTTTTTTTAAAGTTTTAGGTCAATTTAAAGGAGTAAGTTTAGGCCTTGGTCCCCTAAGCTATAGGCCTAGTTTTTATCTCCCTGGCATTCGAACCATTTTAACATTAAAACAAATAATGTCCTAACCCAAGCCGCTTATGGATTTTGGTTGAATTTTTTAAAACTTGATTAAAAATTCTAGATTGCATTGCCTAGTGCAACTCTGTCTTTTGTGTCCGTCAACCAAAAGTACATTGATTAACTTTTTTGTGATTTTACGTTTTTGTATAAATTCAAAATTTTTAAAGAAATTTGGTTTTTTATCCCATTAATTTTAATATCTCAAACACAATTTTTCTATTCTCATTTACTTTGACAACTGTAAGCATATTTTCATATTAGACTTAAGCTGTTCATATCAGACTGTAAGCATATCGGACTTTATTATTGTTACCATTCTCTGACCTAGCCTCGTTGGGAATGAGTAAAAGTAGCCTAATAACTAATCCACATTGGAAATAAATAATTTAGGCCTACTGTGAATTTGATTTTTTAAGTGTTGATGGCTTGGTTAGACAATGTTTAACTTGGGCCCTACTTGTCCTCAGAGTGGCTAAATTAGTAGATTAGGTTATGTTAGTATAAATTTCGGGGTAACAGTTAATTGTTGGAAACTATATTCAAACTATTATTAGGACATCAACTTACTAAAGGCCTACTGTAATTTGATGTTCATGTTCTTTGTTATCAACCTCTCCTAACAACCTATGTTTGGTCTAATTATAAATAAGATTATGTTGTCAAAATATTATGGAAACCCTGTTCTTCGAATTGAATGCAATTTTCTCAACTTTGTTGTAATGGAGGATTGTGTAAACAAATAAAAAATAAGCTTACCACAATATTAACATTAAATCAAAGTAAGTTTAAATGTACTTATAAAAGTCTAAATACGGTTTTCCGATAATTTTTTATGTCTTTCAACATCAAAACGAACATTAAAATTGTTTTAAGATTGTTTTAACTGGAATTAAATAGAGAATCAAGTGGACCCTTTCAATAACTATTACTGTACATTCCTCTAAAATTGAATAATGTTCTTTCGGTTGTCATTCACAAATTAAAGTTATTAAAGTATAGGGCCTAATAATAGTATAGTTGTTCCAAATGTTAGAATTAGTAGAATGCAAAAATATTTCTTAAAATTTGTCTAAAAACGCCACATTTATGCAAAACGTTAAACTCATAGAGGCTTTTAAAAACATAGTTACGGTTATCAGATGCATTCTGCAACTTGTAATTTTAAAACAGTTAAGTAATTTTGTTTCAGATGTAAATATGCCTAAAATATGTAAAATATGCTAAAAGATATTGCTATTTTTTTTTTTTTTTACTATGGAAAATTAAATATTGTATTAGTAGCAGTTACAGTTTCATAGTTAGAAACTAATTTTGTTGTGTAATTTTTAGAGATATATGACATTAAACGTTATAAAGTAATATATACTTTTAAATATTATCAAGAAATAAAAATTCTCAATTTAATTTGTATTAATTAGGAGTTTACAACAAAATCTTAGTAGCATATTGTTAATTCAACTTGGTGTAGATGGTTTTAAAAATGCCGTTGGAAACCTATATGAACAAGTATTTGATTTGGCTTGTGTAAATATGTACTTATGTTTGTTTGAATCTAGCCTATGCTTTTGTTTTAGATCAGATTGATTCAATGGAACCTACGATTTTGCAAACAAAAATAGATGTAACAGCAATATTAGAGATTCTGCAAGACGGGCCAGCTAGAAGACAGCCGATAGAGGATACGTCTTCTATTGAGAAGTTGTTCCCCCTGAAAGAAACAGAAGATTTAGACGATTTGGAACAACTACTCCTCAATGATGAGGAAAAGTCAAAGCAAGTGGTAAGCAACATTTTAGCTACTTTACCTTTAGGGAATACGCTATTACGGTAGTAGTCACGGTAAGACCTAAGCCCGGGACCATGTTACTTTTTGGTGTTGAAGTCGCCAGAAGCCAAAAACACCGATAGTTCAAATTCATTTATACATATTTGTGTGGGTATCCGTGAACACGATTACTTTTGAACGGAACCTTCAATTTTGATAAAATTTGTCACAGGGGTGTGAGGCAGCATTTATTTGATCAAGTTTGCAAACCAGAATGTCCAGAACAGAAAATGTTAACAGGGTTTCAAAAGGGCAAAAAATGGGTTTTTGGCTTTTTTACAATAATTTTTCAAGTTCAACTAACATAACAAACCATTTTAAAGAGCTTAAAAAACAAAGAATTTATTATTTCAAACCTTTGATTAGCTTAAATGGTTTTAGAGAAAATTAAAAAATGTATTCCTACGTTATTCTAAAGCGAAATTAACAAACACCTAATCTCATTTATTTATTGATTGTGATTAGAGATTGTGTTGTCAACTCGGACGGCAACTACTACGAGCGCTAGTAAATCCACACTGACGCTCCAAGCCTCTGTTCCTTGCGTAACTGGAGTCCCCAGGTGGTTCAGTCGGACAACCTAATTGACGGAGTGTCATGACTGTCCCAATAACCTATATTAGACTGAGGAATACACTTTGTACGACGCAGCGTTTGCTTCGCGGCGACTTTCGATCCCAAACAAACTTGATCGCTCAATTTTTATTTTTGTTTCTGTCAATACTGTATAATTGTTCTTAAAGTCGTGCCGGATTATCAAGCGTGCCGGATCAAAGGATACAAAAGCACATACTGGAAGTTAACTGTAATTAAAAGAAAATAAATTTTAATGAAAACGTCTTCTACTGTGTTCTTTTATTTAATTGCTTATGTCGACAGCTTGTTTCTTTCCAATTCCTTTAGCCTCAATGAAAATAAAGCCTATCATGGCTTTTTATGATGATAGTGAGTTAACTTATAATTTCTAATTATTTATGTTTAGAAAGAATACGTGCGCCAAATAGGAGGGTCTAGCATTGAGGATGCAACAAGAAGGGCCTTCAAGAAGCTGTTCACAAATGAATTGGCCAGACACTTCAGCTGGGAAGGAAAGGGAGGAAAAAAGAGGATCCTTAATCAGCTGAACATCGTGCAAGTCGTTGGACGTAAGTTATCTACAGTACAAGTTATCTTTACGGAACTCAAAAGGATTTTATTTTTCTCTGTAGTTTTCAAGCAGAATTTTTAAAAGTCTTGACGTTATTGTCGGGATTTTAAAATACATTAGCATCAGAAATATGTGTAAGTGTAACAGATACGGAATTAATGGAACAAGTTTTGGGAATAATTATACCTACTTTTCTTAATTTAATAGTTTAAACATTTATGCTCTCTATTTTGCAACCTCGATAATGCAGTCTCCTATTTTCAATTCAAAATTCCTTTATTTGCTATTTACAAAAGGGGGAATTTGGGGCTATAAGTCCCTTTCTTACAAGTAACCCTATGTTACATTCCGGGTATTACACAATGTTAATTAATAAAAAAGTATATTGAATTAAACAAATCATAATGTTTTATTAAAATATGACTAAACAGTATTATATTTTTTAAATTTCATTATAATGAAATTTAAAGGTAATATTTCGTTCACACACATACAACAAACTGTCAATCAAACGACGACCAGCTTCCCGCAGGAATAACATGTTCTCTATTAATTGAGGATCCCCGCTAATTGCGGCCGCAAGAGGACAGACACCGAGTACAGGAATGTGCATGCTACTTATTGTGTCCGCGATTTTTGGCAGTATTCAGAAATTATGAAACAGTAATTTCCAGTTCAAATTTGTAAAACAAACACATTAACTATTGTTATTTTATCTAACAGTTATTGCAATTCATGTTACAATGAGATGATTTAATAGTTTATATGATGCTTATTCCAACTATTAAGCTGCATTTTATTACAGTAGAAGCCCTCTAGTCCGGCCTCGGATGGTTCGGCCGCCGGATAATCCGGACGCGGTCTTCTGGAAATAAAATGTTCAGCCGCGGGCATTTCCCACGGCCAAAATAGACAAGACCAAAAATAGATATAACTTGTTCCATGGTATATCACTAAAATATATCAGTTCAATTGCCGATTTTCGGACTCTTTGTGGTCTGATGTCTTCTAAAACATTTTGTTCGTGTTCTATTTATATATGGCCTGATGTAACAAAGAAGTTAGGTAACTAGACGGATTTAGTCGCTATCACCGTCCCATTTATACATAGTGCCTTCGTTGACAGAACACCAGGGTCCATTAAACACACTTTCATCGCTTGTCCGTTGTCCGATCGTCATTTCGGCGCTATTAGGCCTACAACGTCTGAGCGAGCAAATCATGATTCTTACAAAGTCGATATACTATTGATTGGACAAGTATGAGACCCTTCATTGTTAAATACACCCTAATAGTTTATTGTTGGAACACACATAGCCTATAATTAAGGTCTCAGTTTAACCCGTTTAATACACCGCCGGTTAATCCGGCCATTTTGAAATCCGGCCGGTGGTCCGGTGCGAGGTGGCCGGATTTGAGGGCTTCTACTGTATATTGTTTGTGTAAAAACGTTGAGAGTAAACATGTGCAAAGCAATTACTAAGCACAAGTTTAATAGCCCAACCTTTTATGTGATTTCAACTTTTTTCAGGTGAGATGCGGAATGGGCCCTTTAAACACTTATTTAATTTGAAGACTTTTGAAAAAACAGTGTCGGAATGGTTCCGCCAATCAGGAACAAGAATTTATGTCAAGAACAAAAATGTTCACTAAATTACAATTTGATTAGGCCTAGAGTTTGTTTCAATTACAATTTGATTATTCGTAGAGTTTGTTTTATTCATATACCAACATTTGGTCTGTAATTAAGGATAAGGTGCAGTATGTGTTAGTGATGTATACTATATTATTTCCGTAGTTGAAATGGTTAAACCTAAGTTTGTGCTGCAATTCAATTTTATTCTTATTGAAAATATGGTCATTTAATTAGTTTTTTCTGAAATAATTTGTGGAAGGGCCAAGTAAATTAAAATCTTTTAATGTGGTTTCTCTAAAACATTAACTTTCTATAAAACCTTCATTATATACCGTATATATATATATATATATATATATGTATCTTGCACTAAATTATGGTTAATTTCATTTCAATATTTCTTGAAAACAACTCAACGTTAATTTTTTTAAAGTAAAAGTTGCTTTGTCGAATATTGTTAAGAATAACGTGAAATATTCAGCTGAAGATTGTGATTTTTAGTTTCTTGTGATTGCTAGCTGGCAGCTTTGTCTCCATTCCTTTGAAGGGAACACTAGACACACCAACAATATAATATTCAATTTTGAATATACTGTACTGTTTTATGATGAAGTTACTGTAACAGGTGCTCACCCCAAATCAGGACTGTAACTAACTAGGCTGGGTCAGCCGGGAAATCGCCCCGGGGCCCCCAGTTTGCCTTAGGAGCCTCCAATGCAATCCTTGTCCTTGGGCCCCTGAGGTCCTAACTACAGGTTTTCTTCAGACGGAACTTTTCTAGTAGGTTGTCCCTAAACTAGAAAAATTAGATATTTACCTGACAAATCACAAAACACATATTTCCAATAATAACTTAAAATATTGTTTTACCATTATATTTTATACTTAGTTTACAATGCATATTAATAACAAATGCTTTCAAAGAAAATTATTACAAAAATAAATTTATATAATTTATGTATTGATTTTTTTGAAAATTTTTTGGAGGCACTTTTTATTAATATGTGGTATAAAATATGTATCATCTTTGTATAATATATGTATTATATACATATCAGATATGCTAAATTTTCTCTCAAAATATACATATTATATATGGATATATAATATGTATTATATCCGTAGTTTAATACTTATACGATACGCATATAATACATATTTAGGTAGGACATATTTACAGATACAATCTGTATTATATACGTTCCTATACAGATTGTATACAAAAGCTATACCATGTCGGTAGGTAAATTATACGTATTGTATACATATTTGTGCTGCATGGGTATATATATGAATTTGAACCAACAGTGTTTTTCGCTCCTATGGACCTTAAAACAAAAAAGTAATATGGTCCTGGCCTTAGGTCTTACCATGAGTATTATCCTAATAGTGTATTCCCTATAGGGAAATTCGCTAATATTCCCTGTAGAGAAATTGGCTAAAAATAAAACAAGGTGTTCAATAATAATGTAAACATTAACATTATAACAATGAAACACACAATGAAAATATACTTTAACCACATTATTAATAGGTAATTAATGTATAAAATTAATACTTTTTACCCACTACTTAAGCAATTTTGATTTATGAGAGCAATCGAAAATCGAGACGGTCGGATTGTGCCACTGCAAATTTTCCTGACTTTTGGCATTTTTTCAAACTTTTTCCTGACTTTTCCTGACCAAAACCCAAAAATCCTGACTATTCCTAACTTTTAATGTCTGTGGCAACCCTGAATAGGTATTTCTGCAAAGGTATAGCTGTAAAATACCGGCACAGCACGAGGCGGCGGACGCTGCGCCGCGGCGCGTTCACCGACACAGAGCTTAAAACCATGGAGACTTATACAGGCTGATAGGCCTGTATATAAGGTCATAGGCTATACTTTGTTACAGTTAGAAGATAGGTCTTCAAAAATACATGGTGTTACTACATAGCTTATGGAGAGATTAAATTTTGCTACCATAGATGAAAAATACCCCCCGTCGCAGCAGACCTGCGTACTCAGCGAATTTCCAAATTAGTAATATTAATTTTGACCAGAAGAACTTGTAACAAAATTTCATTACGTGCTCATAAATAGGAAAATATAGTCTATTCTCCTAATGATACATATAGGGAAAGAGTATGCAGGTATGCTGCCATGGGGAACACTAAAAGTAGATTTTAAGCAAAAAAATTTTATTTTTGTACCATATAAAGCCATATACTAAGTTTCATCAATATCTATCCATAATTAAAAGAATTTGAACATTCTCCTTATGATTAACATAGGAAAAGAGTATGCAGGTTTGCTGCCATGATAAGTACAAATACCCCCCGTCGCAGCAGACCTGCGTACTCAGCGAATTTCCAAATTAGTAATATTAATTTTGACCAGCTAAACTTGTAAACAAAATTTCATCACGTGCTCATAAATAGGGAAATAAATGTCTATTCTCCTTAAGATAAATATAGGGAAAGAGTATGCAGGTATGCTGCCATGGGGGACACTAAAAGGAGGTTTTTAGCATAGAAAAAATTTATTTTGACCATATAAAGCCATATAGGCTAGTAAGTTTCATCAATATCTGTCCATAAATAAAAGAGTTTGCCTATTCTCCATATGATTAACATGGGAAAAGAGTATGCAGGTTTGCTGCCATGATAAGTACAAAAACCAAGATTTTTTACCTTAAATGGATGAATCTCAACCAAATGAAGCTAAATACCAAGTTTCATCCAAAAATATTGGTTAATAAGTGAAATATTAACACATCCTTATTCCCCATAAGATTAACATTGGAGCCCCAAAAGACAATGTACTGTCTTTAGACTTTGTAATATCTCGGTAACCAATGGAGATAGAGCAAAGCTTCAAAATACTAAATTGTGTGTTTTTTTGAGCTAAATCCAAAGGTCAAAATAAAAATTTAAAATTTTTAAAATTTAAATATGAAAAATGCAAAAAACCCATTTTTGGGGTACAAAACCCCCCAAAACTACCCCTTCCGGTAGGTCGATATGTCTGGTTTTCGAACTCATCCGAATAAACGTAGGATTACACATCTCTACCAAATTTGGTGTCGATCGGACCATTTTGACGAGAGTTATCGTGTCTAGGGACACATATATATATACATACATATATATATATATAAAAATTTTAATGACTATTATTTTTGGTCTCTGGGCACCTCAAAACGAAAAAGTAACATGGTCCCGGGCTTAGGTCTTACCATGAGACCTACGGTAATAGCTTATTCCCTATGGGAAATTCGCTAAAAGCAAGATTATTTATCATAAATGGTTAAATCTCAACCAAATGAAGCTAAATACCAAGTTTCGTCCATAAATATTAATTAATAATTGAAATAATAACACATCCTTATTCTCCATAAGTAACATTGGAGCGCCAAATTACAATGTACTGTCTTTAGAATTTTTAATATCTCGGTAACCAATGGAGATAGAGCAAAGCTTCAAATTACTAAATTGTGTGTTTTTTTGAGCTAAATCCAATGGTCAAAATAAAAATTTAAAATTTTTTAAAATTTACATATGAAAAATGCAAAAACCCCATTTTTGGGGTACAAAACCCCCCAAAACAACCCCTTTCCTGTAGGTCGATATGTCTGGTTTACGAACTCATCCAAAGAAACGTAGGAATACACATCTCTACCAAATTTGGTATCGATCGGACCATTTTTACGAGAGTTATCGTGCCTAGGGACACACACATATATATATATATATATATATATATATATATATATATATATATATATATATATATATATAAATTTGTGTATATATATATATATATATATATATATATAAATTTTAATGACTTTTAATTTTGGTCTCTGAGCACCTCAAAACAAAAAAGCAACATGGTCCCGGACTTAGGTCTTACCATGAGACCTACGGTAATAGCTTATTCCCTATGGGAAATTCGCTAAAAACAAAAAACAAAAAAACGCCTGAAGATGAGGCCCCCTGTCTCTTGAGGCCCGGGGCAAACTGCCCCCCTGCCCCCCCCTCTCGGCGGCCCTGACCAAAGATAGTTTTTATGAAATGCTTGACCAAAGATTGAATAGTATACCAAGTTATGATGTGAAGATAGTCATAGGCGATGCTAACGCAAAGATAGGTAAAGTTTGTGGGAAAAGGTTGCAGGAAAAGACAGTCTCCACGATGAAACAAGCGAACAAGGACTACGACTCTGCAGCTTCGCTATGGCAAACAACCTCAGAATCATGAGTACATGCTCAGTGGCGGATTTACCACTAGGCCGACTAGGCCCTGGCCTAGGGCCGCGGGCTGCAGGGGGGCCTCAAGGAGTCCCAAATATACTTTTTTTTTTAAGAAGGATGTACTTGCACGGTAAAGATGAACATCAGCTTTGAGCCCTGATTTTTAGCAGACTATTTTAGTTGAAAACCTGTAAGTTCACAAGACACCGAGAGACTTTGGGAAGTCATTGTGGCGTCTGCCGTTCTCCATGTCATTTTTCGGGTGATCATGTAGATTAAGTCATATTCATATTGGTGGCAACACTGGGCGACAACCTCGGACTAATTATACTTAGTCTAAGGCGACGACGCGGCAGCCCCTTTGGGCTTTTTATTAGGCCTATAACTAACCGAAGTTACCTCTCAGTGTCTAAAAAGTGCACTGCTTTCCCCTTGACATTTTTTGGTTGCCAGTTTGCTATTGGTAAGACGCTGTCAAAATGCAAAATCTAGATGATATTAAAACTAATGTTAGTTTAATTTAAAGATTTTCTAAAACCATTACCGTTTTGTGTACCAAAATTGTATATCAAAATTTTGTGTACCATAAGTATCAAAATTCAGAAAGCAACACATTTGAACCAATATAGTAATATTAAGAAAGTAATTAATTCATATCAATAAGGACCCCATTGCACCTACACTATTTTCAAGACGAGCTCGTTCTCAGAGATCAGAGTGTACACATACAATTACACTTTACTCGTATCAGAGCATAGGATAAAAAATTAAGGACGATTTTAGCTTAATTTGAGGATTTTAATATCATACTTCCATCAATAATTGGGGGGGGGGGAGGGGGGTCCCACAGAAAAGTTGGCCTAGGGCCCCAACCTTCGTAAATCCACGACTGTACATGCTTTCCCCGGAAAGATATCCATAAGGAAACTTGGACATCACCAGATGGCAGAACCAAGAATCAAATAGATCATGTTTTAGTAGACGAAAGGAACAAAAGTAGTGTCTTAAATGTTAGAAGCATAAGAGAAGCGGAGTGTGGATCCGATCACAACCTGGTGCTTACAAAAATCTACCAAAGAATATCTATAGAGAAAAAGAAGCAAAGAGAAAACACTGAGATGATCGAAACAGGAAAATTGAAAGACAAACACATAATTGATGAATTCAGAATCAACCTGCAAAATAGATTTCAAATCTTAAATGAAATTAGAAGTGACAATCAAGAGAGCAACCAGTTAGAGACTCTATGGAAAACTTACAGAAACAATATATTGGAAACAGCAAAGGAAGTTTGCGGGAAAAGAAAAGAAAAAGAGAATACCTTGGTTAGACGAAGAGTGTACAATTAATTGCTATACAGAACAGAGGCATGAAGAAGAAGAAGTGGCTGATTAGCAATAATAATGAAGACCGAGAAGCTTACCAATCTATAAACAAATCAACTACAAGACTGCTGCGAAGAAAGAAAAGAGAATTCATTAACAGTTTGTAAGAGAAAGCTGAAAGTGATCAAAAAGCCAATAATCACAAAGACTTTTATAGTTGTATAAAACATTTCAGAAAAGGATATACACCTAGTACTTTTGGAATTAAAAACAAAGAAGGGCAAGTACTAACTCAAAAAGCAGAAGTGGTATGTAGGTGGAAAGAGTATTTTAGTGAACTATTAAATTGTGAAGAGGTGGAACAAGAAAGATTTCGAGAAGAATACCAAGGAGCAGAACCTTACATGGAAGAACCATCTAAAGAAGTGGAAGAAGCTATCAATGATTTAAAAAATAATAAGGCAGCTGGAGAAGATATGATAGTTTCAGAAATGCTAGAAGGAGGAGGTAAAATGTGTAGCGAACAGCTATATAAAATAATTCTAAAAGTGTGGAAAGAAGAAAAAATGCCAGAAGAATGGCTGGAATCTACATTTACAAGAAAGGAGATAAGGAAGAATGCAGTAACTACAGGGGAATTTCTCTACTCAGCCATGGTTACAAGGTACTATCAAAAATACTAAAATACCCCCCGTCGCAGCAGACCTGCGTACTCAGCGAATTTCCAAATTAGTAATGTTAATTTTGACCAGCTAAACTTCTAAACAAAATTTCATCACGTGCTCATAAATAGGAAAATAAATGTCTATTCTCCTTAAGATAAATATAGGGAAAGAGTATGCAGGTATGCTGCCATGGGGGACACTAAAAGTAGGTTTTTAGCATAGAAAAAATTTATTTCGACCATATAAAGACATAAAGTAAGTTTCATCAATATCTGTCCATAAATAAAAGAGTTTGCCTATTCTCCATATGATTAACATGGGAAAAGAGTATGCAGGTTTGCTGCCATGATAAGTACTAAAACCAAGATTTTTTACCTTAAATGGATGAATCTCAACCAAATGAAGCTAAATACCAAGTTTCATCCAAAAATATTGGTTAATAAGTGAAATATTAACACAGCCTTATTCTCCATAAGATTAACATTGGAGCCCTAAAAGTCAATGTACTGTCTTTAGACTTTGTAATATCTCGGTAACCAATGGAGATAGAGCAAAGCTTCAAAGTACTAAATTGTGTGTTTTTTTGAGCTAAATCCAATGGTCAAAATAAAAATTTAAAATATTTAAAATTTACATATGAAAAATGCAAAAAACCCATTTTTGGGGTACAAAACCCCCCAAAACTACCCCTTCCGGTAGGTCGATATGTCTGGTTTTCGAACTCATCCGAATAAACGTAGGATTACACATCTCTACCAAATTTGGTGTCGATTGGACAATTTTTACGAGAGTTATCGTGTCTAGGGACACATACATATATACATATATATATATACATATATATATATATATATATATATATATATATATATATAAAATTTTTAATGACTATTATTTTTGGTCTCTGGGCACCTAAAAACGAAAAAGTAACATGGTCCCGGGCTTAGGTCTTACCATGAGACCTACGGTAATAGCTTATTCCCTATGGGAAATTCGCTAAAAACGTCTAGAGCAATATACTAGCACTGTTATAGGAGACCATCAAGCTGGTTTTGTAAAAGGAAGGTCGATAACTGACCAAATTTTCATTTTAAAACAAGCAATCAGCAAATACTGGGAATATAATAAGGAATTTCATGGAATCTTCATAGACTTCTCTAAAGCCTACGATAGTCTCGACAGAAGAAAAATCTGGGATAAGATGAGGAAATTTGGAATACCTAACAAATTAATTAATCTTGTTAAAATGACAATCCAAGGATCAAAATGCAAAGTCAAAATTGAGGAAAGTTTATCAGAATCTTTTGAAGTAAGAACCGGAGTAAGGCAAGGAGATGGAATATCCCCAAATCTGTTCAATATTGCTATTGAAGATGCACTTCAGACAGTTAGAAGGACAAATAAAAGTTTAAAAATAGAAACAAATTTAAATATTCTTGCTTTAAAAATAGTTTAAAAATAGAAACAAATTTAAATATTCTTGCTTTTGCAGACGATGTAACAATTATATGTGAGACGAAAGATGACCTTAAAAATTTAACAAAAATATTCATTCAAGAGACTGGTAAAATGGGTTTAAAAATTAATGATGAAAAAACTAAATATATGCATTTTTCAAAACAAGAAGACCAATTAAATGAAATAAATATTGAAGGACACATTTTTGAAAAAGTTGACCTTTTTAAATACAGTACCTTGGAGTCGTAATATCAAGCAAGAACAGTGAAGAACCGGAAATAAACCATAGAATTAACCAGTCCAATAAAAGTACGTTTGCATGTAACAATTCTAACCTCAAAAATTCTATCACGTGAAACCAAAATCAAAGTGTACCACTCAATTATCCGTCCAGACTTGTTATATGGAGCAGAAACATGGATATTAAATAAAAAAAAAGAAAGAAAGCTCATTGTTTTTGAAAATAAAATTTTAAGAAAGATTTTTGGAGCAGTATGTGAAAATGGAGAATGGAGAATTAGGCACAATGAAGAGTTAAGGAATCTGTACAGAAATTTTTATATCGTGGCCCACGCTAGAACTAGACGTTTGAGATGGGTTGGGCATGTCTTGAGAAGGGACAGAGGTTCATTGCTGAGAGAAGTAGAAGAAGGGCAGCCGAATGGGAGAAGACCACCAGGAAGGCCCAAGAGAAGATGGTGGGACAGTGTGAAAAAAGATATTAGAAGAGCAGGAGCAGATATTGAAGAGGCACAGGACAGGGACAGATGGCGAGCAGTTGTTGGCGAGGCCAAAACCCTACTCGGGTATCAATGGCCATGGGAGTAAGTAAGAGTAAGTAAGTAAGTATAGACATTTACGCAATATGCGTATGACAAAAACTAAAATTTAGTAAATGCACCTCTTTTCATTAATCCACAAACTAAATCGTACTCTTATTTGATCACTAATAATGAAATATTTGTAGTTTGATGGGGAGGGCCACAAACGAAGACGTAGCGAGTGCAAAATAGCGGTCAATCAAGACACTGTTGTCCAAGCATTCATTCGTGTCCTACCGCGGCTTTCTTGAGCAAGGGAATATGTGATTTGTGTAGTGACATAAGACGCGTGGACGGTGGACACAACGTAACCATGACAATGAGCCGTGCGCACTAGACAGTAGACACTGCGCATCCACTGGACGGGGAGTACGGCGGGGGAGAAAGAGAGGAAGAAACACGCACACCCACACGAGGTGAAGGCGGCGGCAGGGGGGGGGGGTGGGCGAGTACAATAGGAAAGAAGAAGGAATGATAGGAAGGACAACAAACACTTTCCCGGCCGACGCCTGTTGTTTTTGGAAATAATCGGCTTCTGTTCTAGGCGTCTGCGTAATTTAAGATGTTCATGTATATATATATATATATATATATATATATATATATATATATATATATATATATATATATATATATATATATACACACTATTCTCTTTGGTGCAATGAGTAACACAATACCAGCAAATCAATTCTCTGATAGTTTTGCAATTTTCGTGCGTTAATCCATTCCTTTCTCCATTTTGCAATGCTAATATGTCAAGTGATACGAAGCCTTTAATAGCAGTGTATCTCTGGCTTTGTTATTATTTGGTTGTAGATTTGGACGGTAACCTGATTGAAATTTTTTAATAATTAATTGTTTTGTGTAATATCCCACACAGCACAAGTACATCCCCAGGAGTTCCTAAACATATCCTTATGGGATATTGGAATATCCCGGGGAAATCCTTAATATCCCCAATATTCTCAAAAAGTCACCCCAGGGATCTCCTGGGGATATTGAATGTCCGCGCATATCCCGCGTTTTGGGATATCCTTTCGGGATATCCTTAGGATATTCAAATATCCCTATGGGATGTCGTTAAAAACTGGTCTAAAACTTGTAAATTGTAACTATTTTCATCAAAGTTTATAAATAAATGCATTTCTGCTAACGAACAAATTACAAAAATGAAAATAATTTGGAGCAAAAAGTATAAGCCCATGCCAGGATTTGAACCTGTGACCTCACACTCAATGACCTGACGCTCTAACCTATTAAGCCAACTGACCTGTGCTTTGAGGTGTTCTCATTTACTATTAAGTATTGAAACTTGACCTTCATTGGTGCACTTGGAAGTTTTGCGAGTCAAAGTAAAAAAGTTATGTAGCCTAAATTTGAAGTAACTTTACAAATTGACTATTTTCACATATTTAAAAATTTTGAAATAAAATAGCAAAACCTTTTGAATATGAACTGTTATATGTAATTTGGATTGTATATTTTAACACAAAAAGATTATTAATTATACTTGATATATTTTAATTTGAGTAAAATCACTACATTTTATTTGATGTAGTTTGACCTTTTGAAAGTGTATTTGATGTAAAATAGATACCTATCCTGTGTACGTTATGGTGTGTAATGGTAAATCGAGATATCCCAGCGTAAACCCAAATATCCCCCATATTTTCTAAGTCATCCAAGGATATCCTAGGGATATTGCAAATCATACATTTTGGGATATCCTTTCACGATATCCCCAGGACATTGAATATTTTTAAGAGATATCCTTTGAGACCCATCTGGAACTCCTGTCATGAAGAGAGGCAGCCATGGCATTGCTTATGAAAATTTCCCATACTTTTTACTAAGAGTTATTTTCAGAGGTTTTCATTAAAGAAAATTATTTATTAAAACTTTAGTTTATAGTGAATGACCTATACACTATTTTGCATTATAGCTTTAATCACTGACACTTCCTATGGATGTTCTTTTAATGTTTGAATTCAAACAAATCTATTTGGCTTGTAAACAATGTTATTAGATTGTTTAATTAATTTTTCTGGACCTATATGATACAAGTTTATTTAGTATTTCAATAATTTACACTGTGTCAACAGATATTTACTTATGGGAAATCCTGAGAATATCCTAAGGATGTGAACGATTTTATAGAATTTAATTAAAACTATGCTTACGGACATATTCCAGGGACTTCCCCAGGAGCTCTTTTCAGAAGTTTTCGAAAAGAGGCCTCAAAGAAAAATGGTTGAATGACTTGATGATTTTAGACTTTTAGCAAAACCCCTATTTTGAATGTTTGAACTAAATTGAAAAAAACACGCACATATCCTAGGGATATCCTTGGAATATGGCCGTTTATGCAGGCCTGACACATCCTTGGGATATCTCTGGAATATCCTTTGAAATTTTGTTTGACGGGTGTCTTATAGCCAAAAAAAGTAAAAAAAATCCATTTTAAACCTGTTTTATTTGAATTTGTTTAATTTTAGTCCTATTTACGTAAAAAGTTTGTATTTCTATTAAAGTCCTTTTGGGATATGCTTAGAATGTCCTAGAATATCCTCCATATCCCGGGATCTGAATAGGATATTTGGGACTCGTTTGGGATATCCTGGGGAAATCTTGTGCTCAGTGGGATCCTTACTATACAAAATTCAATTATGCTTTCATCACTCTGTATTCAAAAGTAGCTACTTTCCGTACAGCTGAGGCCTTCGAAAATCGTCAATTTCCAAACAGATAAAACAGTAGTCACCGTCAGCTGGTTTTTTCTGTACATAAACATTACTTTCGGTCTAAGGAAAACGATTCTTTACAGTACATCAACAAAGTTTTCCCGTACAGCAATAACTATAGTTCCTATTTTGCTCAACAAATGGACTGGAATTTTTATCAAGAGTAATAAAAGGATAATTTTGTAAGAAATTTATATTTCTAAATTTGTTGGAAGCGAATTTCCTGAGACTTCATCAGTTTTTTTACTATCATCAAAAAAACTATTCATTTTCAAATTTGTAAAATATATCAAGGCTTTATTATTATTACGGTTTTAAGAATCCGATTCTCAATCTGACTTCAAAACAAATTAAATTTTGAATTCTGGCTTTGTTTACTTTGTCTACTGATGAAAATAAATAAAAAATTCTCCTAATAATAATAATTCTCCTTTAAAACTTTTATGTTTTTTTATTAATTGCATCGTGATGAAAAGTATTGTTCATAACTTGTCCGGAAATCCCATTTCAGGACTAGTGGTAAAATACACTATTTTTGTATTATTTTTCACATGGTTTTGTTTTTAACTTGTCCACCGTAAGTCAATAAATCTTTAGTGGCCTTTATATTAATTTCCTGTCCTTGCCAGGGAGGAAATGGATGTGGGAGGGGAAGGTGGTCTTAGTTGAGATTCAGCTGCTTGCCTTGTTTATATTACAGTTGAACCATGACTTTAAGTTATCCATGACCGTCTTTCCCAAGATTACCTTGGATAATGATTTAACATGTATCATGTAACATAAAGGTATTTTTTTATAACGCCACCACCGGCACCATGCCGCCCTCCGATATTGAGTAAAAGCATGTATACGTCGCATTGTCGCTTGGTGGTAGCGCAGGACGAACATGAATTAATTAGTGACATGAAAAACTGGCATTGGTCACTGCTCATGCTAGGTGTGCGGGGAGAGAGTACAAAGGATTTCGGAAACAAAATGGCTATAAGAAGGTTAGAAAAATAGCCTATGTTATGTGAACACTGCCCCACTCCAAGCCTCTACCCTTGCGCTGTATAATGGACTCGCCCACTGATTGTTTACAATAATTCATCAATCGGGGAGAAGGGGATTTGGCTGCCAAATTGAATTCCAATTTTTCTTGTCTTTGTTAAACCATATAAACCGAGACAAAGTTATTTTCGCATATCGACAACTACACAATGGTTTTTATTGCACAATATCATAGGGAAATATCCTTTGCCCACACATATAGGCTATTAAAGATTCACCATCGTACTCGCGTTGCAACATTAATTTTCAGTTGATAACAATTTCATTTTAATGCATTCGGCCAATTATTTCTTATAACCTATTAGCTAAAAAAGGAGTTTTATTGGAAGGGAGAAGACACAGTTGTTTTCGACACCTAATATTTGGATATTTCATTCAAATGTGAAAAAAAACACTTTCCTCAGAACAGGTACCTGTAGCAAAATTAATTTAGAACTTTTCCATTGGAACGGCAGACAACAGGACAATAGCAGCACACAGCACACGTCATTCGCGAGCACGTGTGGTGGCGCATGCGCAGTATGCGTAAACTGAAGGGTAGGAGGAATCAAGGTCACGCTCCCTAGTCAGCTATCTGCTGTCTCGCTGTTATTTCTTCACCTTTCTCAGCTGATATGTTCAGATCAGTTATTTCTCTACAATGCAGTATCATATCTATTTACTCTAGATGCATTCCACTATTTTATAAAAGACAATAATAAAGTATGTTTTTTTCTTAGTTTTTGAGTGTTAGCAATTTTTTTTCTTTTTAAATTATTGTTTAGGAGTATTTTTAAAAAAACAATGATATTTCTACGTAGGGAATCATATTTCAAACAACTTTTACATTTAGGTCACATGTGGAAAAAAATTATTTGTTGGCTTTCTTGCGGGTTGCTTTCGAAATTTATATTTTGCCGAATCCTAACATTTGAAAACGTTTTGCTTCTATGCCTAAACGCATTGCAAAGAAAGCTTTTTTTTGTATATCATTCTATTCTAAATTTATCCCTGAAACAGAAAATATATATATATATATATGTACATATATTCCAAAGCAATCGGTCTGTGTGACGAAATATATGGTACCACTACAAAAAGGCAGAAATGCCTCTGCCAACTGTGTCAAACATGAACGCCAGATCTAGGGTTAAGTTACCGGAATTCTCAATAAAAAATAATTAATCTTTATGAAAATAAATATTTTCTTACCTGGGCTAGTAAAATAATCAATTACTCTTAGATTATCTGTGATAGTTTTTCCTTTGATGGTCAAATCGTGCAAGTCAAGAGCAATGCCAACTTCTGTCTGAACACGTTGTTTGAGATCTTGAAAAGTCTCTTCTGGTTGGATATAGAGGGACACTGTTTCCCCTGATGTATTCCTCAGTACCAGCTTCATAGCTACAACAAAGTAAAAATCAGACCACTACCTCCATTTTTATGTATGATTTAAAAATTATTTCTTGGTGAAAAAAATTTAGAAAGGCAAAATTTTTCCTAGGGGTTTTATGGAACAGCCCGTTACCATTGACTATGTACACTAACGTGAGTAGACTTCTCATAGCAAAGGCGTGTATAAAACCTATTGACGGTGGTGCGATCTTGTGCGGCGTACATGGAAGTACACGTAACATATGATAGATAAATCAATATTACCACTCTTCTCAACCAAGGATGAAACATTTTATAACAGAAAGTTAAGTTTATGTTTTGGTAAAGTGTTTTTGCAGCACTGTAAATTCAGCTGAATAATAACAACATCGATGGTAGCAACTCTAGCGCCGCGTACACCGAACTACCAAATTTTGGCCTCAAACTAAATGCATTGGATCTATAAATCAATCAATCAATCAAATCTATCTTCTTATTTCTATAAGTTTTTCTTCTGTTACGTCCCTTTTTCTCTTGACCTACTGGACCGATTTTTAAGATTGAGGTGTCATTTTAAAGCTTAGGATATACCGCAGTGACGAAACGTAAATAAAAAGGTCATATTGTTTCGGGCTTCGCCCCCCTCACCTTTGGTTTATTACTAGAGGGCGCTTTAAAATGTTGACCAACTTTTATTGCAAGTTCTTTAATGTGAATTGTAATTTAACAGCTGATTGCCTTCAGATGAATTTTAAAAGCCAGATAGTAAACAAAAATAGATTTCTGTCACTTCATAATCAACATTCCAGTACTGTAGATGAGTTTCACTCATACAGAATCATAAAATGAGTAATTTGCGCACGGGCCACCTCGTCATCTTTATTTTACAAAACATGCACAATATTGTACATTAATAAATTAGCGTCAACTTCCTAAAATTAACTTAACTAACAGAAGTACTTCTTAACATTGATAATTATAAAAGAGATTTAATATAAGAAAAGTAATAATAATAAACAATTACAATGAACTAAAACCCAGTGATAGGCATTACAACACTTACATGATCAGTCAAAGTATTCCTCAATTGTATATAATGATTTTTCTTTTTTTCAGCTTTGTTTTTAAACAGTTTAATATCTGATTCATCTTTTAAGTTATTTGGCAATTTTTTGTAAAACAATAATCCTATATACGTTGGTTTTTGATTATAAAAACTCCAGTTTGTGTTGGTAACGGGAGGTTACCATCTCTTTTGTGTCTGGTGTTGTAATTATGAATTTCAGAAGTTTGTGCTCTAATAATTTCTTCTCTCGCAAGACAAATTGTTGTTTTTAAAGTGAAGTTTTACAGAATCGTCAATCTTTAGGTGTAGCATAAGGTGTAGGATGAGAGGTCTATTCACGTTAGTGTACATAGTCAATGCCGTTACTGTATGGAATAGACTTAAAACCCCAAGTGAACATGGGTTAATCTTAAATGACTAGGATTGTTGATTCAGGTTTCAATCCATACGTACCAGTGTTCTGAAAAAGGCTAACAATTCACACAATTCACGTAATTTTCAGTGATAGAAATGAATTTGCAAATTCTTCTTTATACTCATAAAAAATATACACCTGAAAAGAATTTTTTGATGAGGCAATAGCTAGAATATAGCGTATGGTACAGAATGGGTTAACGAGAATAACACAACTAAATGATATTAATATAAGCAATACTTTAAATATTTGTAGATTTACAATAAATCTACACATTACGTAAAAAAAAGTTATTTTATAATTTTTCAAAACCTTATCTATTATCTATATATATATAAGCGAAATCCCACTCACTGACTCATCACGAATTCTCAGGAACTACCAAACGGATTTACTTGAAACTTTGAAAATAGGTTCGTCTTGCCTCCTAGGTGCTCACTAAGAAACGTTTTTGCAAAATTCCTTCAGGGCTCCGCCCCACACGTCTTCAAAGTTACCATGTTATTCTTATGGAAGCAACATTTTTGTATTGGAACATATGATTACATTAAGGAATATTAATTTTGTAAACAGCTGTTCTCATTTAAATTATTGGGGGAAGATTGGTAATAAAAAATAGAGGATAATTGCGGCGAGTGAGCTTAGCAACTAAGCTAAACCTGACGGGGAGTGATTACTGACTGACTCATGAAATCTCAGGAACTACCAAATGTATTTACTTGAAACTTTAAACACAGATTCATCTTGCCTCTTAGGTGCTCACTAAGAAATGATTTAACAAAATTCCTTCAGGGCTCCGACCCACAGGCTTTTGAAATTTCATAACGCATGGCCAAACAAATTAGTAAACCTGCACTTTTGAAATTTGGAGTGATCTATTTTTTCTTAGGTGCTAAAAAAAATGAAATAAAAATAAATAGATAATTGCTTTAAACATCCCTTTTAGGGCTCCGCCCCACAGAAGCTCACAATTACTGTATAGCCTACGTGTTGAAATTTGACATGGACGATTCACTTTGCTTATAGATACTTTTTAAGAAACTGTTTTGATAATATAGTTTTTGAAGCACTTTAGAGCTGCGCCCCACTGGACTTCAGAATTACTTTAGGGCCTTCGTGGTTGACAATTGCCATGGACTAACCGCTCATAGGTGTTCACTAAGAAACAGTTTTGCAAATGTAGTGTTTTATGTTCTTTACGGCTCCGCCCCAAATGACTTCATATGACTGTAGAGCCTACGGGGTTGAAATTTGATATGGTCGTTCCTATTTGCTCATAGGTTCTCGGGGCCTTTTCTATTTAAGAAACCTTTTCTCACTAAGAACAGGTTTTGCGAAATTCCTTCAGAGCTCCACTCACACTACTTCATTGTTTCAATGTCATTCTTAAGGGAGTAGAATCGTTGCTCTTTAAAAAGATTTTATTACCTATAAAATAAATCCAATCACGGGCGAAGCCGTGACGGGCAGCAGCTATCTATATATATATAAGCGAAATCCCACTCACTGACTCATCACGAATTCTCAGGAACTACCAAACGGATTTACTTGAAACTTTGAAAATAGGTTCGTCTTGCCTCCTAGGTGCTCACTAAGAAACGTTTTTGCAAAATTCCTTCAGGGCTCCGCCCCACACGTCTTCAAAGTTACCATGTTATTCTTATGGAAGCAACATTTTTGTATTGGAACATATGATTACATTAAGGAATATTAATTTTGTAAACAGCTGTTCTCATTTAAATTATTGGGGGAAGATTGGTAATAAAAAATAGAGGATAATTGCGGCGAGTGAGCTTAGCAACTAAGCTAAACCTGACGGGGAGTGATTACTGACTGACTCATGAAATCTCAGGAACTACCAAATGTATTTACTTGAAACTTTAAACACAGGTTTATCTTGCCTCTTAGGTGCTCACTAAGAAATGATTTAACAAAATTCCTTCAGGGCTCCGACCCACAGGCTTTTGAAATTTCATAACGCATGGCCAAACAAATTAGTAAACCTGCACTTTTGAAATTTGGAGTGATCTATTTTTTCTTAGGTGCTAAAAAAAATGAAATAAAAATAAATAGATAATTGCTTTAAACATCCCTTTTAGGGCTCCACCCCACAGAAGCTCACAATTACTGTATAGCCTACGTGTTGAAATTTGACATGGACGATTCACTTTGCTTATAGATACTTTTTAAGAAACTGTTTTGATAATATAGTTTTTGAAGCACTTTAGAGCTGCGCCCCACTGGACTTCAGAATTACTTTAGGGCCTTCGTGGTTGACAATTGCCATGGACTAACCCTCATAGGTGTTCACTAAGAAACAGTTTTGCAAATGTAGTGTTTTATGTTCTTTACGGCTCCGCCCCAAATGACTTCATATGACTGTAGAGCCTACGGGGTTGAAATTTGATATGGTCGTTCCTATTTGCTCATAGGTTCTCGGGGCCTTTTCTATTTAAGAAACCTTTTCTCACTAAGAACAGGTTTTGCGAGATTCCTTCAGAGCTCCACTCACACTACTTCATTGTTTCAATGTCATTCTTAAGGGAGTAGAATTCGTTGCTCTTTAAAAAGATTTTATTACCTATAAAATAAATCCAATCACGGGCGAAGCCGTGACGGGCAACAGCTAGTTATTTATAAAGTCATGGCGTTAAAAGTGTTGACAGTTCTAAATTTAAAAAAATAAATACAGTAAATAAACAATAAAAATTCAATCTATATCTATATATATATAAGCGAAATCACACTCACTGACTCATCACGAAAGCTCAGGAACTACCAAACGGATTTACTTGAAACTTTGAAAATAGGTTCGTCTTGCCTCCTAGGTGCTCACTAAGAAACGTTTTTGCAAAATTCCTTCAGGGCTCCGCCCCACACGTCTTCAAAGTTACCATGTTATTCTTATGGAAGCAACATTTTTGTATTGGAACATATGATTACATTAAGGAATATTAATTTTGTAAACAGCTGTTCTCATTTAAATTATTGGGGGAAGATTGGTAATAAAAATAGAGGATAATTGCGGCGAGTGAGCTTAGCAACTAAGCTAAACCTGACGGGGAGTGATTACTGACTGACTAATGAAATCTCAGGAACTACCAAATGTATTTACTTGAAACTTTAAACACAGGTTCATCTTGCCTCTTAGGTGCTCACTAAGAAATGATTTAACAAAATTCCTTCAGGGCTCCGACCCACAGGCTTTTGAAATTTCATAACGCATGGCCAAACAAATTAGTAAACCTGCACTTTTGAAATTTGGAGTGATCTATTTTTTCTTAGGTGCTAAAAAAAAAATGAAATAAAAATAAATAGATAATTGCTTTAAACATCCCTTTTAGGGCTCCACCCCACAGAAGCTCACAATTACTGTATAGCCTACGTGTTGAAATTTGACATGGACGATTCACTTTGCTTATAGATACTTTTTAAGAAACTGTTTTGATAATATAGTTTTTGAAGCACTTTAGAGCTGCGCCCCACTGGACTTCAGAATTACTTTAGGGCCTTCGTGGTTGACAATTGCCATGGACTAACCGCTCATAGGTGTTCACTAAGAAACAGTTTTGCAAATGTAGTGTTTTATGTTCTTTACGGCTCCGCCCCAAATGACTTCATATGACTGAATCATGGGCGAAGCCGTGACGGGCAACAGCTAGTTTGTTTAAAAGCCCCAAAAAAAGAGATCACTAATATAGGAAAATTATGTGATCGGGCTAAGTCAGGGTAAGTCACTAAATTGTTAGATCAAACAATCTTAAAAATATTTCATGCGTCCTCTCGAGGGTTAACTGATAGCCCAATGACCAAAGGCAGCTGGGTCCAGTATCGAACCATTAAAAAGCACTAACTAACTTTTATAACGATCCTACCGGTAACCTTCAGATTCAAAGGCGAGCTCTTTAACCACTTAGATACCCAGCCAATTTCCCATGCAATCCATAAAAAACCTGAATGGATGCGTTTGATACAATAAAGAAATAACGATGGGAATGCAAGTCCTTTCATGGATTCCAAGAAAAGGCCGGTTAAAGCAATCCATTTTACAATTCAGGGCGGTTAAACATTTGATGGTAGAGCGTTGAAGAGTTTAAGAGCCAGTGTTGGAAATGAATTTTTTGTTTTTGACAGTCTGCAGAATGGGATGTTAATGTCTTCACGATGACAAGTAATGTGGTTATGAATGCTATTTCTTGTTGGAAACAGGTGAAGGTTTGACCTTCACCTGTTTGACCAGAGGCGGTTGATCCAGGGCCGGTTAAGAGAGGGTCTACCGTACATTGAACGAGAACAACTGTATGGAGTTAATTATTAAAAAATGATTTTTTTAATTTGTTGGGTTCATAAAAATTCAGATCAAAAACTCCAAAATACATGACATGGGTAAGTTATGTTTATGCCGGTCCTGGGGCTAAGCCCGGAGGGCTATACAAAAACTAAAGGCTTACCAACCTTCTCCATGAAATATTCGATATATACAGTATATACCGAGTTTCATAGCAAACGGTCCAGTGATGGTTTCTGGGTCCATCGATCACAAATATATAAATATATATACAGACATCCTCTTTTATAGATATAGATACCGTACATATGCCCATAGGGTATATGAATTTGAATTAACAAATTTATCATGGTCCCTGGCTTAGGTTTTACCATAACTACCAGCATAACAGGGAAACTAACCTATAGCGAAAATCATACGCTAATAAAATTAATTTTGTCAACACAAAAGTGCTGGAGCAGAATCTCTGGAATCTCAATCGTATGGAGAATCAAATGAATTCATTGGTGTTTGAAAATAACAATCGAGACAACCAATAGGACTATTCTCATTTAAGTCCACAGTTTCAAAATTGGCGGCGAGCAGATATATTGTATCTTCACACTTTACGGATGAGAGACCAGATCCGATAGATCAGATCATAGCATATTTTAGTGATAAACCATGATTTGTCCGATATATTCTACTATAGCACTGACAGGGTAAAAGAACGGAAATTTAACATTGTTATTTAATTTGGTAGGCTATGTTAGTTTAAAAGGCTATTAGTTTGTTTGTAGGCCTAAACAGTTATTTTTTATTAGAATAAGATATACAGGGTGAACAACTTAACTGTGCCACCATTGGCATAATAAACTATGAGATTACGAGAAAACTTTAAACTTTAAGTGGGGAATATCACCTATTTTTTTAAGGCAATAAAAAATATGAATTCCATTTTCTTCTAAATGGCCGCCATTTTCCAATATGGCGGCCAACTTTAAAATTTCTTATGGAACCCCCTACATTTTATGGTACTTTTGAAATGTCCATGTAATTTTAAGACATTTTTATTCTTTGACATTTTTAAACCTAACGGTTAGGGAGCTACAGGCAATTAAAGTTCACTTTTAGTTCCATAAGAATAACATGGGGCAAACTTTGTCCGCACATATCTCTAAAACCAATCAGTAAAATAAAAAATACTCAAGAATAAAAATGTCCTAAAATTATGTTTTAAGAACATTTCACTCATAAAAATTGTCATTTACGAATAAATTAACTTAATTCCAATATGGCGGACGAGAAATAAAATTTGTTAAAAAATTGATGTTATTATGAAAAAATTGCATTAAATCATCAGTTTAAGACATTTTTATTCTTGAGTATTTTTTATTTTACTGAGTGGTCTCGAAGATATGAGCAGATAAAGGTTGGCCCATGTTATTCTTATGGAACTAAAAATTAACTTCAATTGCCTGTAGCTCCCTAACCGATAGGTTTAGAGAAAAAAGTAAAAGAATAAAAATGACTTAAAATTACATGGACATTCCAAAAACACTATAAAATGTAGAGTGTTCCTTAAAAAATTTAAAAGTTGACCGCCACATTGGAAAATGGCGGCCATTTAGAAGAAAATGGAATTCATATTTTTTATTGCCTTAAGGGGGTCCGTGAGGTTGTATCTCCGCCATGTTAATTTCACTAACTTTGTGTACCTTTTTCTCAGGATCCATAAAAGATATATATGAATGAAATTTTTACCCTGTATTGATCATACTATTATGCAAATATTTATAACATTTGGTTGATTTGTGTTAAAAATTATAAACACAGTAAAAAATTATGTTAATATACTAAACATTAAAAAAAAATATAATGTAGTAATGAGGTTAATTATATTGTTTTGGTTTTTATCGTTATGAAATGTTATAAATATGTGTAAATAATTGATTTGAAAGTGTGGTAAAAATTTCAGGATCCTACCTTTAACCGTTTTTGAGAAAAAGGTACATACATGTTATTAATCAGAGAACAAAAAGTGAACAGAACTAAAAAACGATTTTTTTCAAAATTCAACCTCATGGACCCCCTTAAAAAAAGGTGATGTTCCTGACTTTAGTTTAGGATATGCCAATAGTGGCACAGTTAAGTTGTTCACCCTGTATATTCACTTAGGTCTAAATAATATTTACTTGTTACTTAATTCTTGCATCTACGTTATCCTTTGAGTTAAGGAATGGGACAGGTCAAGGTTTTTTATGCAAAGGATAACTTATTCTAAATTTTTATTACCAGAGAGGTAAGTTAACAGTCAATAGTGTAAAAACTAGACTCCACTAGAAACTTTAGCGAATTTCACAAAGATAATGACGTGTCATATGTTTATTTGTGAAATATCACAAACAATGTAAACTTGAATGACAAATAAAAATTTCATTTCATTTCATAGGGAGGAAGCTATTACCATAGGTCTCATGGTAAGACATAAGCCCATGTCTAAGACCTATGGGACCATGTTATACTTTTTTGTTTTGAGGTGCCCAGAAATAAAAAATAATGGTCATTAAAATTTTTACGTATGTATATATGTATGTATGTGTACCTAGACGCGATAACTCTTGTAAAAACGGTCCAATCGAGACCAAATTTTGTAGAGATGAGTAATCCTACCTTTATTCGGATGAGTTCGTAAACCAATTATATCGACCTACCAGAAGAGGTAGTTTTGTATACAACAAAAATAGGGTTTTTTGCGTTTTTCATATATAACTTTTTTTTTAATTAAGATTTTTCCAAATATTTAATGAATATTTCGTCTTTGATTCAAAGACGAGCACTATAAACACTTAAGTTAGCTACTCAGCCAGTTCTCTATGTGCAAAGGGAAAAATGGCTTAGATTCACCAACCGTTTTATGTAATGATGAAGTTAAGACCTACAGAACTAGGCCTATCAAATCAACATTATTGATACCATGCACAAGGTGGGCTTAATAATCGATGGCTGAAAAATCAATCCATGTTCAAACTCACTTATTGTCGGGAGATGAATTGTTGGCTACTGAGGGGGTTGGGGGGCGAGGGGAAATTTACATCCGAAACCTACCGGTCATTTGGTTAACTAAGGAATAAAAACAAACTTAGATTGTACTATTCTACATGAAAAATATTTGCTAAAAAAAGTAAACAATAATCTTTGTTGACAAACCAGCTAGCCTAATGCAATTTAGGAAAAGACAGCTGACTGCAAAATAAAAGAAAACATCATAGGGATGCTGTAACTTATGTTTTTTTTGTTTTTTTTTTTTTTTGTTTTGTTGATGGCTTAACATATGGTGGAATAAAAAAACTGAAAACAAAAAGCAAATTGTTTTGGCCAATAGCATGCTTCAGCTTCCCCTTCACCCCGCAACCGCCTCACTGGCCAACAAGTCATCTCCTGACAATAGGTTTAATCAATTTTATATTTACATTCATATTGTTAGCTTTAAGAAATTAATTTTTCACCTAGGCCTAAGTTATATTTATATTCAAGCAACCCCATTATGGCTAACTTAGAATAATTAGGCCTAGAAAATATTAATGTCTCTACTAACTTAGGTGACGCAGAAGGTTTCGTGAAAGCAAATTTGTAAATAGGGGTGAATGTGTTAGTTAGTAAAAACAATTTTGAACTTTTCAAATTTCCCGGAGGGACGACTGTCTAAAATATCGGTTTGGCACTTCAATCTAAGGCCTACCTAATAATTTAGACCCAGTGTCTCACTGCCATTACGATCTACTGGATATACGATTGTAAATTAGGTCTTACCGCAAGGATCCTTCCAGAGTCTCTAACAATAAACTGCTTCCACTCAAGGAACATGCATAAAGATATTGTAAAATTATAACAAACGTGTAATTATACCATAAATTCAGGTGAAAATTAACGCCACTATGTAAAAAAGTTAATAAATGGCGTCTAAAGTTCTCATGAAGCCGATATTAACGGAAATACAAAGAGGAAGCTCCAACTTAACAAAGAGAAATGACTAGGATTAAAGTGTTTCTACTGTAACACAATTGACTATGGATACTATTTATATATAGTATTGATATATTATCCATAGTCAATGGTAATACATCATGTAAATGCTTATAGATGGTGACATCACTATTTACCAAATCTATAATAATAATAATTTTATTCCTCAGACAAAGTTTTAAGACTGAATTTACATACTAAAGTAGTATGTAAATTTTCTATGTAACGACAATGGTTTTACATTGTATGGGAATTTACAAAATAAATTTCAAGTTTTTGCACTTATTCACAATTTTACAAATTTTTCATTTAATTACAATTTTATCTACTGATTTTCTCTAAATTTGTTCATTATTTTAAACTTATTTGAAATTTTTCTTATTTTTACTTTCTTCTTACTTTTCTTTCAGCTTTTTTCTTACTTCGTTTTTCATTACTATATTGTTATTTTTTTTATGTTTAATTTATTAATGGTCTACTTACTACTTATTTTACGTTTTCATTTTAACTCTTCCTTCCTTCCACGTCTCCTTCCATGTCTCCGTCCACGTCATTGGTTATTTGCTCTTCAAAAATGTCTTAAGTTGGACCTCTCAATTAAGTGGATACCGGAAACAAAAAAGACACGGGCCCAGAGTATGAGGTTTTTATGTTTTTACCATAAAAGTTTAGTTCGTTGTATGAAGAAATTTATTATTTATCGAGAAGTTTATTGTATTTTTTATATACATTTTAAGTATATTATATTTAATATTGCAATGTTTATTTTGCCTACCGGTACTGATTGTGATTAGACCTTGATTCAAATGATTTTATTTGGCCATTAAACTACAGAAGTAATAGGCTACGTCACACAAATAAATAAAGAAAATCCTCTTGACTTACAAAACTAGTCGAATAAAACAAGCAAAATGCAATCCATGCAGCAGTCCATGCAAAAACACACCAAGGTGACTGTAGGCCAGGGCCAGGTGAGCTGCATCCCATAAGAGCAATATGGTGTCACTTTCTGCGACATCCATGGATGTTGCCACAGAGGTTTTGTCGGTTAAGAATGTGTTAAAAAAACCAACATATTGCTTTTTGTTACCGGCAAATGTTGCCAACGCAACAGCAAACAACAATCGTTAAAGTTTGCGTTGGGAATTTTTGTCTCAACAATTACTAAAATAAGGAATTTCAAAGCAAAATAGGGTAGAATTTATGGTTTTAGATTTACCTTGATTGTAATTTGTAATTTGGTCATTACCTAATGGTTTGTTATCAACTAATAATCCAAATTTAAAATAGAGTAATATGGTGTCGTTTAGATAAATATCGTACCCATGGCAAGACTCCTTCATTCTCTTTTTCAATCAGCTGTGTAATGGTAAATATTATAACGTTAACGTAACATGACTTCCGTTTTAGTTTAGACGCTTCATATCCGCAACACAAAAAAAAGCTTTTCGACTGACCTGGGAAGAAGTTATGCTTCTTCCTTTACAGACCTTCAAAGCACACAGCACAAAAAAAAAATAAATAAAAAAGGAAAAGAAAATTTAAAAGCGGATGGCAGTTTACCTTATTGACATTGTCACATCAAAATGAATTCTTTTATTGATGAATGACCTGTTTCATAGAACTCAGATATTTTGTAAAAAGGGGTTTCCAAAAGCCAAGACTTCAATGTGCTAGCAAATTTGCGAACTGCCAGACGCCTTACTTCTACTGGTGGTATACAATTGAATATTCTTATGCCTGCAACAGGGAAACATTTTAATACCTTGTCCTTGTCAAGTCTACATCTGTTTACATGCATGTTTGTATTATTTCTGGTAGAATAATCATGGACTTCAGAGTTCAAAGCATAGTTTGATTTATTATTTGATGGCCGATAAACACTGATTACATTGTACACTGTTAAAGTTTTACATATGCCTTGAAAAGAGGCCTACAGTGCTCAAGCTGCTGGGCTCCACACACCACCCTCAGGGCCCTCTTTTGTAAAAGCAAAACTTTTTGGATTCTGGAAGAGTGTCCCCAAAGTCGAGTGCCATAGAGAATATTGGACTGAAAGAAAGCAAAGAAAGCAAGACTGACAAATTCAAATAATGGAGTGTCAGTTCGAAGACGCCTCAAAAGATACACTACTCTACTGCGTGCTTCACACAGAGGTTATCTATGTGGCTTGTCCATGAAAGCTGAGGGCTGAGTGTAAAACCCAGCAGCTTAACAGGTTCATTACCATCAAGCTGATTGCACAAGCTGAACACAACTTCTTGTGTCTTGGCCTCATTCAAACAGAGTTTATTTGAACAAAACCAGGCAGAAGCAGTTTCAAGCAGAGCGTGAACTGAGGTTCTGGCAGACTCATAGTCAGAATTACTCGAGAAAAGGGTAGTGTCATCTGCTTAGAACAAGACATTACCGGGGACCTTAAAAAAACAGGTCATTTATGGCAACAACAAACAGGAACGGGCCAAGCAAGGAGCCCTGCAGAACTCCATATGCCTCACATCAAGAGAAGCTGAAGAACTGCCATTCCAGTCCACAACTTGCTTCCTCCCACGGAGATAGGACCTCAGAAGTTCCAAGGCCCCACCTCTGACCCCATATCTCTCAAGCTTTTGTTATAAGAAGTGTGTGCGAAACACAAACAAACGCACGGGAAAGGTCGCACAAGAGCACAGCAGTTGAGCACTTCTGCTCGAACGATCTGAAGGAGAGATTCAACTGCCGAGACAGTAGACCTACCCCTCCTAAAGCCGTACTGTGCCGGAACGATGAGACGACAAGTCTCGAAGTACCGACTGAGTTGCTCTAACATTACAGACTTAAGGATCTTCGCAAAGACAGGTATGAGAGATATGGGTCTGTAACTCGACACATTATCTCTAGCCCCCTTCTTAAAAACAGGAACAGTTCTTGTTCTCTTAAAAACATCTGGGAAAATTCCCTGAGCAAGACATAGGTTCACAAGGGTGGTTACAACTACAGCAACTATGCGAATTATCCTCTATATAAAAATTCAACAGACGTCACATGCACTCATTAGGGAATATACAAGATCTTATCTGCTCCACACCTACCCATCCATGATTACCTACCCCAGGAGACGGGCAGATTGAGGTCCCGAAGACCACCACTGCAGACAGCATCCCAGTTAATGGACACAAACTTTTTAATCGATACCGACTGGACTTTCTCCTGGGACTCTTTCCATACGATGTACATATATATACAGACATCCCAAAGATGTCCTTACTCTTGGATGGCTTAAAGCTATTTACACATTTGAGTATTTCATATATACTTAATGCCTTCCAGTGAAAAGAGGAATGAACGGGAGGAATTGAGTAAAGGTCAAGTGCTGGATCACCAAGAATAGGCTCACAATTTTTGACTAAGTTATCAACAGACTCCAAAAAGTAGAAATTAAATTCGTCTGTGGTATCAAATTCCTTCATAGGGACATGATTTTTGGTCTTATACATGTTAATATGGTCCCATGCCGCCTTGCGTGGATTTGGTGCCTCAGCTATGGAAGTAGCGACTGCAGATTGCTTTGCCTCTCTCAATGCCAGACGGTACTCTAATCTGCGGCGACACAGCTCGGGGATGAGATGAGGCCTAGATTTTGACATATCACACAGTAGCAAAATTATTGATCTCATTCTTTCAAGTTCTGGTGTGTACCACTTATTAACCTTCTTACCATTGCCCATGGATCCATTAGAAACAGAGTAAACCTTCTTAGACACTACTGTACTGGAAAACAGAGATTAAATTTACATTTAAAATCATTGAAAAAAGTCTCAAATAACTGGTTGGCATTCCCAGTTGGCAAGTCAACCTGCCCCGCCTCTTGTAGAACAAGCAGTTCCACCTTCAGCATCATACAGCCCGGTTGCTTGGATCTTGAAATCTAGTTATATTTTCTTTAGCCCCATTAACTTAATTATTATTAGCAAATTGGACACTTAAATTAGGAAATTCCTAAAGTACAGTACTTGCAAATATAGTATGTATCTCGAAAATGCGAGCCTGAATTTAAAACAGTGTTGCCGATTTGTGCCGACTCATCCAGCTGTTGGCATCTAATCTGTTTATTAAATACTGCAAAAGTAGGAAAACCAGGCCCGGATTATCCACTAGGCCAACCTAGGCCATGGCCTAGGGCGTCAGCCGAGAGGGGGCGTCAATCGGGCCTTTTTTTATACTACGTTTCAGTCAAAAAAATATTTAACTGCAAATATAATTTAATTTTGGGGTTTTCACATTTTTTTATTAAATTCTTTAATAACAATTTAAATAGAATATTCGGCAAAAGAGAAATAAGGAAGATCTATTCAGGCGATCTAGGTGACCCCCTAAGTTGCCGAGACCCAAGGGGCTGCATTACGGTGGGAACGAGCGTCCCTAATGTGCTGTAAGAGCGCCCCTGATTGACTGTAAAGAGCGCTCCTGGTCGACTGTAAAGAGCGCCCCCCAATACGCATAAATAGCGCCTGTGATCAGCGGTAAAGAGCACCCCCGACAAGCAGTAAATATTCCTCTAATTGACGGTAGCACCCCTTTGCCTTGACCGTCGCCTTGTATGGTTTGCCTTGACCTTGTTCCTTTGCCCTGGATTTAAATTTATTTCTGTATTACAATTATACAGGGTGTTTTAGAACTCCCTGCCCACATTTTAGGCCATTGTTCCTGGACCAAAAACAAATATGAAAATCATAGTAATAAATTCCAAATGCCGCCAGTTACCCAAACAGCCGTCATTTTGTTTTTTACACATATTAATTTTTATTTCCACAACGGATGGTTGTATTGAGTTCAATTTTGGCAAGAATCTTTATCGCACCAATGTCCATTTCAAGAGAAAATAATTATTATTTTCCGATGTGTATTTTAAAAATGGCGACCATTTTAAATTTGTAAGCTCAAATATCTCAAAACCGCAAGTTAAAAAAATTTTACTAAAGACTAAAAATTTGACAAATCAAATTATGTAACTAAGGATACCAAGTTTGTAAGGATATGACAACAAATACCGGAGTTATTGCGATTTTTCTCTTAAAATAGCCTACATTTGCACTAATTTTAATGCAAAATCGTTGTTTTTCAGCAGAAAAATCCCAATAACTCAGTTATTTGTTTCAAATATGTCCTCAGAGTAAAGTGACAAAAATGCCAATCATCACTTTCGTGAAATAGTTCTGTGGTTTTATACTGTAGCCAAAGTAATTAGAATTGAAATAAGTCAATGTATCAAATTTTTTTCGGGGGGGGGGGCGTAGTTGTGACCTTTGGCCTAGGGCGTCAAAAAGTGTTAATCCGGGCCTGAGGAAAACATAAAAACAGAACAAAACCGACAACATCGCTTGGTATTTTTTTTTGTTTTGTTTTTTATTAGCGAATTTCTCTATAGGGAATACGCTATTACGGTAGTAGCCATGATAAGACCTAAACCCGGGACCATGTTACTTTTTCATTTTGAGGTTCCCAGAAGCCAAAAACACCGTTCGTTCATTTTCATATGTACGTATGTATATGTATATATATATATATATAAGTTCAAAAGTTATCAGTACCACGGACATATATATATATATATATATATATATATATATATATATATATATATATATATATATATATATATATATATATGTGTGTGTGTGTGTGTGTGTCCGTGGTACTGATAACTTTTGATGGGGACCTCTGATTTTTATGAAATTTGGTATGAAGGTGTAAGACTAGGTCTATTTTCATGAGTTCGCGAACCAGCATGATCGGGTTATGGGAACGGGGTTTTATGGGGTTTCAAAAGGGTCAAAAATGGGTTTTTTGCAGGAGCATAATTTTCTAAATTCAACAATTTTAACTAAAACCATTTAATGAGCTTAAAAAACTAATAATTTAGTATTTTGAATTTTTAGCTTGGCTTAAGAGGTTACGGAGAAAAGCCTATAATAGGGTTTCCATGTTAATCTTATGGAAAATCAACAAAACGCTGTATCTCGCTTATTTATTGGAACAACTTGATAAAATTTGGTAAGTACATTCACTTGGTAGGGTTCAACTGATATTTGCTTACAACACTCACATGGCGGCAAACCTACGTACTCACCCCTATGGAGTTTATGGGGAAAATGAAAAGAACACCATAACTTGATAATATTTGGTACGTACATTCACTAGGTAGGAGTTAACTGATATTTGCTTACAACACCCATATGGCGGCAAACCTACATACTCCTCCCCCATGGGGTTTATGGGGAAAATTAAAAAGTGCCGAATATTGATACAGTTTGACATTTACCGAACGTAAACATTACATTTCCTAACAAAACTAACATTTTCTAACAACATCCCAAGGCAGCAAACCTACATACCCATTCCTATGTTGTTTATGGGGAAAATACAATATCTCAAGATTGTTTGGAAATTCGCTGCTGAGTATGCAGGTCTGCTGCGAAGGGGGTATTTTAATTTTTTTTTTTTATTTATTGGTTTATTAAACAAGAAAAATAATTATTAAAAATAAAGTTTAAAAACTAGTAGACCCTAGCCAATTTAGCTAAATTTAAATGAATGTCACTTTGAAACCGAAATTATAAGTTATGTGATTATGAAACCCAAACTACTACTAGGAATCAAAATATATATCCCTAAGCTCATCAAAAACTGAAGATTTTTATGGCTTTTCATACAAGACCGTCAAACTTATTGAACCATACATTTTGAAACCATTAACATACCTAGTCAATATGGTTTTAAGTAATTCCACTTATCCTAACTGTCTAAAAGTTTGTAAAACCATACCCCTTTATAAAAGATGGAGACAAATCAATAATTTCTAATTATCGACCAATTTCAATTTTTCCTGTATTTTCTAAAGTAGTTGAAACTTGTGTCAAAAACCAGCCTTTCACTTTTTTAGCAAATAATAATATTTTGAACAGCAACCAATTTGGTTTTCGACCCGGATACTCTACAACTATGGCAGTTGAATCTGTGGTTTCTGACATTATAGACACATTTGAGTCTGGCGGTTATTTGTAGATCTTGTAGATCCCAGCAAAACCTTTGATTCGGTTCTACACAATATACTTTTGAAAAAATTGAATTTTTATGGAATCAAAGAACATGAAATAAATTTTTTCAAGGCATACCTTTGTAAAAGACTTTAGTATGTTGCTTCTGGAGAAAAAATATCATCATTTAAAGAGGTTCTGGCTGGGGTTCCATGGGAAATATATTAGGCTACTCGGACCACTATTTTTTATTTTGTATATTAACGATTTACCAAATTCTATGACTTGCAAAACAATCTTATATACAGATGATACATCCTTCATTTTACCATCTTCTGATTTCAGCACAGTACAAAAGGACATTGAAAGCATCATTGATACTGGAAATCAGTGGTTCAAAAGCAATTTTCTTGAAATTAATACAGACATAACAGAAAATTTGCTTCACTCTATGTAACACATAATTTTACATTTCTTGTTCTGTTAAACTGCTTATGATTTCCCTTGAACCTAAATTAACTATCTGAAACGGGTACTAACAATGTGATCTCTAAATCATCCAGAGTTTGTTTTTTATTAAGAAAATTAAAACACTGTGTTTCAAAACACACACTCCTTGCAGTTTACCATAGTTTATTTCATTCCCATTTATTATACAGTAATTTGCTATGGGGAAATAGTGCTGGAGCTGGTAGAGTTTTCATATGGCAAAAGAAAGAAAGCATTACGCATTAGTTTTTTTTTACGCATTAGCATAAAGCATTATTTTATTTGATATTCCAAATAAGATTAAATGTAGACCTTTCTTTATAGAAAATGAAATAATGACACTTTCAAGTATTTTTATTTATCATAATTTAATTTCTGTAAAACAAAATGCATCCAATTTTACTCCATGTAATTCAATTCATAGCTACTTGACCAGACAGTCAAATGATTTGTACATCCCACCCGCCAGATTATCAAAATTTATGTAAAGCCATAATAAATATCTAAAAATTAAATTGTTTAATAAACTTCCCTTCTCATTTAGAATTACAGAAAACACAATAAATTTAAGGCTGCGGTCTACCCCAGCCAAAACAAAAACAACAACAATGCCGAATATGCCGGCCTCGCGGCCGTAGCGCTAGGCGAGTTTGATGGCTGCAGAGGTTTACGGGGATCGTGTTTCAGAATTAACCAATTAAGATAGAGATTGACTCTTAACTTTTTCTAAAAGTACAAAAAAGGATCTCGTCGGCTATCTTTTTAGAATTTTCAAATAAAATTTCTAATTTCAGTTATAATTGTGTAAAATTATCCGTTTTTGAGTTTTATAGATGCAGAGGTTTACGGGGATCGTGTTTTAAAAATAACCAATTAAGATAGAGATTGGCTCTTAACTTTTTCTAAAAGTAGAAAAAAGGATCTAGTCGGCTATCTTTTTAGAATTTTAAAATAAAATTTCTAATTTCAGCTATACCGGTCTAAAATCATCTGTTTTTATCGATTTTTAACTGAAGTTTTCTATTGGTTTTAATGAACTAATTACAAAATTGTAACAGACGAAAACTAGTACCGTTATTCTTCTTTAATATGACACCTTATTTAAAGCTCTAGGCTTCATTTGGCAGAAGATAACACGATTCTAAAAAACCCTTGCATTGGGGTGCGCGCCAGGGGTAGACCGCAGCCTTAAAGCAAAATTATCAAATTGGTTAATAAGCCATGCCTTTTATACAGTGGATGAATTTTTTAATAATTCAGACTTTTCATTGCTTTTAAACTCCAACAAGCAGTCTGCATAATAATTTATAAGAGGTTTTATTAGTTTTTGCCATACTGTAATAGAGTATCTGATGAGTATGATTTGCTTCCTTTCTTTCTGTATTGGCAAAATTTATGTAATTTAGTATTTAGTAATTGATTACTTATTTATGACGTTGTCTATTGTAATTAAGTTATGTACTGCTGAATGACAATAAAGAATTATATTATATCATATTAAACAAAAGTTAAACAAAGGAAGGCAGGAAATAGAAAAAACTTCAAAAGACCATGAATTTCTCTAAGGTATTTCTATTTTTCTGACCAAGGAAAAACTTGAGAGTTTTTCCGATTGACCAGTATGCTTCAAATTTGGTACTCGGGTGAGTATGCAATATATACAATATACATCCCGCATCGCCCCGTAGACCACTGAAGACGGCATGGGACCAGTTTTGAAGTTCAGTCCATCCCCAGATTGCCATAAGGAGGGGAATAGGTCATGAAGGTAATACAATGGTATGAAAGATACTAATGGGGTGTTGACAAAAGATTAACCTACTTAATCAAAATTCATCCAGAGAGTATAAACATCTATCTATAGGGAACTCTTTGAATTTATAACAAAACTAATTTAAATTCTGAACTTCTTTTAGAGACTTTGGGGGCTTAGAATAGAATCTAATTCCCTGATAGCTTGGTTTCTGTTCAAAGATCTTTAAATTGTGACGCACTGAGGCCCCAAGATGACTGCAGTGCCAGTTGAGCTACATCCCATAAGAGCAATGGTGTCAGTTTCTGAGACATCCGTGGATATGTCACCTCGGAGGTTTTGTGGGTTATAAAAAACCAACATTTTACTCTTTGTTACCTGCAAGTGTTGCCAATACTGCAGGAAATAACAATATTGTTCTTGTTTGCGTAGGAGATTTTTTGTTTCAATTATTACTGAAATAAGGAATTTCAAAGCAAACTAATGTAGAATGTATGGTTTTAGATTTACTTTGGTTTATAATTGTTAATTTGGTAATTACCTAATGGTTTGTTATTAACTAATAATCCAAATGCAAACTACTGTAGAGTAATATGGTATCGTTACGATAAACATCGTATTCGTGGCAAGACTGCTTCATTCTCTTTTTCAATCAGCTGTGTAATGGTAAATATTATAATGTAACTTGACTTCCGTTTTAGTTTTGAAGCTTCATATCCGGAACACAAAAAATAGCTATTCAGCTGACCTTAGGAAGAAGTTATGCCTTTTCCTCTACAGACCTTGCTGAGGCCCTAGTATCTCTAAATCTAGTGTTGTGACTATGCACAACAGGATAGGACAAGTTATCTGTGATCTTATCTAGTTTGATTGACTCAAAAATAAACAGGGCTGGAACAGTTAATATTTTCAGTTGTCTGAAGGCCTCGCCACAAGTGTCCCAACATCTCAACCCAGAGATGTATCTAATGGCTCTCTTTTGGAGTTTAAAGATGACTTTAAGATTTTGTTTGAAAGGAGCACTCCATAAGATTATGGAGTGTCGAATATGAGCCTCGATCAGACTAAAGTACACCAGTTTGGAAAGGTGGACATTGCCATGCAATGCAATGTTCTGTATGTAGTTGTGAGTGTCATTGATGTAGATAAAAAACAGTAGGGGTCCAAGGATCGAGCCTAGCTCGATCCAGCTCAGAGCTACACCAGAGATACCAATCGTGGCCGCCTTCTCCACCAGGATGGCCGGATCAACGCAGTCAAACGCCTTTGATAGATCAGCGAAGCATCCGACCGCGCTGCCCCCGCCATCCACGCAGAGTCGATGCAGTCCTCGACAAATTGAATAAGCGCAGAACTAGTTGACTTTTTTTTGCCTGAAGCCAAATTGTTTGGAGATAAAAAGAGGATTAGTTTCGAGGAAGTCTACGATTTGATTGACAAAAACTTTCCCTGCTACCTTTGATACCGAAGGAAGCAGAGATATGGGGGATACTCTGATGTAAGTTCATCACTATCTTTCTTGTGGATGGGTTTAATTTTGGAAATTTTTAAAATTTGTGGGAAAACACCTGAAGCTAATGAAGAGTTTATGACATGGGACAAAGGAGGAGCAATTTCATTTTTACAGAATTTTAGAGTTTTCATTGAAATACCATCCACACCAAAAGAGGTTTTGTTTTTGAACCGGATAAGTATCTCAATAACAGATGAGGCATTGCAGAAAGAGAAGTGAGAGAAGGACGTATCGGACTCTAATTTAAAGCCAGAAAACTGTTTTTTGTCAAGGTTAGAAATTACAGTAGAAGTAGCATGAGCAAAGGAGTTGTTGAATATGTTACTAATCTGTTTCCGATCAGTTACAGAGGACGCTCCTCATGACATAGAGAAATGTTCTTGGAAGCAGATTTTATTTTTCCCCTGGATTCATTTACAATTTTCCAGGCCTCTGCTGAAAAATTGTCCAATAACCAGGGGGGCCGGGGAGGGCAAAATGCCCGGGGCAAAATGGGCCCGGCCAATGGTTTTATGTTGCGCCTTTAGGATGCACTTTTTTAATATGATATAAAAATTACAAACCATCCTTTTATTGAAAAAAGCAAGATAGTATATTAGTATTATATTATAATGAATTAGTAGGGGAATGGCGGGTAGTATGGGTCAGCGGGTAATATGGGCCAAGTGTTTTTTCTCTTAATCGCTTAAACTCACCACAGCACTGCGAAACACATAGGGGAACCGCAAGGCCCGCCATCATAGTGAATGAGACTTTATTTGGTTATGTTTGCTGTGATTGTCGCTTTTAATTTACAATTGTTTAGTTTCGTACCTGGAAATCGTTGCTCCGATTAACTTTAGAGAGGTGTTGACTCTGGTGATGATTAAACTGTGTAACTAGGTTTTATTACTTACCTTATACTATGTTAATACAATCGTGTGAATTGACTAACTTTCCTTGGAATCTGCCATGTTTTTGTTTTTAATGTCAGTCAGGTTGTATGGGCCCCTTGCGGGGGGTCGCCGTCAGGTTGGCACCACGACAGATTGGCACCACAGGGTTTTAGCACTCGGCGTCAGATTGGATCCGATCCCCTGAAATGACACTCCCCGTCAGGTTGTCACCACGACAGATTGGATCCAATCCTTTCTCGAGGTTCCAACCTGTCGGGTACTGTCACGACAGATTGTCACCCCAAGCGGCCGGTGTCAAATTGTCACCACGTCAGATTGGCACCGATCCTTTCTCGAGGTTCCAACCTGTCGGGTACTGTCACGACAGATTGTCACCCCAAGCGGCCGGCGTCAAATTGTCACCACGTCAGATTGGCACCGATCCTCAGAGCCGGCCTTAGGGCGGTGCAAGCGGTGCGACCGCACTGGGCCCCGCCCTTACGAAAACCCCGCGAAAAAATAAAATAAAGTAAATAGACAAGATTTAACTAGAGCAGTGGGAGACGGCCGTTTATAGTGCCACGACTGCGAAACGGTCATCTACGTCTAAACTTTTTAAACGGTGTAAAACACCGGTGAAAAGTAACTTGAAAGTGGTTACATTATCTACTATATATTTGTCAAATACCACTCACTCACGTATCAGAGTATCTCCAAAACTGTAAGGCCTAGAGGGTTAAAACTTGGCATGGACGTTCATCTCGGCTCAAAAACGCTCACTAAGAAACGGTTTTGCGAAATTCCGTCAGGGCTCCGCCCCGCAAGACTTGAAAATTTCGTTACAATGTTATTCTTATGGGGGATTTTTAATACAAACCAAAGCAACAACGAATCTCCAAAAGTAGAGAGCATGCAGGATTGAAATTTGGTATGGACGTTCCTTTTTACCCATTGGTGCTCACTAAGAAACGGTTTTGCGAAATTCCTTCAGGACTCCGCCCCTCACCACTTCAAAATTTCGTTACAATGTTATTCTTATGGAGAACTTAAAATACGAACCTAGGAAACAACGAATCTCCAAAACTATAGGACCTTCAGGGTTGAAATTTGGGATGGAAGTTCCTCTTTGCCTATAGGTGCTCACTAAGAAACGGTTTTGCGAAATTCCTTCAGGGCTCCGCCCTACACGACTCTAAAGATTTGATGTAATTACTGTTGAAGATTCAAAGCTATCAGCTGTTAGTGAAATAATAAATTCAAGAGACGACATAGCCATATAACAATGTTTGTATCTCTTTGTAAACAATTTAGATGGTGTAAAATGTTTATTGGTTAAGTTAATACAATAAAAGGTGATGACAAACCTTGAACTGTTAGAAACTTACAGTGCTCTCGTGATTGTTCCTGTCTTTTGCCTGCATTATCCTTTGCTATGAAAGGGTCTATCGCAGATTGCCGCAGTATACGAGCCAAAATCGTCAAACATGCCACTGATAACTGGGACAGACTGATGCACGTTAATTTCATGACAAGAGAATGTCTGCCTTATCAAAACAGAAGGAAATATGTAGGCCTATCTACGACGTCAAGTTCTGATATATATTGAATTTCATTTGAGTTAAAAATTACGGCCGAAATCAACAATGACAATTTGAAGTGTTTATTAATAAAACTATTAACTGGCAATACATGGACAAGCAGTGAATATAAAAAGTTTCAAGTGTACAGGTGAAATAACCCAGGGTCAACAACGAATCTGAAAAAACCAGACGACCTAAGGTATTGATAGTTGGCATGGAAGATCCACTTTGCCCATAGGCGCTGACTACATGATGTTTTTGGAAAGCTATTTAGGGCTCCTCCCCACAGGACTTCAATATACGTTTGGGCCTAAGGCGTTAAAAATTTGGCATGGACGGTTTCGTTGTTCGTAGGTGCTCACCAAGAAACACTTTTGCGCAATTCCTTCAGTGCTCTCCCCCACAGGCTTTTGAAATTGCAATATATTTAATGTTATTCTTATAGCCAATTTAAATACAAATTTAGGAAATGACGCATCTCTTAAAATATAGGGAATGTGGGGTTAAAAACATTTAACCCCATTGAAGCTCTTTGTCTATAGGAGCTCTTTGTCTATAGTGAAGCTCTTTGTCTATAGGAGCTTAATAAAAACTGTTTGCACGTTTCTTTTAGGGACAACACAGAACCTTCAAAATTACTATAAAGCTCAAGGAGTTGAAAATTGGCAAGGACTCCTTTTTTGCTAATAGTTTTTTAATAAGAAAAGTGTTTTTAAATAATTTTTTTGAAGCTTTAGGGCTCCGCTCCACTGGACTAAAAATTATTCTATGACCTGCTGGATTGAAACTTTACATGGTCGTTCCTCTTTGCTCATCATAGGTACTTACTAAGAAATGATTTTACAAATATAGTTTTTGAAATCCTTTAGGGACCCCACAGGACTTCAAAATTACTATGATGATTCACCCTTGTGGCCAATTTCAAATGCGAATCAAGGAAACAACGGATCTCAGAAACTTTAGGACCATATTGACTTTGTAGTCGGCGTTCCTTTATCTCATTGGTGCGCACTATGGAACAGTTTTGCAAATTTCCATTAGGGTTCCGCCCCACAGAATATAAAAATTACCATAAATCCTACGGGACTGAAATTAATCGTGGATGTTCCTCTTTGCTAATAGGTACTCCCTAATAAAAAGCTTTGTAAATATAGTTTTTGAAGTTCTTTAAGGCTCTCACTGGACTTAAAAATTACTCTAGAGACTATACGGAGTTGAAATGTGACATGAACGTTCCCCTTTACTCAAAGGTGCTCATTAAGCTAATGTTTTGCATACCGGTAATTCCTTTAGGGCTCCGCCCACACTACATCAATGTTTCAATGGAATTTGAAAAAGATTCAGTTGCTCTTTAAAGAGATTTTATTCTCTAAAAAATAAACTCAATCACGGGCGAAGCCGTGACGGGTAACAGCTAGTTATGTCATATGAAAGGTAATATTCTGAAACTTCTTATTATAATAAGAGATAACCGATAAGTAGTTGTGTTACAGCAACTAATAACTCATAGAATATTTGTAGATTTTTTGCGACTTCAATCCAAGTAGCCACTACGTTTGAAACGTCAAAACATTACTTTTTGAACTTATCTAGTTCAGGTAGTAATTTGTATAGTACTGTATAAATTTGTATTTGGCACCTCTGGTTTGTCAAAAGAGTTCCTAACTAGTATCAATTTATCGTAAGGTCTGATAGGTTTGAATGTACAATATGCGTATTTTCGAACTCTATAACAATCTATAACAAATGGTAAACGGCTGGCTAAAATTGTTATTTGATGTAGTGTACATCGTTATTACTAGTCAAATGAAATGCCAATTTGAAGAGGGAGAAAATGTAGATGTATCTATTAGGTTGGTAGTATATGATGATCGCATGGAGTGCATCACAAATTGTTTACATGTACTTCTGTTAAATACTTCTTTCGCGCTCCTGTGCAATTCTGTTTTAACCTCGTAATGCAGGTGTTGACAGCATTACAGATTTATATATAAAAAAAATTGTACAACATACGTAATTTTTATAATCTATTATTTAAATTTATTTGATTTGTAGGCCTACTCTTATAAAGACAATAATATTCAAACTTGCCTACTTAATTTTTGTTGCTTATTTCCAAAATAATCTTATATGTTACCATTTACAAATTTTCCATTTTCCTTACTTCTACATTATAACTAGGGATTACAAAAACATTTCCTCCCCATTGATTGTATGTTTTTGTGTAAGGAATCTGCACAAAACCAGTTACAACAGACAGGTGATGTCTGCAGTATTTATGTAATAAGTGTTTTATTCGATTTTATATTAATTCACAACATTTTTTACCGAGGCTGTTTTTAAAATTTTTAATATAAAATATATTTTTTTTTAAATATTTATCATAAACAAAATTTAATATATGCTATTGTTCTTTTGCTGTATTCAAATTCTACTGCGCATTCTGAACTAAATGTATGAATTTTAATAACTTCTGGAAAATTCTGGGATAAATAGTACGGGTCATTTGAGCAAGCAACCATGAGACAGCAGATTTTGGCTGGGTCCATATTGTTAGGTTGATTAATTACTTCGTAAAATAATAGTAACTAGAGATCGGTTCTTGCCAAAACTTGACCAAAATTTTATTTGATTTCTGACGTTTTTTGAAACATTTGTTTAAAAAACCATTAGAAAGTTTATAGACATATAATTAGGACTAATGGTTGATTTGAGATATGTTTATATTAACAAAGTTTGAGTTTATTTATTACAAAATAAAATTTTAAGTTTCTGGTACGAGTTTATTTGAAATTTTGAAGTTTATTTGAGTTTGTATTTTAAATTTTTGAGTTTTACAAAGTGATCAAACAATTGCTTTTTTTAGATGTTGGGTTATTGAATTAGGTGTTTTTTTTTTTTTTTTAACAAATCAACGTAAAGCTTACCGAATTGCAAGGAAACACTTAAAACAGAATTAATTTTCATGCTATGGTTATAAAGTTACAGGGTATTCGTATCTAAGATTTTTGAACACAAAAATATCCCTCATATATTGGAATGTAGTAAGATATAGGAATTAATCTAAATAATATATCTTCTTTATTCTATAAGGGTTTTGTATAATACATCCCTTTTTCTCTCGAACTACTTAGCCGGTTTTTAAGATTGAGGTGTCTTTTCAAAGCTCATAAGATCTACCGCGTTGACGAATGGTGATTAAAAAGGTCATTACGTTTTGGGCTTCGCCCCCCTAGCCTTTGATTTATTTCTCGATGGCGCTTTAAAATGTTAACCTACTTTCATTTTTAATTTTTTTTTTAACGTGAATTGTTACCACACTGAGAAAAAAGTAATGTTAAAATTCCATTAAAAATGTATAATTTACGGCATGTTAAATTAACATGCCGTAGCATGTTAAATTCCGAAACAGCCCAGCACCTTATTTTATCCGTACAGCAGGAGTAGCGTGAGTGACGTCACAGTCACTGACGTCACGAATAATCAACAACTAGCCTGCTTTGCCGTTAGAAAAGCCATGCTTGGCCGTGTAAAATACCATGCAAGCAGGATATTGCTTCACCTAGGCCTTCTTGGCAGTTTGAGTAATCATGTAATGCAGTACGTATTATCCTGCAGGATATGTCGAACACTTAAAGTTATAAAATAATTAGTTACAAGTAAAGCGTGTTCATTATTTTAATTTTCAAAAAAGTCTTCCCAGTATTATAGTTGGTATATTTTACGCAATTTTACATACGAAAAACTATTCGTCGTGATTGAAACAGAGCCTGTCGAATCGGAATGTAACGGAACCCTTGCACACTTAGGTATTCGCCTTCCCAAGAGACTACTTGAATAAGGTGGTTAAAATAAAACTATTTGTCAATAATTCAAAACCAGGGGTGGACCGTCAGGAATTCCCAAAGGAGAACAGAGGCTGTCGAGTCAGATCAGCCAACCATACCGAATGTAATGGGGTCACCGGGTGAGGTTAAATATTTAATAATGTAATTTTTCAATAAACAGACAAATTAACTTCGGGGGAGTGTGTTTTGAAGTCCCATTCGCATGTCAATTTTGTTCAGTAGTTTAATCTTATAAATCGCTCTACAATCGTATGATTTTTTTTCACGGAGCAATAAAAATTAAAGTCCACTTTAAAATGGCAAAAGGACAAACTTTCAAGACCAATCTTAAAGGCGTTGCCGACGTTTCTAATTTAACATTAGTCTTATATGAATATAAATCCTAGACATACTCGTGCATACTCTTAGGCCTAAGACACGATGTCTGAGACACCTGTTGCAACATGGTTGCAACCCGTTAAGGTTGCACAATTTCTTGTTAAAACTTTGGCACTGTATTCGCGATTTACGCACCGCCACACTGTTTCTCCGCACTTCTTTTCATTTTTCTACGTGTACCTTTATAGCCTTTGTACAATAGGCAAGTTTGGCCTCTTTTGGTGCTAGAAAACTCTATACCAGCACGATGGGCCTCCTTGCTATCAAACAGACGAGTGACTTTTAACTTTGCGGTGTCCACGTGTAAACAAAGGGGTGGGAGGAGAGGGGTGAGATTCCACGGGAATTCCAGAGCAAGGCACGGGCGCACAATCAAAGGAGCGATGAACCTTCGGCTACCTGTGTTGCGTTCCTTATAACTTGCCAAGCGGCGCACCGAAACTGCGATCCAAATTTTAATCCTCAAAAGGGTTCACTAATCCCACAACTGCGAAACTGCGATCCTCGCCTAGCAGGTAGCAAAACGGGTCGCACATCAACTGCACGAAAAATTCTTTTGATTTGCATCAACTGCGCGAAAACCAAAAAGGGTCTCCCAAAAATGTGCATCAACTGCGCGAAACCCGAGCCAGGTATACGGTACTTGGCGGCCGAAGAAACCTCCTAGTTCACAGGTTCATCCCAACCTCCCATATCACAAAGTGTGGTCAAACTCTTAGCTCATTTGGCACTAGTATTCGTAAATATTTAAGTGATTTTCTTAACTCCACTTTCCATGTTATTTCATTGGTTATTTCGGTCCGTTACGGTGTAGTTTTCATAGGGACAACATCACCCACGTTGCCTTGGACTTTTCGTAATAGTTTATATGTTTTTTGAAAGTGTGCGAACTGTAAATATTTTGTTCTTTGCTTTGTAAAGTATGCTCACTTTTATTTGTCGTTAAAAATAGTAGAATGATTTTGGATGTATATTTTTCACGGAAAATTTTTCAGTGAAAGAGTATAAAATTTAATAATTAAGGCCGGATACAGGTTCCAAAGAGTTTTAAAATCGTCATAGTATGATAATATTTCGTCCGTATGGGAACTAGATTTAAATTCATATCCAAAAATGTATCCACAAGTAATGGAAATGAACATAACCCTGAGCTACTCCGGTGAACAGATTTCCAACAATACCCCCGTCGCAGCAGACCTGCGTACTCAGCGAATTTCCAAATTAGTAATATTAATTTTGACCACATAAACCTGTAAACCAAATATCATCGCATTCTCATAAATAGGGAAATAAATGTCTATTCTCCTTATGATAAATATAGGGAAAGAGTATGCAGGTATGCTGCCATGGGGAACACTAAAAGTAGGATTTTAGCATAAAAAAAATTTATTTCGACCATATGAAGCCATGTACTAAGTTTCATCAATATCTGTCCATTGCTAAAGGAGTTTGCCTATTCTCCATATGATTAACATGGGAAAAGGGTATGCAGGTTTGCTGCCATGATAAGCACAAAAACCAAGATTTTTCACCATAAATAGATGAATCTTAACCAAATGAAGCTGAATACCAAGTTTCATTCAAAAAATATTGATTAATAAGTGAAATATTAACACATCCTTATTCTCCATAAGATTAACATTGGAGCCCCAAAATACAATGTACTGTCTTTAGACTTTTTAATATCTCGGTAACCAATGGAGATAGAGCAAAGCTTCAAAATACTAAATTGTGTGTTTTTTGAGCTAAATTCAATGGTCAAAATAAAAATTTATAATTTTTTTAAAATTACATATGAAAAATGCAAAAAACCCATTTTTGGGGTACACAACCCCCCAAAACTACCCCTTCCGGTAGGTCGATATGTCTGGTTTACGAACTCATCCGAATAAACGTAGGAATACACATCTCTACCAAATTTGGTGTCGATCGGACCATTTTTACGAGAGTTATCGTGTCTAGGGACACATACATATATATATATATATATATATACATACATATATATACATATATATATAAATTTTAATCACTATTATTTTTGGTCTCGGGGCACCTAAAAACGAAAAAGTAACATGGTCCCGGGCTTAGGTCTTACCATGAGACCTACGGTAATAGCTTATTCCCTATGGGAAATTCGCTAACAAACTTATCCATTCTCTACTACCTGTTTCTAAAATTATGTAATCAAACTTACTAATTTTGTAAAGCCTTCTTTAATGCCTAAATACAAATTTAAGCTTTTGCAATTTATTTAACTTTTGTTTGGCTCATTTTTACACTTTCTCGTAACGTATAACATACTGCATTCAGTCTACTATTTTAAGCTCTTTTTAAGAGAAAAATGTGGAAGTTAGAATACATTTCTATATAAAAATGATCCTTTAAGTTTATTGTACATAATTTACTATTAAACGAGTAAATATTGGCAAATATTATTTACTATTATTTTAAAACAATTTTTAACAATTTACAGAAATATTTCATGATACGATGATAACTATAATCTATTTTTAAATATTAATAAACACCTTCACAAACATACAAAGATAAACTAATTAAATGTATTGATTAAACTAAGACCAACTAATATATTAATAATAATTTATATTATTAATGAACGGTATCAGATAACAGACAAAAAATTTCTTCTAGCAATAGAATTACAAAAACTAGGATTTAACGGCAACAACTAACAAAAATGTCTTGTGTTGAGGGTCACCGCCTTCAACTCAACGATAAGAATCAGCTTGTGACTTTTTTGCAAGGTAGCCCACTGCGTTTACCACGAGACGTAAAATTTTTATTTTACTCGCAACCATTTGAAGTAGATTAATTATTTAAAGACTTAATTATTTAATATTTTTACTTATTGGAGAAAAGTTAAATGTATTTTAAATTGATTGATAGGTTTTTTAATCTAAAGATTGATTTTTAAAATGCATGTTAGGTTATTTATATAAAAATCGTGGTATTCAGACCACACATGACCCCAGTTTTTGGGAATTCCTTAAAAATTATTTGACCTTAGAGCAAAACGTTCTCAAAAAATACAAAGCTGCATGGGTAATCTGACGCTCCCTCTGTGTATGATGTTTAACAATCACAATATAAGGTATATTTTTATGAAATTATTAACTTTTTTGTAGCTTATTCAATTAGTAAAACTACAAAAATACTCTGAAGAAACATAAATAATTATGAAATTATACCTGAACTAGGGGATTGTAGGGGCAAAGGCCCCTAAAAATCAAAATGGTGATGTTGTCTTCCAAAAATAAGTTTCAATTTATCACCTCCTTGCACAATTACTCTATTTCATCTCAAGTTGTAGTATGATTATACGTTTGGATTTTCTAATAAAATATTACCTGAACTTGACGAAACATTTTGGAGTTATGAAGTCAGTAATTTACCAATAATCTCACCTTTATGAAAATAGAGTAGTCTATTGCACTATTATACAACCGGACTTGGTAAAAATAGTTTTAACCTTAAAGATGTTGATAATAAGTTTGAATACTCAAGTAAATAAAATAGTTAAATGCAACATTAGCCCTTTAATACTGTATACTCCTTCAACCTGGACCCCTGTGCCCCCCATTCCCCCGCACTCGCCGTGTCCCACACGCATCCCCGAGTCCCCGTTAAACTCTCCGGTCCAGTGTTTCCTGTACCTCCAACACCTCTAGGGCCCGAGTACCCCCCATGCTCCCGGACCTTGTGCCCCCATGTTCCTTTTCCCCCCATTCTCCCATGATGTCCGCAGTTCTTCAACATGGTCCCCGTGGTCTCCATGTTCCTCATTCCTCTTCTTTGATGCCCCCCACTCCCAACCAGCTTTCGTGCCACTGACATCTCTAGTGTCCCTTGTGCCCCATGTTTCATACGCCCGTGCCTCCATGCTCATCACCATTTCACTCCGTGCCCGCTATGTCACTCATGCCTCCATCTTGGCCCCAATGCCCCCTAACCCACAGTGCCACCGACACCCCTCGTGCCCCCCCCCCCCATACCCCTGCAACCACGGTGCTCTGTGCGCCCACATGCCCACCCTTCTTCCCCGTGGTCAGGATACCCTCCATGTCCCCCATGCCTCCCCCGTGCCACACCATGCCCATCTAACCCTCTTGCCACCGACGCCCCTGGTTCCCCTTGTGCCCCCACACCCTCCGCCACCACATGCCCCCGTGCCCCCTATGTCGCCCATGCCACCCCAGAGTACCTATGCCCCCGCACTCCCGTTTCCTCCATGATCCTCTGCCCTCATGCGTTCCTCCCCATGGCCCCTATGTCCCCCATGCACCCCTCGTGCCATCTATGCTTCCATATCTCGAACATCCTGTGCTTCCTATGGTCCCGTATCGCCATCCCTGCCGTCCTCCCCGTACCGTCCTGTGCTCTCCGCAGTGCCCCTTATTTCCCCCGTGCCCCCATACTCTCCTACCCCCCGTGCCACCGACGTCCTCGTGCTATGATTGTGGTCTATTTTGTTCTATTCGGTCAATTAAGTATAAAATTGATAGATATACTGTGTTGTCCGTTTTTATGGATTAACTTGCGTTTATTGCGTTTATTGTTTTCCCTACGAACTACGTAAAGAAATAAGCAGAGAAGAGATCAAACCAAAACAAAATATTCCTCATTCGGATGTTATCCAATGTTAGTAGTTTACATAATATGATTCAGTCGGAAATAAACAAACACTCAATAAAACGATTCAAGTCTAACTACTAAATGGCCAATATATAAAGCATTAATATAATAACTAAACTAAATTCACTGATTAAGGACAATATACATTTAATATATATCTAAACATTATATCAATCATGCCACGTCTAATCCACTTTTAATTGTGGTATATCAGCAAATACAAAATCATTCTACTCCTGTCTCCTTAAAGACATAGATGGGGTCACGAAGAAGACATCTGTTGTGAATCAGTTTTCCCATGACTATTAGTGTTCTCCTTTTTTTTATAGTGTATTGCCAATTTGATTTTTTTAAGTTATAATTGTATGGTTATCTTAACTCAAAATATCTGCTCAATAAACAGCTGAGTTTATGATAAAAAAAAAATTACTTTAACATCTGCTTAATTACACCTGCAGATCTAAAACTCTTCTTCCCATTAGATTAACATTGGAACTTTAAGGTCCAATGGGGCGAAGCCCAGGTAACTTTGAATAATTCTGGTATTTTTCCTTGCGTCCTTGGCCCTCAAGCTTTAAAATGAGCCATCATACGTTACCCTATCTTTCTTCTAACACGAGATATTTCGTGGGGACCGATTCGCTTACGGAATTATATATATAGATAGACAAGACACTTTTATTCCATTAAAAAAGTCAAATTGATTATAAATTATTTTGCCACGGAATGTATCGTCAGGTCCAGGACTGTTTGTTGAGATGGCGCTGCGACCGCGCTTTACACGAGGAAACCTGCTCTGATGAGGGACTATTTAATTAATTCGCTATAGCTCACCTATTTATGAACCGATTTCCATAATTTTTATATCGTTGTATTTGTAATTAAATATTCTGCCTTGTCACTAGTGAATGATTTTCATAGTCCGATCGCCTTTGAATGCTGAAATAATTTTCTCCGTTGGAGATGTAGAGAGGAGAGATGAGTAAATACTACGCATTCATAAGCTATTCACGCTTCATTCACGATATTCATAAACTCCGCCTATTCTTAAATTTTCTAAACAGAAAAGAAATAGTCTAAATCATCGGGACTCCACTGTAATCAAGAACATGATCGAGTGATTAAAAGATTTAGCTTTTATGACTTTTATTGCATAAATGTTAAGTGGTATTAATTTCGACCTATAAATTAATAATTATTAATTACCATGGTGACCAAGATCTCTCTCACACTAAATTTTTAGTTTGTCTCAAACAACATAACATTTTTAGTTCCAAAAAATTTCAGTTCCTAGATCAGTTTCACTTTTTGAAGGGAGTCCAAAAAAATTCTCAGTTCAATGCAGCGACAGAGGCCGACCAAAATTCCCAGTGTGGCTCCAGTTCATCAAGGGATGGAAGCCGATCCAAATTCGTTGTGTTCTCAGTGCAATGCAGCGACGGAGGCCGACCAAAATTCCCATAGTGTTGCTCCAGATCATCCAGGGATGGAAGCCGATCCAAATTCGTTGTGTGGCCTCAGTTCAATGCAGCGACAGAGGCCGACCAAAATTCCCAGGGTGGCTCCAGTTCATCAAGGGATGGAAGCCGATCCAAATTCGTTGTGTGGCCTCAGTGCAATGCAGCGACGGAGGCCGACCAAAATTCCCATAGTGTTGCTCCAGATCATCCAGGGATGGAAGCCGATCCAAATTCGTTGTGTGGCCTCAGTTCAATGCAGCGACGGAGGCTGACCAAAATTCCCACAGTGTTGCTCCAGATCATCCAGGGATGGAAGCCGATCCAAATTCGTTGTGTGGCCTCAGTTCGGTTCAATGATGATGGGAGCTGACCCATATTTTCTGTATGTTTGCAGATTATTAAGTAATACAGATTTGGTCACCACGCCTAAAATATATTTAGAAAAAAATGCGGATGTCTTATTTTTAAACGGCTAACATTTAATAAATTTATTGTAAAATATCTGATTTATTTTTTATACAAAGTACATGTTCTCGACAGTTGTTCCCACTTGCCGAACTTAATCAGCTGAGTCTGAAACAATTTGATCTACTGACTTGCACTGTGTGGGTTACAGCAGCAGAAATGCATCCAAAATCTAGTTCAAATAAACACCTGGAACAAACACCTGGGAAAAGCCATTATTCAATGGCTTTTCAATATAAAATACGAATACATATTCGCATTTTGCCAAATGTTTATCCACCCGTGTAAGTTCTAGGAAATGTTCTTGGTCCACTAAATCGCGTTCCGGGGGTGGCCTCCAGGCGAGGATCGCAGTTTCGGCGTCTGCCTGGGGCTGGGGTCCCTTGGGGTAAGGATCGCAGTTTCGGTGTCCCTTGTCTAGTTTTCTGCTGGACAAAACGACACTAACTAATGTGTTTAATCAACTGTACAAATGAGCTGGCCGAACAGCACTTTTTTAGGAAACATTGGAGTTGGGCGAAACGACACTGGACGAAACGACACTACACCGATTTTCAGCAAAAGTTTCAATAAGATAAAATTATGAAAATGTGACATCCGTCACTTATCTCCTGCCTCTTTGATCATAGGTTATGCGACAAGATATTCTAATCTAGATAAAACAAGGAACAAAATTATACCATTACTCTAGTTAAAAAATATCCTAATATTTTTTTTATTAGGCTACGATATAAATCCAAAACTTTATTCAAGTTATAGTTTTGTTTACACTTTTAATCTCCCTTCTACATAAATTTATATTAAATTGCAAATAAAAACCTTTTAGAACCTAAAATTTACAATTTAATTTGCTTTATCGAAAATAAAAAATAAAAAATGCTAACTGGCAAACTACTGATTTAAGACGTTTATTTGATGTCGAATTAATAGAAATAAATATCTTTATAAGCATTGGAAGAAAACCGTTTCCTAAAAAGGTCAATGCATCCTACACTGGTAGAAATTCTAGTTTTTATTTTACCTATGAAGTAAGTTTTAAGTTTTGTAAATCAGAGGGTCATTAGTATAATTCAATTTGTAATTTTATGAGGATTATAATGATAGTCTATCCTTATGACTTCATTTACTTGTATTTAAAAGTACACGTAAAACTAATAGGCTAGGCCTACTAGGCCTAAGTTAATTGGTTATTGCAATGATTCCAAATAATGTAAATTTGATCGCATCTGATTTTATGAAAATAATAACATTATTTTATAACGTTTTATCAGTCATTAGGTATAGGCTATAGTTACAAATTATAATGGTTAGTACTATTTAATACAATTTTTCTTTGTATTTTTTTACATCAGATTAGGTCTTAGGAAATGATAAATATTATATTATAAGTAAAACGAGGAGGACCTCAGGTGCGAGGAGGAGCATAGTGGTGCCATTCTGTCGGGTACTGTCACGACAGATTGTCACCCCAAGCGGCCGGCGTCAGGTTGTCACCACGACAGATTGGCACCGCGCCTTTCTCGAGGTTCCAACCTGTCGGGTACCGCGCCGTCAGATTGTCACCGATAGCGGTAGGCGTCAGGTTGTCCCCACGACAGATTGGCACCGGCCCTTCTCGTGGTGACAATCTGTCGGGCAGCGCACGCGACTGATTGTCACCTCTAGGATCGGTGCCAAACTGTCGCGGTGCCAATCTGACGGGGTGACAATCTGACGCGTACCCCTTGCGGGTAGTACGGGCCTCCCCGCAATGGTTTTATTTTGAATATTTAGTTCAGATGGTCGAAGTTTAAAAAGGAAAAGAAGGCGAAGGTCTTGGAGATTGGTTGGGGAAATATACGAAACTTGCAGTAACGGCTATAGTTTTCCTAATTATTTATTTTTAGATGTAGGGGAACAGAGGGTAGTACGGGCTACTTAAGTATATAATATATATATAATTCATACTTTTTTTAAATAAGTTGGAATTATAAGCCCTAAAGGTTTATAATTATTTGATTTCTAACTATAAAATACTTTTTTTATTCTGTTTTTTATTCTGTTTTTGTTCTGTTTTTGATTGCATGTGTTTCTGTGTTTTTTGGTTTTTTTTTTATAGTGGTAAATATGTTTCAAAGCTATTAACACGTTCACTGCTGAAATGTACGCAATTGATGTTGCTATATGCTGAAATCTTTTTGTTGTATTTTCACTTACTATTAGCTGTAGGAAGTCGGATATAGGTGAACTGAGGTCTTGCGACATCAAAATATTAAGTTACCGCCATTTTTAAATACCTTTATTGAAATGGCGACCTAACTCAATAGGTAGTTTAAAGCCAAGTATGAATGAGAGATGAGTGTAGGATGATTGTGGCGCGATCTTGTAGTCTTGTTACTGACTAAGGCTGACATTCTCCTTAGACAGGACTGCTAATTCATAGCCCAACAGCCAATGGTATCTAGGGACCTACAGTTTAACGTGGGATCCTAACCACAATTTTGACCTCTTATATACAAATTGGTCTAATTATGAGGATGATCTTTATGGATGAACTAGTATTCACTAGTGCGGACGTTAATCCCCACCAGGGAATATCGCATCCACAAGCCATCGCTTATAACTATCCACAATTCGTGACCTCCAAATAGCTGGATTACAGGACGTCGCCACCGTCCCAGTAATACACTAAAATGCGATATATAAAAACACAACTTGCATTTATACAATGTATTGATAAATGCTAATAAAAATAAATATATAGATAAATGATTGACACATAGTATGACTTTATACCACGTTTTGAAAGCGAGTGAATGAGCTTATCCTGAATAAAAATAAACATGTAGTGATTGGCATTTTACAGTCTGACTAATATTACAACGAAGATTGTATAAGTTTACCGGTTAAATACTCGGGCCCCAGGTACTTTATCTATACTATATGTGTCCGATAAACACGGTATCCGTTGAACGGAACCTCCCATAGGGTTAACTTTGAAACTTTTAAAGCGTTAATGGCGTAGCCATCGGGCGGATGAGAAATATAATGGGATACTGCTGCTACAGGACATCTACATCTATATACCTGCTCATCTACAGGACACTGCCTTTCTAACGGTGGATTTCTCCTATGATTAGGCTTAACATGTCCCAGTTTTTAGCTGTTGTCCCGGTGTCACGGCCGGTCTTGCTTGCATCCCGGTTTTTGGAAAAATGAATTATTAATAAAAAATAGCATATTTAGTTTGCTTTATTACTTAAAATAAATATTCTTTAAAATTTATAACAATATGTGCTATTACTAAATTAGCACGACGATTCAATTTTTAAAAGGAAAGCAAATTTAAAGTCAAAATTTAATTTTATTTCCGTAAGGTGGGAGATAAAAGGTTTTCTGGGTAAGTCTAGTGCACTTGTGACATGGAAGAAATGTACATGCTATTGAAAAGGTCTATTCCAGTCAAATTTCAACGACAAGAAGAGGCGATTTATTATTGTTGCAACTTTATTTTGGTTCAAGTGTTCAAGATGATGTAGGCACTAGCTTTTGAGCACATGTTAGAATAATAAGCTAACCAAAAATATACAACTGCTTTCATTTTATTTTTTACTTTTAATTAGTTAATCATTTGTAGACAATATAAATATTTTAACTTTTTCAGACTAAAATAAAATATTGTATGTATGAGCTATAGTTTTTTTCTAAAATATTTTTAAATATTCTTAAATTTAACATAATTGAGACCATCGAATCGTTCTCCATTGGTGGTGGGTTGGGTTCCATACTGGGCGTCCTGGTTTGGATACGTAAAATTATGGCAAGCCTACCTGTGATGCACACAAGCTGAGGAAAAAGGCGGAAAAGGAATCATGCTTGCCTATTAATGTACACTATATATCTGACACTGGTTGAACTTCAACCCATATTTCAGTAGATCTGGACCATCTGAACCCAGTTTGTTTAAAAAATATATCATAACTGAGACATTTGTTCTTGCTAGTATTTTTCACTACAACAACTGTCTAATGAGTCAATCAATTACCCTTCTATTATACGATTAAAATTGGAACTTTGAAAGCCTCTAGGGCGTATCCCAGGAGGCCGAAGTGAATTATAATGGGATTCTGCTTATTTACAGGACACAACCTTTCGAACGGTATGCTCAAATTTCTCTTACTGTGCACACAAGCTGAGAAGAAAGGAGGAAAAGAAGTATGCTTGACTATTAATATATTATAGAGACTAGAGATCGCCCACTAGTCGAAACTCAACCAAAATTTCAGCAATTTGTGGGAAATATTTTAAACTAAAAAATCTGATATTCCTGGTTTGCTACATTTGTTATTACAATAGCTATCAAAATTAATGATCCAACCAATTACTCTTCTTCCCCAAGATTAACATTGAAACTTTGAAAGCCTGTAAGGCCCTGAGAGCCGATGTGAATTATAATGGGATTCTGCTCATCTACAGGGACACCTTTTCTAACAGTATGCGCAGATTTTTCCTACGATGCACACAAGCTGGGAAAAGAGGAGGAAGAGAGTCATACTTGCCTATTAACAATGATGTAGTGGCAAATTTCCTAGTGTGGGAACGCCTAGTATATTTTTGTCAAATTCCCTGAATCCGAGCACGGGGATTTTCCCGTGTTTTTTAAAAACACCGTTCCCACCTGTTTCCGCCCCACTACCCCACTGCCTATTAATAAATAGATATTAAATTTTAACCCATTTTAAATACTTATACTCACATCCACCAGTGGTTTAGTGGCAAATTTTACAGTGTGGGAACACTTAATCTGTTTGTGAAATTCCCTTAACAGGGCAAGGGGACTTATTGGTATTTGAAAACCAATGTGGGAAGGCCGTTCGCACCCCACTATCAATTCTATCCACCACCTATAGAATAATTAGGGATAAGCATCAAAATCTTCTGTCAAGAGATGCAGATAACTTCTAACAGGAAAACATTAGTATTGTGGTAAAATTACTTCCAACATGATATGATGAAAATATGATGCAATGAGAGTAATTTTTCTTTTCTTGATTTCTCATTTCTAGTAACATTTTGAGCTTCTGGCATTCCTGGTGCCAAACTATTTGTTCCTGGTGTCACTAAGATAAACTGTAAAAGCTTTTAAAACTTTAGCACACTACTGACAACAATTTATTTGATACAATATCTTCATCTAAGAAATAGAGTTGATATTTTGACTGGTGTCATTTTCAGGGTTTAAACATTCTACCTTTACCCAACCCTTACCAACATATAAATGATAAAACCATATAGGAGAAAGTATATTACATTACAAGTCCAGTAAACACCTTCTGAACGAGTAACAAACCATATTTTTCATCAAACCACAAAAAAAAACTAAATCTCTAAGTTTGAACAAGTATTTTATAGTGTGTGGAACAAGTGTAAAAATCTTTCACTTCCTGATACCAGCACCAAACTTTGGGAATTGACTAAACACATGTAAAAGAGTAAAAATCTGCCGGGAGGCAAACTTAAATATAATGACGTCACGAGCAGTGACGTCATCAATATTGCCGCTCAGCCAATTACAATAATGTCGCATATCTCGGAAACCCCTTAACCGATTTTGACATTTGACATCTTATTTGAAAGGTCTAATCATGATCTATAATAAAGGTTATTACACTTTTAGCGGTAAAAATAACCGTTTTTGAGTATTTTGTAAAATATTAATTTTTATAAGTATTTGCAATTTCAGCGAATTTCCCACAGGGAAGAAGCTATTGCCGTATGTGTTATGGTAAGACATAAGCCCGGGACCATGTTACTTTTTCATTTTGAGGTGCTCATTGACGAAAAATAATAGTCATTAAAATTATATATGCATACATATGTATGTATGTATGAACGTGTGTATGTATGTGTCCCTAGACACGAGAACACTTGTTAAAACCGTCCGATCAAGATCAAACTTAATAAGTAGAGATGTGTAATCGTACGTTTATTTGGATGAGTTCGTAAACCAGATACCTACCGGAAAGGGTAGTGTTAGGGGTTTTTTACCCCAAAAGTGTTTTTTTTTTTTTTTGCATTTTTCACATCGAATTTTAAGAAATTTTAAATTTTGATTTTCATTACTGGATTTAGCTAAAAAAAACACACAATTAAGTATTTTGCAGCTTTGCTCTGTCCCCATTGGTTACCGAGATATTAAAAAGTCTAAAGACAGTACATTGTATTTTGGGGCTCCAATGTTAATCTTAAGGAGGAAAAAGAATGTTTTATTATTTCACTTGTTAACCAATATATTTTGACGAAACTTGGTGTTTAGCTTCATTTGGTTAAGAACCATCCATTATGGTAAAAAATCTTTGTTTTTTGTACTTATCATGGCAGCAACCTGCATACTCTTTTCCCATGTTAATCACATGGAGAATATTCAAACTAATTTATTTTTAGGTTCATCTGTTCTAAATTAATATTAGGGGTCTACTAATTTGGAAATTCGCTGAGTACGCATGTCTGCTGCGACGGAGGGGTATTATGTAGCCCTATGTAGTTAAGTTTAATATTAATACAAGATAAAATTAAGGATATTATTATTGTTAACATATATTTCATGTAAACCATGCACGCAGAATACTTTTTACTCAAATGAATAGGAACATAGAACATATCCCAACAACTGTGGGTGCGCTATTGCAGCACTTAAAACGTGCAATGCTTCAATGTAACAATTGGAGAAACTGCTAAACCTGAAGACCAGCAGTGAACGATCCTTGTCAGTGGGGCTGGAAATCCGATGATGGTCCGATGGTTACACCTCTCTGGACGACAATTCCAGACGTTTACACTGTCTAGATTTTGTTCCATTTAAGTGTAAGGAACGTAATAAGTGACGATGTGTGAAAATGGGACTTCGGTAAACTCTATTATGTACTTGTGAAGGTCATTGTTCAAGAATAAACATACAGGTAGCTGGATATATTTACATGAAATATATGTTAACAATAATAATATTCTTAATTTTGTCTTGTATTATTATTAAAATTAATTTACATACATAATACCCCTCCGTGGCAGACATGCGTACTCAGCGAATTTCCAAATTAGTAATATTAATTTAAACCAGATGAACTTGTGAACAAAATTTCATCACGTGCTCATAAATAGGAAAATAAATATCTATTATCCCTACAATAAAAATAGGGAAAGAGTATGCAGGTTTGATGCCATGGGGAACACTGAAAGTAGGTAATTTTAGTATAAAAGATTATTTCGACCATATGAAGCCATATACTCAGTTTCATCAATATCCGTCTATGAATAAATTAGTTTGAATATTCTCCATGTGATTAACATGGGAAAAGAGTATGCAGGTTGCTGCCATGATAAGTACAAAAAACCAAGATTTTTTTACCATAATGGATGGATCTTAACCAAATGAAGCTAAACACCAAGTTTCGTCAAAATATATTGGTTAATAAGTGAAATAATAAAACATTCTTTTTCCTCCTTAAGATTAACATTGGAGCCCCAAAATACAATGTACTGTCTTTAGACTTTTTAATATCTCGGTAACCAATGGGGATAGAGCAAAGCTGCAAAATACTTAATTGTGTGTTTTTTTTTTTTTTTTTTAGCTAAATCCAGTAATGAAAATCAAAATTTAAAATTTTTTAAAATTCGATGTGAAAAATGCAAAAAATCCACTTTTAGGGTAAAAAACCCCTAACACCACCCCTTCCGGTAGGTATCTGGTTTACGAACTCATCCAAATAAAAGTACGATTACACATCTTTACATATTAAGTTTGATCTTGATCGGACGGTTATGTCTTACCATAACACATACGGCAATAGCTTCTTCCCTGTGGGAAATTCGCTGAAATTGCAAATACTTATAAAAATTAATATTTTACAAAATACTCAAAAACTGTTATTTTTACCGCTAAAAGTGTAATAACCTTTATTATAGATCATGATTAGACCTTTCAAATAAGATGTCAAATGTCAAAATCGGTTAAGGGGTTTCCGAGATATGCGACATTATTGTAATTGGCTGAGCGGCAATATTGATGACGTCACTGCTCGTGACGTCATTATATTTAAGTTTGCCTCCCGGCAGATTTTTACTCTTTTACATGTGTTTAGTCAATTCCCAAAGTTTGGTGCTGGTATCAGGAAGTGAAAGATCTCTACGTAATATGTCGTTTGTTCCACGCACTATTAGAAGTATCCTTACATTTGATGCAATTCACTAACCTACTTCACCACCTTTGTGACATTATACATTAATAAATAGGTTTATTACAGCTGCTCCTTAGAAACTGCTGGAATCTGGTAAAATTTCATTACGTGCTACCATAAGGCCCCTTCTATACAGGCGTTTTAGTCTCGCCATTCTGACTCGACAGAAAAACGTGCATCGACTGGATGCATGGAATTCTAATGGCACTGTCTATACAAGTGACTTTGACGCGGGCACTTTAGAATCTCATATACCCAAATCATATTGTGATCATCAGCATCACTAATCACCCGTATAGACGGGCCTAACCTTAAGATAATCTAAATGCGATTGATTGTCTATGAATTCTGTAATCAGCTGGTTCCCAGTTTAAATCCAGACTTGGTAAGTTGTAGAAATTGAAGTAGTTTGGTGAAAAATGATTACTATAAATCAATGCCAGTAAGATGTTTATTTGTACATTTGAGAAATGAAGTTTACTTTAATGTAAGTTATACATCTTTTGACAAAGAAATATTTATCAAATATTAAGACCATATATTAACGTTTATATACACTAAAATACAAAGAAATTATTGCAAACATCACTCAAGGGTTATAATACAAGGATTGTACACAACTATATCACAGCACCACCTAACCTAGCCCATGCTCACAATGTTTAGCCTTAAGGACGGAGTTGTTATTTCGGATTTTTCAACATACCTATTCACCATCTTTGCCTCTATAAAAATTAAGGAGTTAAGTCAATACAACTGTTGTTAATGCCTCTATAATGAAATCTATCCTATCATGTTTTCAATAAGAGTTCAGTTTAAGAAACTAGGCATGAACCTCATTTGATTTAAGTACTTATAAAAATGAACAATTGCATTTCTTGACTTATTAAAATTTTATTTTAGTTCACTTTTCGACTTTTGTTATTTTGGTTTGAAAATCACAGGACAATACGAAATTGATCTATAAAGTCTTAAAATTAATTTAATAAGATTAGTTAAATTTGCCTGCATATATAAAATAAGGACTGTACTATGTAATTTAATACTTTGTATGAATTTTCAATCAGGTTTGAATGGCCTGTAATACTTTTACCATACAAAAAAAAAAAAAAAAAAAAAAAAAAAAAAAAAAAAAACTAAAAATAAAACATTCATTAAACCAGTCACTAGTTTTCCAACAATTTTAAATTAATTGATCATAATATAGTATGAGGCCTATCATAAAAGGCAACAATATATATAAGTACACCTTTAAAAAAATATTTAACAGATCAGCTTTCATTCAAGGTTAACGTTTGCAACAATGATAAAGGATCTGGAGATGAGTAATAAATGGTTTTAACTACAAAAGGCATTTTTTGCATTGGTAAAATGAAAATGTTAGTACAGTACCCATTTGTTTTACCAATATAATATGAGCCAATAGACCCAATAGACTAATTTAAAAAATAATGAGCAAGGGCCAGGATATAGGACTCCTATCTTAAGCTATTAAAATCATTTGACATGAATGGTATCATAATGTAAAATAAAATATTTTTCCTTTAATATAAATTTCTTTTACTACAGAATCATCTTGCGTTGAAAAGTACAAGTTTTAATGATCTACATTATTACCATGGTTGTGCCATACGTTTTATTAAGTCTATATAATTCACTTAAATTAAGGAAAGAAAATTGAGCACCGTAAAATAAAATTTATACAAAAATTGTTCAATTATATCACTGTAAATATTCCTCACTCCATTGTGTATGTGAAAGAAATATTAATTTTTAAAGTCAATTAAATTTATGGTTATATTAAACAAACAAACTGAAACTAAAACAACAAATGAAGTTAAAATAATATCGTGCAAAAATTATATTTAAACTTGATATTAATTTCTACATAAGGTTGTTTAATTAACTTCATCATGGATGTTCAATTTATCTTTTTTAACAAATAATAACAAAATAGCAAGGGAATTTATCAAAACTTTTAACAGAGTTCTTGAGATTACACTCTATAATGATGCAATAATATTTCAGCAACTTTTTTACATGTTCACTGCCAAGTGTTCTATACCTATGGCAAGTAGGTGGCACAGAGTCTTTCAAAATTTGGTATAGAACATTAATTTATATAAGCATCTCCATTGGTTTTAATATCTCCATTGCGATGAAGTACATAATTTTGGTCTGGTGCTACTGTTACACATGAAGTCTTTGGAGGAATTTTTTCAAGTGGATTTTTTCCAGTAGCACAAATAGCTGCAGTAATAATTTTATCATCCAGCAGTAAGAATTTGTAGTTTTGCAATCTATAAAGAATGTTTTGTATATTTACATTTTTAATAAAATTACTGCTTGAGGACAATGGTAAAAGTTTTTCATATGCAAAGTTATATAACTATTAGTTCTTAAAATTGTTATAAATGGAGGCGTAAAGTTGTAATATAACCACCAATAGTACCAATGTAAAGGGGTGAACATGTAAATGAACCATTCCTCATATTTTACATGAGACAAATATAACAATTAAAAATATTATCTCAAGACAACTGTTATTTACACTATAATGTTTTGTTTCACAGGTCAGTTATAAGTTTAAATACATTTAGCATGCACAAAGGTGCATTCTACTGTATTACAAATATTTTAATGCATCATGAAAAAAACAGGCTGCATTTGAAAACATATCTAGATTTTTTAACAATTTGCTTGCAATGGTTAATTAAAATAGATTACCACAAAACTCTGAAATATTAAAACTAGTACTGTAGAGATGCCAAGCTAAAAACAAAACATGAATATTTTAATGTCATAAAAGTATCAAATAAAGAAAAACTGTTTACAAATTTAAATGGTGTATATTCCCTTTCCTTATATACTTTTCTCTGTTTTCAAGTAACATATTCAAATAAAAGTCATATTTTAAGTATCATAAAAAACTCAAAGTCAAACTTAAAAATACAGCTTATTGAGTAATAACTAAGCTGGGCTATGAAGAACTATTTTTTTTATTTTAAAAGATTTTTTTATTTAATGTCAATATCTTTTCAAACAAACTTCATGATGCATTAATTTACTGACTCTACACTGAAATTAAAGCAAAAATTTAAATGGGGACACTTAAGATTTTTGTGTAAAACACCTTAACAGAACCACATGATTTATTTTAATTTATAGTCTAATAATTTAAAACATTACTGCAGAAATCACAGATGGAACAACATGCAAACATGTATGTCTTATTCTGTACACTACATTGATTTCGGTAAAACATTAATTAATACTAATCCTGCAAATCTTTGCTAAGCTTAATTATTGCTCTGATGAAACTAAAATAATTATCACCAATAAGTAGGCAATTTACATAAACATTAAGTAATTATCGGATTAAACGGACTAGATATTTTGATGTACAACTGTTTTACACATATAATTTGTAATATATTCAAATGGTATGTACATATACATCAAAACATATAAATAAATTCATAACAATCTGCTTTGTTATATACAACTAAAGTAAGTAACTAAAATATATAATTAACCTAAAATACTCACTGATAAGAATTACATCATATCCTTTTGTAACTAAAATAAAACCTAATCCGAATTAGGTAACAGCAGTTGTGCATGAATACCTTCAAAAAAAATAAATATAAAATTGCCTATTGAGTTTAATAACTTTACGTCCAAAACAAAAAGTCTTTTGAGTTAATTATAAAAATAGTGAAATTAAACTAACTTGACCAAATTAAAAGTTTTTAATGTATAGGTAATCTTTCTTATAAAAAATCATCTTTTTCTTTCTGCTTTGAGATAGTATTAAAAATGAGCAACTGTCATATATTTATAAAACCAGTCAATAATAGGAATACTAATTTGCATTGAGGAAAGCTATGTGTTATGTAAAAAATGTTCTGCTAACTGTTAATTTAATAGCAGTATTTTGATTTGTTTCAATGTAGAACACAACCTTAATGGAAACTTTGAAAATGATTGTTTAGATTGTTTATGAAATAATAATGTAATGGTGTATTCCTCTTATACAAAATGTGTGTAAGGAGAGACATTGTGTTAAATATTTTTTGTTGTCAAAGGTAACGGATTTTAGTTACCATAAACTTGTTCAACCTTAAAAGCCCAAAAATGTTATGCAACTAAGCGTGGTAACTTACAACTTAAAGACCTGTTGTAATAGATACAAATTTAGTTGTTATTTATTTATTATGTTTCATTTTATACAACTGTAATGAAAATTATCACACTGAATTACCATTACAAACAAGACAAAAATATTGAGTAGTACCTAAGATTACAGAAGTACAGTCATACAAGTAGCACCACACTTGTCTTCAAAAATTGACAAAGAGAAATAGCAGGATAAAACCACAAAAGGACTAAATATTAGTTGTTTCAAAATTATTGGAAAAAACCAACTTTACTGATTGGATTTTCAACATTTAAAATTATCTCAGTTTAGTCTTGCCATAGAATTTTTAATACCGGTATCTTATATTTTGTGTCTAGTTTTGTCTTTTAACATACTTTTCATAGAACTATTATTTTACCATCTTCTCATGCAAATCAATAATTTCCTATATATATGGGAAAGTCAAGGAAAGAAGTCAATTTATTCCTGGCCACAACAGCCAAAGTATTTAAAATGTGATTGAAAGTTAAAAATTTTCAACATGTTTCATATTGTGTGAGGGAATGTTTATAAAATTTCATATGTATCAATAAAAATATTTGCTTTCCATCCAGACAGTCGCCTAAAAATAATTTATGGCAAGAAGAAATCTATATACAAAAATGTACATACAAAGAAAGCTTACACATTAATAAAATACAAGTACAACCATCGGAGTGCTCTTCATTGTCTATATTGCACCAGAAATAAAAAGGAAAGTGTAAAAATAAAGAACCTAAAATTTGATAAAGCCTAAAAGAGAGTGCAAAAGATCACGTACCGACCAGTACATGCATTAAACTGTCTAATTCCGTTGAATCGGAAGGTCGCCTCAGGATATCATCTGACGTCAGCTTCCACGAGGGTAGTAAGTCATCCATGTCCGGATCGGAGTCGTTGTTGTTGAGGGGATCCAAGTTGGACTGGCTGGAGAGGCTGAGGACAGAGCCCCAGTTGATGCTTCGGTCGTCGCTCGATCCTGACGAGTCATCCGAGAGTGACGAGGGGAAGGGCGTGGCCACGCGGGGCGGCTCGTACGGGTGAGGCACTTCGGGGAACTGCGGCTGGTGCGTCGGCTCCGACGCCGGAGGCTGCGAAGAGGCATTGTTCGAAAAGTAACCTTCTTGTTCCATTTCCTTTTCTATTAGTCTTAAAGTATTACAGATAAGCACCGAACGGTGAAGACTTGGGTCGGAAAACTGCCGGTATCGGCCTAACTTACACATAGAAATGTTGAGCACAGCGAGGCGCCTCTGACGGTAGCACGAGGGCCCGCGAGCGCACCAGTTAGTTCTACCTTCACAGCACTTGCGGCTTCCGTTGTTGTTGCCGCTCCAGCTGCCAAGGTCCAAGTACGACTTGCCGTTCTCCTCGCAGCGTATCGTCTGCTGCGGGTAGCAGCCGCGATGGTAGTCCTCCGTCCCGTTGTACGGAGGGTAGTATTGGTAGCGTGCGTTGGACGGCAGGTACTGGTCACTCGCCCAGTCGTCCATGCGCCCCATCTTGGCCGGTGTCGGACTGTCACATTCCAACTTGCGCTTGCAGGTCGTGCCTTGGAGCCCCATATTCGATGAGTCCTGCAAAAGTCATTGTTTTGTCAAAAACCAATAGACTGCACATAAAAAGCATATAAAGACACATTTTAATATCCCACTGAGCTATATCTTTGAAATATTTATTTATCTTAAAAGGTATTGGCATAAAAAGGTATGAACATTATTATTATTTTTATTATTGGGTTTAGTTTTCTGTTCTTAAGAATATTTGAGAGCTAATGTATCAGTGCAATGATTCATGTTTATGAATTTATCATCAGTTAATTAACGAAAAACATGCCTGTTATAATAATTATAACAAGCATGTTTTTCGTCTACCAATTATTGGTAGACCTATTAGTCCGGCAGATATGTGGAAAGATTGTGCATTTGATGCTAGAGATCTAAAATTTGGAACACAAATACTAGGCTACAAGTACAAAAGCTTAAATTTAGATAGGAGATCTTAAATTTTCCATGTATGTTGTTTTTCAATATGGGATTTGCCCATTTTTTAACATCAGGTTTTTAAGTTACATAATTTTGCGTTACGTACCTTAAAATAGTTATTTTTTAAACTAAATTAAAAAAATAAATAAATAATTTAGTATTTTCAACTGTTAAATTAAATTATCTTGAGTCGTTGTAGAGAAAATTACAAAAAGAAAATTTGTTATGATCCATATATTGATATTTGATCCGATGTGATATATTGAACAATTTTGTATTTGATAGTATTACTCGTACAATAGTGCCTTACACACTATCAAATGGAAAAAACCCTATCGATAAGATCGGTATATCGCCTTGGATCATATATCGACATATCCGATCACATATATTTTTCTTTTTTAATTTTCTCTACAACCACTCAAGATAATTAAACAGTTGGAAAAACTAAATTATTTATTTTTTCATCATACTTTTGTGATAAACCATTGTTTTCAAAACAGTCAGCTGTGATCAGAACTAGTGGATTCCCGATGGGTTGGGTAAACAGCAAAATTGGTACCTTCTTTTATTTTATAATACAGTAACATACTATAAATTTATAACACAAAATCCACTTATACATTTTTATGAAAAATAGATTATGGGCACATAGTGCTATAAAACAAGCCATTCCCAATAAACTTATTCCAGCAATCCACCAAAAGATTTTGCAATCCATGATTTCATACTAGGTAATTAGAACTATTCATAATACAACTATAAATTAGATTAATTACAACCAATAAAATATGACAAAAAGTAAGTCCGTGGTTATTGTAGACAGAAAATCCTATACTATAATACAAGCATTGTCTGAAGGGATGTGTGTTCCACAATCTCGAAATCTAGCAGGTAGATTTTGCTTAAACTTTGAAATTTAGAGTATTTGGCCCAAAAATTAGTTTAGAAACAGCCTTAATCCCAGGAAAACTCAAATTTGGTCTGAATTTAAGTTTAAAAATCTTAATTTTTAACATTGGTCTTATGCGTTGCCATTTTGGTAACGAAATAACAAACTAAAGGTAAACAAAAAATGAAAATTCATGTTAAGCAGTCTTTATAAACAGCTGTTAACTGTGAAGAGGTAGTGTTGGTTGTTGGTGGACATTTAATAGCTTTATTACCATGACACTATAGTAAAAGTGAATTTAAAACCAACAAGCAAGGCTCGGTTAATCTGGTATTACATACAAAAATGAACATGTTTCATGAAAAAAACTTGCAAAACAGTATTTTTTGTGAATTTTTAAACATCATTTATAATATAAAAACTGGTGTATTTTTGTAAGCAATAAACCTTCCAAGATTTTACTGAACTGATCACAGAATAAAAACTAGTTAAGTGCCAGTTGTATTAGGCCTACAGGTTTAAAAAAATTAAATTTATGGGAATACTGTTGACTACTTACAAAAGAGACAAAAAATACACAATGTTCAGTAATATAATTTGAAATAGGAATGTCACTTTTATTTGTGAGCTAATACATATTTATAAAAAATATGAGTTACGAATTAAACTTATCTACAAAAATTATTACATTCAAATCAATTAAACCGATTAATTTATGAAACACTTCTTGGCTACACCTTCGAAACAAATAATACTATTTACTCGACACAAATGTCTTGTTGCTGCATTTAAGAATTGCAGGAAAACAGGATATTCCCGGCAACAGCCCAGCGTGGTTTTGTTACTGTACATTCAGCAAGTCTTTTATTTAAGAATTTTGACTGTGGCATTATTCAATTGCAATTAATTTTGCTTTTATCCCTACATCTTTCTCTATACGGTAATGAAAATGTAATTAATTATTAGCTCATTTATTTGTTTAAAACTGAGATAAATAAATGTACTGAGTTAATTCTGATACTGTAACTCATTACTTCTTCCACAAGCAGGTTTTTGCATGATTTCTTTCGTTTTTAAAGCGTTTTACAAAAAAATTATACTGGTAAAATATTGCCCAGTTATCGGAAAAATCGAAGAATGCAAATAACAAAAATACCGTATTAATTCCTATATGGTACTGTAATTTTAAATTTTAAAAAAATAAATAGTTAATTACTTAATTCCACGAAGACGCTTGATATCGCAATAATCAATACTCGCAGTACACTAATAAATTGTAAACTAACATGTCAAATAAAAACATCTCCAATCGACATTCGTATTCAAAGAGGTAACATCTTACCGGAAGTGTTTTTATACTGTTCGAATAACCGAACGAACGTTCTTTTGAAATAAAAAACGTCGCGGGACATTATTAATGTTAACAATTTTGAAGCGAACCGTGGGGTTGGGGGGAGGGGTGGAACCCTCGTGCAGGGGCGCTCCCCCACTAGGGGAGGCCGGGACAATAGAGAGGGACGGATGAAAGTGCCGCTCCCCCGTCCCCGTCCCGTCACTGCCGGGCAGGCGGAGCGCGGACGCGGAGGCGACACTAGCGCCGCTAGTTCCCGTCGCCGCCACCGCTCCGCGCCGAGCGCTAGCGCCACCGATCACACCACACCGAGCCGTTGTTCATCATCGGTGGAATGTTGGCTTTCAAAAGAAATTGTATTTTTCTGTAAATTGTTGGTTCAACTGTTGATCAAATTCTAAATATCACCTATTCATAGTTTAGTTTTCGCGTATTACTGTACTTGAATCTGGTACCGGTACATTCATATGGAAATCGAGCTACAAATCAAAATTAATTAATTGTAGCCTAAAACTAGTGAAATTATGTAAATGAATGATAATCTAATTTGTGTAAAATAAACTATTTCATAAAATTTTCTTCAAAACATTTAAAAACATAATTTAGAATAAATTTTGTTATGTAAACGATCCATAAATAAATGATTGTAATTTACGAAATACAAAGCAAAATATTTATTTTTGCTTGCAATAAATACGTAAGGTTAGGCCTACAATTGCATGCGAATTTTACAATTTATTTCGATTATGAATGTTATACAATTTTTTGCATATTATACAAATAACAAAGCATATTTGTTGTTAATTATGTTATGAGTAGGAAACTCTGCGCCGGCCGAGCCCCGCCAGTGGCCAGCAGCGATGCCCCTTGGTCAGTCCAACTGATAACGATAACTCGTCCTTGCCTGTGGCCGCAGTAATCACTACAGACAGACCCCTGTATCTCCGTGCTCGCTACTTCGCAACTAGCCTACTGTTTACGTTCTCAACGGCCAAACTACGCAATTGGAATACACGTCTAAAACAGTCCCTGCTGCCAATGACAACTTCAATTACTAATTAAGCCTTATTTATCTTATTTTAGCAATTACAGTACCCGATATTAAATATTATCGTTTATCGACGAAAATAACATTAGACTTTCATTTTGACGAAAATATACCGGTAACCTAAGTTATTGTTAACTTATCTTCTGGTTTCTTTTACTCTTGTCTTCATTCTCTAAGCTTTGCAATATGAACAAAATATTAATTATTAAAAATGGAATATTAAAATTGAATAAAAAGTGAAGGGGGTTGATTTGTGTTGGTTTGTTCAGCAAAAAAATGGCTCGTCAATTTTATACCCAGCAATAAATGTAGTGAAGTAATAAAATGTTTGAAATTTCCCAGCGCGGGAAAGCCTCCGCGCCGCGGGGCCGTAGCCTACTTGAGAAACCAGAAACCTGTTCTCCCCCCCCCCCCACCCACTGCCACCGACCCCGCCGCCACGGCCGCGCTCCTTCACATTCTTTCCACAACAGAAAATATCTACCTGTTGCAGCTCTTGGGAAGCGAAGACACCAGCGTCCATACATCAGACACGAGTAATGACAAATTTGTAAAAAATATTTTCCATTGCAAGTTGAGAAAAATGTTTTGGAAAGCTGCGCCGAGCTGGTGCTTTGTAACGGACTGCGCCGAGCGAGCGAGAGCGGCGACGCGGCGTTCTGGTTGGATACCCGCGCTAAAGAGAGAGCGAGGAGCGGCGGCGCGGCGCGGCGGTGGGGTGCCTGCCTACACGGCGAGGCGAGTACCTTCTACCTGCCTGCGGGAATAAAAACTCGACCCCTACTTTCCGACTCAAAACCTTCTAGGATAGACTCGGAATAAAATATTACCTAATGTGGGACAATGTCCTCGTTTAGGAGAGAATAATGATTTTTTTAGGTCATATTATAAAGTTGGAATTAGAGATAAATGCACAAATTGAACTTTGAGTCGTTGATAAACTTTTACTTCGAAAAAATGGTGGATAAGGAACTTTGTGTTGTATTGAATCTCAAATTTTGGGTTGAATGATACCTGGAAGCAATCATTAATTAACAGTTAACCTATTGCGAGTTGGCTATAATTAGACTAACATATTAATTTTCAAATTTAATGGCAAACTGAGCAATCTTGAAAAAAAACTGTAAATACCGGACGTGTAAGCTCTAAACTAATTCCTATTGTGGTAACTTAAAGAGCGAGACATGCCCTCACAGTTATTTGAATGGTGCTGTGCTCCTCCTATATACCCCCTACCCTAGTGTAATTATTAATATTTTTTTTCGATTTCACTGCAGAAGCATTCATATCATAGACCTACAATAATTTGTGAGCCTTTACTTCCTAAAAATCTAGACCTGACTATATTAGATGCAATATTCTTCTTCGTAAAAAATAATAAATTAATATTTAACCTCCCTTGAAGAAAAATTATTATTTTCTCATTAAATTCTCAAATATGTTTGAATTTTATGGACAGAAATAATTCCAGCTCCTAAAATTTAAAGATGATAATTTTTCACGGCTGAATGATCTAGTAAACTTTTCAACCCGAAAATGTCTTGAGAAAATCTACGTTATCGATGTTATTAAGGGATGATGAAGGAGATTATTTTCTATAATTCCATATCACCATATAATTAGATTAAAATATAAGCTTTAAACCTGCTCCTGATATTTTATATGTTGTGCTTTACCTCAATCATTAATTGTGGTGTATTCATTCAACTTGTTTTCTTTGTGTCAACTGAAACAAACATCTCAAATTAAAGAAAGTAAGGAAATAAGTGAACACAACTAAAAACCAAGCAGCAAGAAAATTTTGCTTTTAATACTGTAACTTAAATTAAGTCTTCGGAAAATTTTTAAAGCGGTAACCAAATTGAGGAAAATATACATTTTATAGTTTTATTAATTTAGTATAGGTTTAATCGTGTTCGCCCAATGAAATCTTGGAATATTATAAATCCTAAAAACCATCATAGATTCAGCATGAACTGGGCCGTATAAGTCCGGCAGATATGTAGAAAGATTATGCTTTTGATGATAGAAATCTCAAAATTGGGGCACACACACCACATGTACCAAGGCATAAATCTAGATCGGAGCCCATCTCAGATTTTCCATGTAGGGTTTAAGGGGTTTCAAATGGGATTTTATAATTGTTCACCATTCAATTTAAAACTGCATAGTAATTTTGAGTTACAAATCTTACAACAGCTTGAAAAATAAACAATTTAGTATCTTAGACTGTTAAATTAGCTTGAGTGGTTGCAGAGAAAATTTAAAAAAAATCTGATCTGTTCCGATATATTGATACTGTAGTTGATATATTATACATAGAGTGCCTGAAATACTATCCAATGGAAAATTCTTTAATACGATATATCACATTTAATCATTTATCGATACATTGGCAGATTTTTTTTTAATTTTCTCAGCAACAACTCAAGAAAATTTAACAGTATCAAGTACTAAATTTGATTATTTTTTTCAAGCTCTTGCAAAATATGTAACTCAAAATTGTACAATTAAAAATTGTATTGAAAAATGGGAAAACCCCCATTTTAAACCACATAAACCCCTTAAATGGAAACTCTAAGATGGCCTCCTATCTAAATTTAATCATTTGTACATGTAGTAAAATGATTTCAGTGATGTTACCGATATTTTAATTGCATAAAAATAATTGTCCTTGTTGCTGACCAAGGCAGTAACTTTCTTAAAATATGAAACTCATTGTATGACCAGCTTATGAATTTGTTGTTCAAGAAAAGAGATGTTTAATTTACGACACTGCACGTATCTGTTTGAACAAAATTCAAATCTACTTCGTAAATAAACAAAAACAGTTACGCGGTCAATATGTTTGCCGCAAGTTGCGCTTGTGTTTCGCCCTCGGTCGGGGGTTTACGTAAAGCCCGGTGAGTGGAGCGAGTGAGTCAGCCGAGTAGGAAACGGTGGTGAAAGCTCGGCTAACTTCGGAGAAACCGAACATTCCCGAGGTAGAGAGAGGCCAGAGGCTCCGGCGGGGCTGGCAGAGTGAAAAATGCTCAACTCAAAAATATAACGGGACGCCACCACTGGTGCCGCAGCACGACTGGTAGAACTGCGCTACTGCAGTGTTAACACCGAAATATGGGAATAAAATGACAAAATTCATAGATCAATAATTTTGAAGTACTGTATGCTTCCACAGTTGGGAGCATACAGTACTTCAAACTGAAAAGAACTTCAAGCACATAGAATTAAAAGAATTGGTGTGACAAAAACAATCGGAAGTTCCGGGTTTATACACTATGGATCAAAACTTTCTATATGTTACATAGCCCTATAGAAAAAAAATATATAATTTTTTATATTCGAAAAATACGTAAAGCAGAATCTGCTATATCTGCAGAATAGTGCTTTGTAGCACTTGCTACATGCTACATATAGCAATGTTATAAGCGAATTTTTCATCAAGCATCTGCTACATGTAACATTTTCTGTCAGTCAATCAGTCTGTTTAGTGGGAGTCACATGCTGTGGCAGAGTCGAGTTGGGAGGACTTTAGTTTTTGATTTGTTGTTTACTGTTTCACAATAGGAATTTGTAAGAGGTTGTGATGGAGTGTGGGATGGAGATAAATTTTTAAGGACTTTTGAAAAAACAATATAAAAGAATGCAATTCGAGAAATTCTTATACAAAAAAGTAAACCTCCTAACTATGCCGGAATTGCGATATGAAGGTTTAAAAATGTTTGAATCCCAAAAATTATGATTTTTATCAATTTTTATGCAAGGCCATTTAAATAAAGAATATTTAGGAAATTCAAATTTCTGGTAATTGGTGATTACCCGCAGTAGGAAAAGTTAAAAATAGTTTTGTGATAAACAAATACATTAAAACAAACAGAGAAAAGTGTATGGAAAAGAAATCGCCGCAAGAGTGGGTGAGCGATGCAGTGGCGGCCGGCGCGGCGCGGTGGCGGACTGTCGTGTCGGTGCAGGTATGCCGCGGCGGGCCTCTCAGCTGATAATGATAACACCTGATACGCGTTATCACTCACTCGACCGTCACCCCTCCCTGCCCCTCTCCCGCCCCCACCACCGCACCGGCCGTCCCGGCGACTTAGCGGCTTAGCGCCCACTTTTGAACGGCAAACGGTCCTTCACACTGCTCGACACGAGTTCACGTGTTGTTTGGCATTTCACCCAATTCCTATGGACGAACAGCTGAAAATTGGTTAATACGGCCAAATAATGCTTGTCGTCATGTTTACCAATCTTGAAGTTGACTCATTCCCTAAAGTGGATGTTTCATTTACGATAACATACACTTCAATTTCAATTCTAAACGAAATATGCAGTATAACTTACAGTCAATAATTGTTGAAAGATTCCAAATAAACCCAACCTACGTTAATGTTGTAATACCAATCAAACTAAAGCACTGTAGGTAACTGTAATGTTAACCATTTTTAAGTGTGGCAGTGGAAGACAGTTAGTTCATAGCGTCATAAAAATTTGTAACACTTGACCAATACGATAAGCTTAAAACAATCCAATATAAATCATTTTACATGTTTTAATAATTACAAAACATGCTTATGTTTTGGGCCTCATGGCCAAATTGAAACTAAAACCTAAGGTACATTATGCATTATCCATAAACCGAAGGGTTAATTCAATAGTATTTAAATAATGTGGGAAACTAATAGATATCGCTTTCAATGTCAATATATTTTGATTACGGTATCAATCCCGTTACAAAAGTTGTAGAATGCCGAAGCGCTAAAGTTTACAAGAGGAGTGAGAATATCGCTGGCTAACGCGGCTCGGTCCTCAGAAAAAGTTGAAAACCTTGGCGCGTCATTGGCATAAAAAGCGAGGAGAGAAGGTTGCTCGGTAGGCCGCTGCGAGCGTACAGCGCTAGTGTCGCCAGCGCCTGGCTCGCCAGCTGCCGCCGCCGTCGAGTCGCTACAAAGCTACGCATCCGTCCCCGTCCGTCCGTCCCGCTGCTATGGGGAACCCTTGTGAAAGAATTGTCTAATTTTCAAACATGACATAGACTAATAGCCTGAAAACTTCGAATGTACGTGGTTATCTCGGCAAAACAAAATTATAATAGTAAAAATGTATGCAGTATAGTGAAATAACGACTAACGAGAAAAATTAAACCCAAGAAATGGGGGAGATGTTAAAATAAATGTACTTAAAAAATATGTCGGGATTAATATATTGAGTTGTACGTTCAAACAAAGTATAAAAAGTGTTCATATTTATTTAAATGACCTATTTTTTATTTTTCTCAACATCGAGCGCAATGTACCCAAACCAAAGTTTTAGACCCAATATTACGTTTCGTACTATCGTAGCTTAGTAATTTAATGATTTTTACTCGAAAGTTATTCATAGTAAAAATTACAGCATCATTATGAAGCCTCGTTTACACTGGAGTTGCAACATTTAGTCTGCAACTTATAGTCTGCAACATTTTGTTGCCGACTGTTTTCCACAGAGAGTGTAAATCAAAAATTTTGTTGCAAACACCCCAGATCTGTCTGCAACTTGTTTTGTTGTATACAAAATTTAAGCTGTTTTCATTTACGCACCACAAATCTTCAATATTTTGTTGACAACATGTGCAACTTCAGTGTAAACGGTTAACAAGGCTACTTGTTCTTTTGACTGTAGATTAGTATCATTTCTATGTGTGAAATTAATATTATTACACTCAAATAATATATAGGCCTACAGGGTGTTTCATATGAGAACGCATCTCCACCGCATGCGCACGGCCGCGACGCTGGGTTAGTTATAGTTATTTAGTCGGTCCTAGACCCTACGTATGACTTATCACTACCATGTGATTTGTTTTGAGTTATTAAAAGTTTTTCTGACCTATAAACAAATAAAAAACATACCCTAAACGCCACAGCCCTCTGTTAACTTGGCTGAAGGTGTAGCAGGCCCGGTGTCGAGGAGATGCGTTCGCCGCTATCATCATTGACATGGCTAACTTTAAAGAAAACAGAACTAAAAAACAGCAATACTCAGAAACGTGAAATGTTAACACAATGGTCAATAAATAGTCTTCTTTTAATTTGTGCGTGTGTTTTTTTTTTTTAAGATCTCAGTCCAAAATACAGTAACATAAGAAATGTAGCTGGCTTATGTATAAACAGACAAGTACCGGATTGAGTAAGCTATATCGTAAGAACTATGTTAAATTTGGATTAAAGTTACAGTAATTAGTTTCGACTACTTGCAGCACCTTAAATTTTTTTCACAACAACCTATTTTATATATATACGATATTTATAACAGAATCCATAATCATGTTTTATTTTAAATTGCGCGTTAAAAATTTTTACAATATCTTTAATCCGCCAAATAATCATTAGAATTCGTTCTTCTTCGATTTCTTTTAACCATTATACATCGTCAATAACAAAACAAGTACACCGCATGTAAAATCGGTATATTAAAATTAAATAACGCAATTAAAAACTTGAGCGGCAGACGAAGCGTTTTTGCGTCAACACGTTGCCGCAGTGAGGTAGAGGCGGCGCGACGGGCCCGAGACCTCGACGGGTACTGCACGATGCCACGGTGCACGCTGTTTATTGACAAACGACACTTTGTGTGCCCGACGATGTGCGGAAGACTCCCCCCCCCCCCACCGGTCATTGATGTTCGGCAATCTGTCTCAGGTGGACAGATCGGCACGCGCCGCCCGATCAGCTGACTGGTTGTGTTCAGCGGTCGCCGCCGCGGGACACCTGACACCGACACCGTCGCCGACACGACCTGTTACTCGCATACTGATCACACTCACGCACGCACGTGCCCCTTATCACACCGGCACGCCGCCGTCGCTCCTTATCTCTCATTCATTCATGCCATGCAGCCTCTCCGTTGCGGAAGGTCGCGCGTTGGCGCCAATAGAGCAGTCTAGCGGCGAAATGTTTTGACGCGGTTTTTTTGTGATGGTGTGTGTATTTTTTATTTCATGAGTCATGCTTCGTAGTATACGACTGTATAAAAACGTCCGTAAAGAATATTTAAGATGCGAAATGTAGTCTATAAAATTGTTACTGTCCTCAAAAAGACGTATCATTTCCACTTTGTTGATACATCTAGTATCCCTTTATCTTTTTACAATCCGCTTAGCATATATTTAACGAAATTATATCGAAAAAATGTTTAGATTATATAGCAATAAATATGGGTTAGGTTACCACTTTATTGTTAAAATACCCTATTCAACAAAGTGTATTGTAAACTAACTATAACGCAGCATGATGTAAAGGCTAATGATGTATGGGCTGAACATTACAGTCTTTTAATTTAAGTTAATTGCCAATTTTAACGACATTTTACAGTATGCTCTTAAAAGTTTCCAAATATGAAAAAATTAATGTTCCACACTCATAAATGAGGGGGTATACTCTCTTAAAATAAAATAAAAACTTAACTGCTACATGTGTAGCAAATTTGTTGGTGAAGCCAACATTTTTATTATGTAAAGATTATAAGAGTCATTTTAAGGCTAGTAGTAGGCCTACAGGCAGCTACGTTAAACCCGGTTAAACATACGGCTTTTGGGCAAAATATGTTATTTTATTCCCCTGTTTTGGACGCCATTTTCAACCAATTTCTTAAAACTTGGTAGGGTAATCATTTAGTTGAAATGACATTAGCACTCTCATACCTTAAAAGATTGAAAATTTGAAAATACAACTTTCCATAAGGTTGAAAATAACTCAATTTTCTTTGCTTTAAAGTACTGGTTTTAATTGATATATCATGTATTATGGCCCTTGATCCAAAATTAATTAATCTACAAGAGAACATATTTTTTATGAATGATATTCAATAACACCAAGACAGGAGAATGCGGAGGCATGTTTTCAGTGTTTTACGGGGTATAAAGACAACCCAGTAGAGTATTTTAAATCACTATCCTTGTTGCTTTTTATTTGCTATGGAAAAATACAAATAAATTCAAAATATCACCTATTTCTTATTCTCAGGAAAAAATAAAATAAAATAGGCTATTAATAATAATTAATAGTAGAAAGATTTTTAAACCTAACCAAATTTACTTTGGTATAGGGTATGTGCGTTCAGTAGATGAAGCATTTTTAATTAATTAAAATCAGTTTAAACTATTCGGAAATGTTTAAGAATCAAGGTATTTTTTAGATATTTCTAGCTAATTAAGATTAATTAGCAGTTTGAAATTCAAAACAATTATATGTTCTGTTATTTGTACTGTACCATATGCCATTAAGCCATACTCAATACTTTCATACCAAGGTCAAAACAAAGTAGGTACAAACTCCTTTACATCTTTAAATTATCTAAATACTATACTTTTAAGACTGATTTAAATTAAAATAAAACTGCAGTTACAAATTTTTATCTGCAATCTAAAATCAGATTTTAATATTTCACTTATATAAAGGTTTTCCTATAAAAAATTCAAATGTTTTAGGGAATTTGAGGAAGAAATTAATTTTTCACAAACTTACACACCATAAAGTAAACTAGGCCTAAATAATTTATTTCCATATGCCTATCAAAACGTTTTTATTGTTTCTTTGGAATTTTTAAAGTGTAACTTATTTACAATTTATTTATAAAATAATGAATTAAAACAAATTATAGCTGTAATCAAAATTTGTACTTAACAATTCAAATCACACTGTTACAAAGTTAAGGTATTAGTTACGATCACGCTAATTGCGATTTGTTGGTTTGTTCAAGCCTTTTTGTTACTCTTCATCCATCAACAAAATAGTAGGCCTACCGTATATAGGTAGCCAACAATTTGACACATACGCCTAGAGGCTACCACAACTGAAAATTGAGCAACGATTGATAAAAAGATTAATTAAGTAACTAACTTAAATATGTTTATAAAACTGGGAAATTTCGTCTATTTAAAAAAATATTATGCTACAATTTGGATGCCAAATTTCTTATCTGGTTGAATATGTAACAATTTTCTAGACAGCACAAATGAAGTCATTTTAAAAATCATATTTCTGCTGGCTACAAACACCGTCCGAGACATATAGAGGGGTTTACCTTAAAGAAGATATAGTACATATCATTACTGCAAACCTTAATTCATCCAGCCATCTTATCTTACATCAGTAGGTATATAAATAAGTAAAATAACTAGCAAAACCATTATCGACTGAGAAGAAAAATGTTCCTTGGTCATCCAAACACTCAGTCACCTTATTGAGGAGTTCTTGCCATTTTCCATTTCTAGGCCTATGTTTCCAAAACTATATTCCAGTACCAGTAATGTGTTATTCTTACTGCAAATTATAATAACTATAGATATTTCTTTATCTGGGATATCAAATTAGTAGGCATATTTCAATGAATGTTGAAGGTTATTGTTAAATGTTTGATTTGGTATTGTTTTAGTGTGTTAACAAAATAAGATTACACTGTGATGAAAGTAGCCTAAATGAAAATTTCCATGTTCAAAAGTATGTGAGAGCTATGTTAGATCAAAACCCGACAATAAACTTTCTAATTTCCATTTTAAGATCATTAAAATGTTTTGAATTTAATAATTTTGTTCCAAATATGAATTAGTAAAGAGAGTATCAACAGAAACTCGAAAAACTAATTTTGTTTTCATAGCAAAATAAAAATTTTAAAATCGTTGCACGCACTGAATTTATTTAGGCTACAAAAGTTGTTCCATATAAATTTTGAAGAACCTAAAATATTATTTGGTAAAATCAATAGCCAAAAATATAGTAAAACACAAGCAGATGAAATTTTTGAAATTTGTTACCACTAAATCCATTAGAAAAATATTTATCATATAAATAACCCGCATTTGAAAAAATACAGCTGTAAAAAAGACTTGATAAAATGGAAAATTACCAAATCTGGTAAACAACATCAAATAAAAGTTTGAGTTGCCGCCAAGTATCTGTTTACGCCACTGTAACCATGACAACGGCGTGTAAGTTGTGACATACGACTTACCCCCCTTCCCCTCCCGCCCTGTCTCGGACCAACTTTCTTTATTTCGTCGTCCGTGGAGGGGACGGAAGGAGAAAAGAATGCGGTTTCGAACACCCCCCCCCCACGGAACTGTCAGGCGCTACATTCAAAAAGACGCATGTGACACTCTGACCATGCCGTTATCACAACTACCTTACTGATAACACTATTCGAAACCCTTATTTTAGGCCGCACATACTTCAAACAAAACTTTTAGGGAAAAGACCGACGCAAATCGTAATTTTGTCTGACAAGATATCGACAAGGAATGAGTCAAACCAAACAAGGAAACTGACACTAACATAAAATTTACCAACATCGATCTATTTTATCTTGCTTTTTAAAAAATAAAGTTGTTTTAGTCATACTAAAAACATCGTATTCCTAGGAAATTTAAATACAGTAACTTTCGTAACACCATACATCCAAAAAGTAACACTAAAATTATTAAATATGAACATATTATTACGAAAATTTAAAACAATACGATAGAATAGTTAAATAATGAGACGCAAATTACTATTTTTGTATAAAAATTAGATGCTAAATTATCATACGATTTTTTAGAACTAAACCGATTTCTCGAGGGTTATTTTTAAAAAATTTAAGGCAATTTATTGACACTAATCTAAATGGATTTACTAACCTGAAAATCACACCACATTGTTGTTCGATTTATCCAGTTGCCATGACGCGTTTCTGGTAGAATACATTCCGAGTCCACGGGACAGCTTCTATACAGTCTCTCACTCACACAACACTGTTGAGCTTCTGCTGTTGGCCGCACGGTTCGCCACGTTGCCCCTTCCCCTCCCCACCCCTCTCGCGCCCCGGTTTTCCCCTACGTTGGCGCTGGTCTTCTATTGGTCGCTATGTTAAAACACCTTTTTTTCTCGGTGTTCGGGTAAGTTCGGCTAACTTCGGCAGCAGCTCAGTATTTTGTTGAAATATAAAGATCGGCTCTATTCGGGAAGCATTTCGTGAGCGTTCGCCGCTATGACCCTTCAGCTTTGGCTGTGACGAAATTGCCATGACGTTATAGGACGTCGCGTGGGTCCCGGGCGCGGGATAAAGCCAGTAACTATGTTTATTCCCCTCTCTCGCTCCCGTGTGCGCACACATTCAACGGCGTGGGTAGTTTTTTCTTCATTTCTTTTTAACATCTGACAACGGGGGTTGGTTGCAGCCACTCTGCCCTTACTCATCTTAGCGAGCAATCATCGGAAAAAATTAATGGACGTTTCATTCATTTTTTAAAAAAACTATCTTGCATTTTTTACATTTATAAAATATTTTATTATTTACAAAAATTTATGATTGGTAATTATGTTTAATAAATCATGGTTCTAAACTACACATTCTCTAACAAAGAAAACTCTATTGATCTGCAGTGCACTTCCGAGTTAAAGACATTATATTTTTTATAAATTCTGTATGAGATATTTCAAAATTTACACTAGATGATGCCATTCATCCAATCGTAAAAAAATTAACACTCGTTAAATGGACAAACGTTTTCTACTTTAGTTAAAAATTTTATCAACTTTGAATACGTAAATTTTTTTTCGTGTGACTAGGAGCGAAATAAAATCGGTTGGTTAGGTTACCGTAGGATGGTTGGAGGGGAGGGGTTTAACCCACCACCCCCTCGGATCCATGCAACCCATTTCTCCTTTTAGCGGTGGGTGGGGGAGGGGGGTAACAATACTTAGAACTTAAATTTTCAATTATTGAGTTTTTCGCGGGAGTTTAAATTATCATTCAGTATGAAAAACTAAGACTGATTTTAATTATTTCAATGTGCGGTATTTGATTTTAAATTTAATAAAAACACCCACAAATATTTATGAGTACAGTTCGATAAACCCTCTACAATAAAAATTTTCTGCAAGATTTTCTAAAACGTACTTGATTTACACAATTGCATTATACATACATTTTGTATCGACTTAGGGGCCGAATATGCAATAATGCCTTTATGCAGAAACTTTTAAATTTATTACAAAAGCTAACCAACCAACCATTTCTCCCTGATAACATCTCTATTTCTATCTCCAACACACTACAAAAATGAATAAATTTTTATTTTATGTTAGATTAAAGATTGAACTTGCTCCGTCATCTATAGAGGCGCGAGTACTGATTACGTACCTAATGTTTGTTACCTTAAAAATTTTACCCCCAAGCTATCCCGGACACGTGGATTGGTTAAAATTTTTGTTCAAGTACTCAAATACTATTAATTTGAAAGTTTTAATAGGTACAATTGCATTAAAGCATTGTTTTAAAGCATTTTTTAGAAACAAATTCTTGTTGTTTTAGGGGGGTTTGTATAAAAACTACCCTTAACAAAATTCAGAAAAAATAAACCCCTAAGTGTATATGATAATCATACTTACGCTACTCACAAAATGTAATCAAAATCAGATACTAAGGAGTGTAGCTTTGTGTACACATAGGCTAAACAGGCAGGACAAATCATTCCCAGATTAAAGAAAGGATTAGGCCTACTGTATTCTCTAATCAGGGAAGTCTAAAATTCCCTCTGAGGCAATAAAAAACTTTATTTCAAACTATAGAGGGCGAAAGCAAAATGCGAACTATGGCAGGGTTGTAAAATATTTATTTGAACAACATAGTCTACATCTCCATTAAAATATAACATTCAGTTTGTATACAAGAAAAAGTGCATAAAACGTGTTTTAACCAACCAAATCCAGCAGAGACAAATGACTGTAGGCTATACAGTACTCCATATTAGTTTAGATTTTTTTCTGTGCAATGTAATAGAGCATTGTAATGTTTACGTATAATAGACTGTTTATCTATTTTCTTAAGTGATTGTAAAATACAACATTCTGTTTACGCTATGATATTACTTTATAGTATTTTTAGCCGGCACGTCACCACTGCCTCATCTCAAATGCGAACGAGCGGAGCGAATGAACTTGTCTCTCCATCACAGGTATAACGCCCGCCCCCACAGCCCCCGGGGCTCCTCATTTTAGGAGGGACGGGGGTCAAACATTTTTGAGAGTTGCTAATTAAACACTGTAAAATCTAATTTGTTTTAATTTTTATGTAATATTATACGTACATTTATTTTATGGATACTGTATTTAAGATATTTCTTTTTTGTATAAAAACGTAGATATCAAACTTATAGAGGGCAGTATGTATAAAGAAATAGTTTTATGGATTTTTCTTTAAAAAATTATTTGCTCTTTTAGCGAGTGAGTGCACTCAATTTTCTTTAAGTTGATTTAAAAGCACGAACAATGGAAAATGTATTAATATGTAACTTACCTGTTTATAAATAAACCCTCTAGAAAATATGCCACTTTACTTATTATCGAAGTAAAACTAGGTGTCATGTATATTACAATCAAATGTTTATTGAAAATGTTCATTTCATTAAATTGTCCACTAATATGAGTTCAAAGTTATGTAATTTTTAAATTTTAAAACATCAATAATGAAAAAAGGTTTAAAAATTCCTTGTCCTTGTTTTCAGTATAAACGGTAACCTACTATACAAAGGTGATTTACTTTACTAAAAGAAAAACTAACAGAATAAAGAGAAGCTGTGAGACTAGTGGGTGGGCAAAGAACTACTCAACAATGCAAAACGCACAAAACACAACATCTTCGCTGCGTTATCCGCGCCATTATTATTTCATAGTTTTTTATTAATAAAAACTTTAATCAAATCAACTAAATAAACTTTTTATTCTAAATTATATGTTAAAATTCACCATTGTAGCTAGATTTTGTTGCTTTGTGTTGTAAAAAAATTATGCTAAAAAGTTACTATCGATTTATGAACCAGTCTATTTTATTTTTTATCGATTTCAAAAATAGATTTGTTATATCCTCTTAAGTAATCACCTAGCTTTAACAAAATGTCGGTTCCTGATAATATGAGGGTAAACTTTGAATCAATTAAAACCCAAAACTTCTAATTCAAACAGTCTATCTTCCCTTTCAAACAGGACTATTTCTCAAACTCATGGTGATTACAAAAATTGTTAGGTAATACAGGACAAACAGGCATGCATAACTATAAAACAGTTTCTATTTACTTGAAAGAGTTTGGCCTAAAAGATCCAAGTGAATATCAGGGTGTTTATTAGCTAAAATCGACTATTGAACAACTAGATTTTACTCACTAGGCCTAATGCTATTTTTTATAGATCACAAAAAATTATTTAATAAATAATTAAAAATTATAACAATTTACCATGACATTTTTGTAGCGAATTTCCCTATAGGGAATACCCGGTAGTAGCCATGGTAAGACCTAAGTCCGGGACCACTTTACCTTTTATTTTGAGGTCCCCAGAAGCCAAAAACACCATTCGTTCATTTTCATATAAGTGTGTGTGCGTAGTGCAGATAAATTTTGAAGAGGACCTCCGATTTTGGTGATATTTGGTATGAAGGTGTGAGACCAGGTCTTTTTTCATGAGATCGCGAACCAGCATTGTCGGGTTATGGGAACAGGGTTTTATGGGGTTTCAAATGGGTCAAAAATGGATTTTGGCAATTTTGAACCTCAGTTTTCAAAATTCAAGAGTTTTAACTCAAACCATTTAAAAGAGCTTAAAGAAACAGACAATTTAGTATTTTGAATTTTAACTTAGCTTAATAGATTCCGTAGAAAAGCTAAAAACAGGTTTCCTATGTAAATCTTATGGAATATCAATATATCTCGCTCTATCTCGCTTATTTGTAGAAATAACTTGGTAAAATTTCGTATGTACATTCACTAGGTAGGGTGATATTTTGCTGGGTGATATATAGCTGATACTTGCTTACACCACACTTATGTGGCGGCAAACCTCCTTACTCACAACTATATGGTGTTTATGGGAAAAATTATAAAGTGCAGAATATTGATATAATTTGAATTTTACCTTACCCAACCATCACTTTTCCTAACAACAAACATATTTAACAACATCCCAAGGCAATAAACCGACATACTCATTCCTATGGTGTCTATGACAAAAATACAAAATCTCAAATTCCTTTAAAATTTCGCTGAGTACGCAGGTTTGTTGCGACGGGGGTGTTATAGTTTTTTAAAAGGGTCAAAAATGGGATTTTTACTTTTTTGACCTTAATTTTAAAAATTTAACAATTTTAACTTAAATCTTTTAAAAGAGCTTAAAAAACAAACAATCTAGTATTTAGATTTTTTAAAATTAGCTTAAATAGTTATGGAGAAAATCCAAAAATATGTTTTCCATGTTACTTTTATGGGAAATCAACAAAACATCCTATCTTGCTTATTTATTGACATATCTTGATAAAATTTGGTATGTTCAATCATTAGGAAGGGTTCAACTTATATTTGCTTACAAAGCCCTTATGGCGACAAACCTACATACCCACCCCCATGGTTTTTATGGGGAAACAGAAAATATACTAAAATCCGTTGGAATTTCGCTGAGTATGCAAGTCTGCTGCGACAGGGGTGTTTTATAATAGATTTTAAATAAATTGTTATACTTTAATTTATTCTATATCAGCAACATAAATTTTGCATAATTTAACTGAGACTTTTTCTTTAAATTAGTTACTTCGTTTAGATGATGAAATTCTATAATCACTGCCATTCTATAATCTATAATCATTCTATATACAGCGAAAAAACTAAATTTATTCAAAATGGTTACAAATTGATCAAATTTTTTTCCAACCCTGCTGTTGACTAAATGGAAAGGGATTCAAAGAACTTGGACTGGTTTCTATAGTTTTATTAAATTTTATAGTCAAATATTTGATAATTTAAAATACTGACATTTGATCTTAGCCATTTCAGTAAATGCAGCGAACATCCCCTTTTGTTCTAACTATTGATTATGAATCAAATGATTGAGTTTAAAACATGCTTTCCATCAAAACTTAGTAATCTTTTTGGGTTATAACTTTTGCCTTTATAAGGTCAAAATAAAAAAAACTATTTATAGAAGTTTTGCCTTTTATAAAAAATTACTACACATTAATGTAATGTTTTCAAGCTAAAAATTCATGGTTCAAGAAATACAGATGTGCTTAACCGGGGTTCATGAGTCCCTGCGTCACAAACCTTTCAAACTGTCTCAGAATTTTTAATTACATATACAGTGTAAAGTCAAATTATGGTTTAATGGTATACAATGGAGTACTGTATGAATATTTTTTTATTTATATTTTTGTTGTGTGTTTGTATTAAAATACACAAATTATATTGTATTGGTAGACAAATTTATATACATAGTCTACTTTGTAATTAAATAGAAAATTTATTAGGTTTAGAATCCTCTAAGATATTAACTTACGCAAATTAAGAGCTACAAGTAAATTTTCTTCTAACACTGAGAAATCCCATTTTCCCAATGTCATAATTATTTGCATTACAGTTATGTAGCCTATATAACAGTATATAACTTTAATGTTTATGCGCGTTTTTGCTTTCAACATGTTCTGTGCATATTTTATTCGTCACAGCAAAAGTCTAGTGAGCAAGTTTTATTTATATAAGTAAAATTAAATTTATTTATTATGATTACATTACATTGTTTGTTTTTTTATGTCCAGTTATGTTTTATCAAGTCCGACGTATTTTTTACTTCGAATAGGAAATAATAATATACATCCAAAGACAACAATATATTTAATAACATTTTTTTTAAGTGTGTGTCACTTTTATGCCCTACATACAGAATTAAAAACAGTCAACAGATCCTCTTAATCAAAGCTAATCCATTATACATTAACTAAGTCATATACTTTTACACAATTAACTTATAAAAATAAGATTATTTATAAAAAAATAAGATCAAGGATGACCTTGAATCTGAAGTATGAAGGAGATCATATACCAAGCAGTTTTTGCTGTGTAGTTTATCGCAACAAACATTTTAGCGAATTTCCCATAGGGAATAAGCTATTACCGTAGGTCTCATGGTAAGACCTAAGCCCGGGACCATGTTACTTTTTCGTTTTGAGGTGCCCAGAGACCAAAAATATATATATATTTATATATATATATATAATATATATTTATATATAATAATATATATTATATATAAATAATATATATATATATATATATATATATATATATATATAAATTTTAATGACTATTATTTTTGGTCTCTGGGCACCTCAAAACGAAAAAGTAACATGGTCCCGGGCTTAGGTCTTACCATGAGACCTACGGTAATAGCTTATTCCCTATGGGAAATTCGCTAAAATGTTTGCTGCGATAAACTACACAGCAAAAACTGCTTGGTATATGATCTCCTTCATACTTCAGATTCAAGGTCATCCTTGTTCTTATTTTTTTATAAATAATCTTATTTTTATAAGTTAATTGTGTAAAAGTATATGACTTAGTTAATGTATAATGGATTAGCTTTGATTAAGAGGATCTGTTGACTGTTTTTAATTCTGTATGTAGGGCATAAAAGTGAACACACTTAAAAAAAAATGTTATTAAATATATAACTCTCGTAAAAATGGTCCAATCGACACCAAATTTGGTAGAGATGTGTAATCCTACGTTTATTCCAATGAGTTCGTAAACCAGACATATCGACCTGCCGGAAGGGGTAGTTTTGGGGGGTTTTGTACCCCATAAATGGCTTTTTGCATTTTTCATACGTAAATTTTAAATTTTGATTTTGACCATTGGATTTAGCTCAAAAAAAAAACACACAATTTAGTATTTTGTAGCTTCGCTCTATCTCCATTGGTTACCGAGATATTAAAAAGTCTAAAGACAGTACATTGTATTTTGGTTCTCCAATGTTAATCTTATGGAGAATTGGGATGTGTTAATATTTCACTTATTAACTAATATATTTCGATGAATCTTTGAATTCAGCTTCATTTGGTTGAGATTCATCCACTTATAGTAAAAAATCTTGGTTTTTGTACTTATCACGGCATCAAACCTGCATACTCCTTTCCCATGTTAATCATATGGAGAATAGACAAACTTCTTTAGCAATGGACAGATATTGATGAAACTTAGTAAATGGAAAAATACTTAGTAATATGGTCAAAATAACTTTTTTTTATAAAAACCTACTTTTAGTGATCCCCATGGCAGCATACCTGCATACTCTCCCTATATTTAACATAAGGAGAATAGACATTTATTTCCCTATATTTATGAGCATGTGATTTTATTTGGTTTACAGTTTTATGTGGTCAAAATTAATATTACTAATTTGGAAATTCGCTGAGTACGCAGGTCTGCTGCGACGGAGGGTTTTTTTTTTTTTTAAGTCCTGTTGACTTTAACTAAAGAGGAATAATTTCATAAGCCCAAAATAATACAATCTTACAAAGAAATAGATAAAACTTAATCAACAAAACAAAACGTTAACACAAAAACAATACAATAGCTATAAAATTTAGAGTTATTAACTCTTATGATAACATCAGTTACCACAAAACAAATGCATCACACAAGTAAGCAACAAGAAACAAACATCCTCATCCTCTCGAGTTTCTGTCATTTTTTAGTTTTCAGAAGATAATTTTGAAAGACATTTCAATAGTCTATACTCAAGAATAGATAGAAAAATTGGGGACATTTGGTTTTAAATTGCTACTGTACAACAGACTACGGTTAAACTTTTGTTTCTATGATCATATAATTGGTGTCTTTAGTTGGAATCAGGTCTCTGGTGTTTGTAACAGCCAACCTGTGTAGGCTAAATGATAAAATCATGCTTTAAAACGTACTAAAACAAAAAACTTTTGTATAAAAACTTTACGGGCTTAGGCCTACACCAACATATTAAGTTAAAGTTATATCTTTAACTGGCTGGGTAGCTGAGTGGTTATAGTGCTCGCCTTTGAATTAATCCAATGGTTGCCGGTTCGATCCTGAGGAAAGTTAGTAGGTAGCTTTTAAAAGGGTCGATTCCGGACCCAGTTGCCATTTGTCATTGGGCTATTAATTAATGATGCTTTCTAACAACTGGTCGATGTTAGATAGTAACAAGACTGGGGTTTGGACCGTTCCCCGTCAAAACGTTAAAAAATGCCTCTGGCGTAGATAAACACAAAAATAGACAAAAATATCCACAACTGGCAAACAATATTGGGGTTCAATGTATAGGGCTAATTAAATAATCGGCAATCGGCAAGTGCAGTAGCAGCTTAAAAATACAAAAATAGCCTGCTAATGTTTTAAATGTAGGCCTAGTATACCTATATACATTTGTAAAGCCTATATTCAAAAATTAATAAAATCGATTAAATTGAAATAATTTAAATTTTACATTAAATAAATAAATACACAACTCATATAGTTAATATCCAACCCCAACAAACCCCTTTTTTAAATGGATTGTGTCTTTTGTATCACAATCCACTGTATAGAAATAGTTTATGAAACATTATATACAAGCAGAATGTTGGTTCTATTTAATTATAATTTTATGCAAATGCAATATTACAATTACTTCGGTTATAACTTTTATATTTGAGCAAATTTCAAAGTTGCGATAACTTAAATTTACCTATCTAACCCCGTGACAGCAAACTTTCATGATTAACTTAATGGTCATTGTATTACTTGTACAAAACAAATAACTCGCTAATTTCTATTTTGACAGAGTCGCTGAGCAAGCTGGTCTGCTGCTATAGGTCTTTTTTTTATAATAAATAAATAAATAATGGGGTTAACCCAAGACACACTTCAGAAGTTTCAAAAATACTTTTCCAATTTTTTGGGGAAATCTACCCATCACTCTCAAGAATTATTATAAGTCGGGGTGGTATAGTAAGTCCCATGGTACCTATTAAATTACTTTTTCTTTCGCCATAGTACTTCCCCTTAAAAAAGTTAGTACAATTTTATTTGATAACTCCTCCTTTAAATTGTCCTCTCTCTTACTGGCCCTAGCCTATATAGATATTTTCAATCATATGCTTTTTCTGAAACCATTTTAACCAAAAGTTTTTAGTTCTTATAAATTCTAGTAACATATTACTTATTATCAGGATGTAAGCCTAATATTAGGGCCTAGGCCTTTATAAGATGAATGAAACGTTGTAGGCAGCTACAAAACTAAAGTGAATTTAGAATTAAAAAATAGGAAAAACCTATTTTATCACTAATTTGTAATCCTAGTAAAACAAACATGATCAGTTGCGAGTACAAATTCAATTGAAACAAGCCTTTAGTGGCGATATAGGGCTAAAGTAGATAATTTTCATACTTTAAAAAACAATTCGAATTGGAAAATGCTAAATGAGTATCTCAGCAGGTGGCGAATTAGTGGCTAATGACAAGTGATCCATGGTTTGGCCTGGTCAACCCTTACTCAGAGAGCAACAACCCCTAGGACTTAGACCTCTGGCGCCTAACAGTCAGGCGCAGGGGAGGGGGGAGAGAGGGGAGGGGGAGCTCGCTCCAGGCAGTTCTGCATTGTGATCATGAGAATTCAAAGACCGTGAATGCCTATGCTGTCCTTCCAAATAGCAAGAGTTTGTTGTTATTTGGTTTAGAGCAGTCGACATTTAAATATATTTCAAGTGTTTTATAATATATTCTAAAAGTACTGGTGAACACCAAATCTTTTTTGTAGGAATATTATTATAAAATTTGCTACCGGGACCACTGGGAGTAAGCCTTTAACTTTTTATTAGAGTTTTTTTTTTAATGCTTGCATTTATTATTTACCTTACACAACACATGGCCAGCTATTCGTTCTCTAAATAGTCTGGGGCCTATTAAAGTTGCGAAAATTTCCTCCCTGATTATTCAAAATAGTTTAAGTGGCTGCTTAAAAAAATAAAACATCTTACTTAATTATTTTCTTATATATGTGCTAATTAACTAAATTGACAACAAATCCTTCGACAGGTACATCTATTTAATCAACATTGGACCTAATTTCTCGTAAAAAATTTTAGTAAAGCTGATGGCGAAAATTTTATTTCGCACATGTCGCTAAAACAGACTCCAACTTAAAACAGTTCTCGCAGAGGTTCGGCCAACACGGTTCCCGGCAGAATTTGATTCAAATTCTCCTTTTTCACTCGCTGCCCTAAAGCGACTCTCGCAGATATACCTGCAAACCCAGAAAAATGTCAGATAAAAATCATCTCATAGAAACAGTCACAGTAGAAACACGTTCAAAGAAGTTGCACTAAGTAAGTCCTAGGAAAAATTAATATTTATGGACATACAATTTGATAACATAAGATAGCCTACTTAAATAAAATTCAACCTATAATTTTCATTTAATTTTTTAGAAAGAGACACCAAGCACGAACATTTTTATCTAAAATACACCATTTTATCATCCGCACCGCCACCAAGCTCCATATCTCGTCACACATTAACATAAACTAAATCAACAACTAATTCGTCACTACAAAAATCTTCCCAGCTATAAATCAATACAAACACTAAACAACACCAAAATAGCTCCTCTTACACCGTTACCTACACGTACTTTGTATCAAGGTAAAAAGCCAGGAGAACATGACGCCATAACCAGCTTTGTGCGACTAAAGCACGATCGAGCTCAAAGCGAATTTCCACAAAATGAGAGCAATTTTAAAAGCTCGCTATAATGAAAGTAGATCAATGCAGTTTATGTATTTGTAGGTGTGTTGCCATGGGGTATTGGATTTTGCGCAGGCACCGTTGCCTAGCAACCGCTTGATTATCTGCCCACGCCAGTCTCCGCTCTCCCGCTCCCGCTCCCGCTCCTCTCTCATTAATATTTTACAATAATTAGTATTTCGCATGAATTAAACCAGCGCTGGTAACGTCGAACTCGCAAAACTTTAACACATAATACACCTTTATTGAGAGTATAAGGTGAGGGCATCACTTCGATTGTAACTAGAATCTGTGATTGGTGATAATTAATTATTAGGCTATAATATAGCGCGGTAAAGTAAAATAAGCTGAATTTTCAATGATTTGAAAAATTCGTTGAAATGTTCATAGTGGTAACAAATCTCTTGTGATTTGTAAATAATTGGGCCAAGTACTGTAATTTAATTACCATAAAATAAAAATGTGATTCAAAAATTAAAAGGTTTTAGCCCTGGGTACTAATTAGACTAATAAAATACTTTTTTGGGGAAAATTTAAAACTTTAACAACTTTAAATATTAACAACTTATTGAATATCTCAACCTTGGGTGGATATACATCGTGGTATATATTTTTTAATGTTTAATATATTTCTAACATTATTAAAGTTTAAGCCACATATTTTATTAGGTATACACAAATAATTTTAGCAACTAATTTCATTTGTTGCGTTCTGTTAAAGTACAAAGAGATAGTACACAATTTTACCACTCTTTCTTATATTATTCCATTTGAAAAATTTGTTTAATGAAATGAAGGGGAAAAATATCTGTGTCTTTACTTTGACTAAAATGCGGATAATTAAAGATTGGTATGAAATTTCTAAAATTCAACGTTGCATTAATAACATTTTGACTGCGGCCCCATAAAGTATTTCAGTATTCAATTATCCCAATATGCAAGTTTTATGAAACAACTGACTTGGGTACAATTAACCGGAATTTAAGTAAATGTGTAAGTAATTTCCTTAGGTATATCGAGAAATTGGGGAATTTTTAGAATTTCTTAAAGATTGGGGGGTTGGGTATTAAAGGGCATTTTTAATTTTTAATATTTATGGTTAAAAGATATATGAATCATGAATAAAGTATAAAATAGAAGATAATAAATGAAAAGGTATTAAAGTTTGTTTAATTAAATGTAATAAACTCTCAAAATCTACAAAAGTTGGTTTAAAATTTCGTAATTTAAACACGTCAAATTTAAGAAATAGAAACCATAATTCTACATTTTTGTGTTGCTTATGGAAACCCTAGCTGCGCAATCACGCTTCCTTCCTCTACACGTTAATGCTAGTTTTACCTTCCAAATTGTCAATTGATTACAGTACATAGACAATATGCCTCGCTTGCCGCAATGTCGGTAGATAACTGAGCGCCATACTATTGTATTATTATTAAATTCTTGCAGAGATTTTTTTAAATATTTTAACACTGGCATCAGATTAAATTTATTAAAATTTAATTTTTTAAACTTATATGAAATAATTAAAATCGGCACATTCACATAATACCAGAAACCGCTTTAATCATAGACACACACCCCACAGATTGGCAATTTCAGGTTCACACCCGCAAAATCTTGGACTTAAATTATTTAATGAACTTCCATAATAAAACAAACAAAATTGCAGGATGACCCTAAATTATTTAAAAACAAACTAAAATATTGTTTTTAGGGAGAGAGCTTTTCCTCTGTGCTATATGATTTTTTTTGAAATGTAGTAATTTTTGTGACGCTTAGTATTTGTTTTGTTTAATGTTAATTTATTATTTTAAGGTTACTTAAGGAATATTATGTTTAATATGTATATTAGACGTTTCTTATAAAATTGTATTTATTTTTACATATACAATAAACAATACGGAATTGATTTTAATTAAATTTTTAATAGTTTTTTCTGAGACTTAACAAACTATTGTATTGAGTTAACTATTATATTGAGTTAACAACAATAAAAGTGAACAACTATTTGATTTATATTGGTTGATTATTAGTACTCTAAAATTTCATTCTTGTACAAGCATCGATTATTTTCTGTACTTATTTTTGATTTGCGGAACCAAATCAAGTGTTTGTCTTGCCCGCGTGGTTGGACACCACTTTCACCGATAAGACGCAACGTGGTGTGAAACGTGACAGTGTCCATGTAACTCGTTAACGTCACACGTTACTTGTTAATTACTCACGTTACACGTTAACGCAAGTTACTGCAGAGTAACGCGCAACGTGGTATTCTCAATGTATAATCGTTAACGTCACATGTTACTCGTTAACGCACTTCACACGATAACGCACATTACTTCAGAGTAACTCGGAATGTTGTGAGCAACGTGACGGTTTCTATGTACCACTCGCTAACGTCACACGTTATTTGTTTACGCACTTTACACGTTAACGCACATTATTGCAGAGTAACGCTCAACGTGGTGTGCAACGTGACTGTCTCCATGTACAGTATGTTACTCGTTAACGCACTTTACACGTTAACATCACTTTACACGTTGACACCACTTTACACATTAACCTCACTTTACACGTTAACGCACGTTATTGCAGAGTAACGCTCAACGTGGTGTGCAACGTGACTGTCTCCATGTACAGTATGTTACTCGTTAACGCACTTTACACGATAACGTCACTTTACACGTTGACACCACTTTACACATTAACCTCACTTTACACGTTAACGCACGTTATTGCAGAGTAACGCTCAACGTGGTGTGCAACGTGACTGTCTCCATGTACAGTATGTTACTCGTTAACGCACTTTACACGTTAACATCACTTTACACGTTGACACCACTTTACACATTAACCTCACTTTACACGTTAACGCACGTTATTGCAGAGTAACGCTCAACGTGGTGTGCAACGTGACTGTCTCCATGTACAGTATGTTACTCGTAAACGCACTTTACACGTTGACACCATTTTACACATTAGCTCACTTTACACGTTAACATCACTTTACACGTTGACACCACTTTACACATTAACCTCACTTTACACGTTAACGCACGTTATTGCAGAGTAACGCTCAACGTGGTGTGCAACGTGACTGTCTCCATGCACCACTCGTTAACGTCACCCGTTACACGTTCACGCATGTTATTACTGTACAGAGTAACGGGCAACCATCAAAACCCCCTTATTAACGGATAGTATAGTATTGTGCAAATGCTCTGCAAAAGAAAAAAAATGCAAATTAAAACTTCACGTTACTATCCTTGTGTCACATTCGCTGAAATGCCAATTGCCAAAAGGATATAATGATTCATTTTCAAGATGAGTTAGTTCGCTCCGTTCCCTTGCCTCCATGAAGAACAATTTCCCTTCGCTCACTCGCCATCAGGCCAACGGATTTGGTATACATGGTTTAAATCACAGGTTGCAATAATTGCAAACACGTGGGTTCATTTCAGCAGTCATCAGCTAATTTTGGCGAAATTTAGTAGATGCAAAAAACCATAAAGATAACATGGACGCTTGATATAAGTGCTGAAGGACATAAACCGTATTTTCCTAGTCTTGTGACCAGCTCCTACAATAGTGCCAAGAGATAACATACAATTTTACCATACTTTCTTATATAATACTCTATTTGCAAAACTTGTTAAATGCAATGAAGCGGAAAAAATATTTGTGTCTTTACTTTGACTCGAATGCGGATAGTTAAAAATTGGTGTGAAATACCACTGCGTTTTAACAATACTGCATTTTAGTTTTTAACATAGTTGATAACGGAAAACGACATTTTCGCTGGTTGTTGTATGTCCGTTATTCCGGAAATGAGCGTCTGACTTTTAATAATTTAGTAATGGAGAAACGTTATCAATATTTAATATTTTTGTTACACAAAGTGATATTGCGTACGTATTTCTATCAACAAACAAAAAGTAAAACAATTGTATGCAGTGTATGCCTACATGTTATAAATGTTTGTTATGTATCTATGTTTCAATCTTATTTCTGACAATCATCTTATATAATAAAAGAGTGCATTTAAGGGTCTAGAGAGAGAACTACTGAACGGATCGAGGCCGTTTTGGTGTCAATGGATTTCTTATGACCCCTAGATGATAGGAAAAATATGGTATCCCTCGAAAAATGCCTTATAAAGCCGCAAAATTAAAATTAGACCTTATTTAGACCAATCTAAGACGTTATTTTGTCGATTTGTTTACTGCTCCAGGTGATCCATATTTTACCTTGAAATTAGACACCACTGCTGCTTTACAAAGTGTTTTTGTAAACAAAACAGACAAATTTTAATTTCTATTATAATTGACAGATACAAATAAAAATAAGGGCAAGTAATGTTGCAGTGGTTTTTAAAGTAGTAAAATAAATATTTAACAGCTGATGCTTTAATAAAATTTGGGTTGCTATACTATAAAAAGAGTTTAATTAACATAGATGATTTAATTTATGTATTTCAACTTACGAGTTAATTATTAATATTTGTTTACACATATGTTTTATATACTATCGATGAATGAGCTTTATGTTTTGAAATATACAAACATAATCTTTAGATCGTAAAATTCTTCCCACCATATTTTAATCCATTGATTTTTGTTATAACTAAGTTATAGGCCTATAACATCCTCATATTCTTATTTTTTATCCTTTGAAGGTCGTGTAGGCTTTTGATTCTACATGTTTAACAGTTGGTTAAACATGTAGAAACTAAAATGTGAAAATGTGAAACTATGAACTGGAAGAAATAAGTCTTGAAATGTACAAGAAGAAAGGTACCAAGAATAAGAAAAGGAGATGGAAATATAGTGGAAACAAAAGACAGAGAATAAACATTTTGATTAGTGTTTTAGTGAAGGTAAAAAACCTACTACACGATTGTCTTAGAGGACAATGCAGTAACACTTAGTACACACAGGAATGTACTTCTATAAGATTGCGTGTAAAATTCAAGTCAGAAGTTGAAAGCAAGGTTCAATTAGATGCATAAACACTGTGGAAGAGCACACAGAATGGTGATCAGTGATGGTGGTGATACCAAAACCTAATTGGGATGTTAGACTCTGCGTGGATCCAACACAATTAAACAAGAACGTAAGGAGATAAAAATGCCAGAAGTTGAAGACACACTTATTTAGATTGGTAACAGTATTTCCATTTATTACATTATAGTTGTGTTGCCAATTAAATTATGGGTATAATTTCGCTCACTCAGAGTCCATTTAATTTGCCAGAATTTGGAATTTGTTTCTGATTTGTAAAAACCTTTAATAATTTTTTTAGTCTCATAGGCCTACTATATTGTAAAAAGAATGATAGTAAGTATTATAAACTATTTAAACTTATAAACTATTAATGATATACTAGAGATCAAAATCCTCCTGAACAAAATTAGACGAACATTTTAGTTGATCTGGACCCAAGAAGTTAAAAAAGTTATAACTGAAACATCTGTTCTTCATGTTTTAGCAGTTGTTTTTACAGCAGCTGTCTAACGATTCAATCAATTTTTCTTAATCCAAAAGATTAACATTGAAACTTGTAAAGCCTGTGGGGCGTAGCCCTAGAATCCAACATAGATTAGAATAGGATTCTGCTCATCTACTTCATACTTTTCTATAACGGTAGGCTATGCGCGGATTTCTCTTACAATGCACATGAGCTGAGAAAAAAGGAGGAAAAGAAACATGCTTGCCTATTATAGAGGACTACAAAATTGCCCACTGGTCGAAATTCGACAAAATATTTATTTGATCTTGAGCTAATTAGTTTTAGAAAAAATTATAGATAGAACAAACGGTTTTTTCGATTTGCTATAATATGTTATTAGGTACAACAGCTGTTTCATGATCATTCAATTATCCTCCTACCATAAGATTAACATTGAAACTTTTAAAGCCTGTAGGGCGTAGCCTCGGAGGCCGATGTTAACTAAAATACCATTCTGCTCATGCTACCTTTCAAATGGTATGCGCGGGTTTCTTTTACGTTGCTCACAAGCTGAGAATAAAGGAGAAAAAGAAACATGCTTGCCTATTAATATATAGATAACTGTTCACATTGCTAAATAAATTAAAACATTTTAGTTTTAATACTATGTTGTCTGTGTATTAATAAATTCTGTGACCATTTTAAAACGTAAACATCAAATTCATGAATAATCATTATGAAAATTACCCGTCATTTTTGACGGGCTATTTGCTAGTATTAAAATATCAAATTACAATGATGAAAAATCTATTCTAATTCCATAACAGTTCCATAATGATAACAACATTTTCGTTTAGAAATATTTAGTCCAAATTCCAAAGATCTGGAAACTAATTAATTGGCATTTGTATAAAATAACTGGCGCCTGGCGCCGTTGTTGTTTTGCCATGATCAAACATGGCACCTAAAAATATTATGTTTCATGTGTAAATGTCAATCTACTAGGCCTATATACCGGGTGTTTCATAAGCCAGTTTACAGATAGAGAGTATTTGTTGGAAGCAAATAATAAATCAATTTTTTAATATTATAATGTAGGTAATTGAAACTAAATTTACACTACACAAAGGATGTAAACATGGCTGAATTCGTCATGAACGTTCCTCTTTGCTCATACGTGCTCACTACAAAACAATTTTGCAACTTTATTTCGGGGCTCCCCTCCACAGAACCTCAAAATTGCCATATATCCTACGTGGTTGCTATTTGCAATTTAATGCGGACGTTTCTCTTGCTAATAAGAAACTTACTTGCAAATATTCCTCTTTGGTCAATGGTCATAGATGCTACTTAAAAAATGTTTTGCAAATTTCTTTAAGCGACTCCAATAACCGTCAGGATGGATTGTTATTCCCATGAGACTAATGTTAAATTCCAAACGTCCGCTACGATTTTAATATTGGTTGAAAAAGGTTCATCTTTATGTCTAAAGGAAATTTTAATACCTAGTGCCGTATGAAATTAAAAATTTTATATTATTGGTTGTTTGAATTATAAATAACAAAGTATTTACAAAATTCTTTTTGTTCGAAAAGACCCTTTTTCAGTAGTTAAACCTCAAAACCTCATAAATCGCTCTATAATCGTGATTTTCATTTTACAGTCCCCCAGTGATATTAACATTTCCTTCAAAATGACAAAGATTAATCTTTTTCAACCAATTTTTTTCTTTTATTTTATTTTTATTGGGTGTTTATCAACGTCAGTGGCATTTTTAACGTTTTGACGGAGAACGGTCCAAACCAGAGTCTAGTTACTATCTAACATCGACCAGTTATTAAAGGCGTAGTGCATGTTTCAAATTTAACATTAGTCTTATGGGAATAAAAATCCAAGCTGAAAAGTACTGCAGACTACTTTTCAATATAATTCTTAAGGAATAAGATTTACTTGCTCTTAAAAGGTTTTATCACCTACAAAAGAAATTAAATAACGGGAAAGCCGTAAACGGCTAACACCTAGTAATGTAATACTGTAATTACATGTGCGTATAACGAAAATAAGTAAACCATATTTTGAATTTATTTTAAATAGTTTGATATAAACAAAACAGACTGGCCGTGGGTGCCACGACGCCGGCCAGCCAAGTTAAAATTAACCTCCCCTCCCTGGCGGTGGAGCCTCTGGAAACTAAAATATTCGCACAAATAATGCTTAAGTCGAAAATTATTCACATGTTAAAGTTAGCACTACAAATGAAATATTAATTAAAATAAAGACATTTGTACACTAGGGGTAAGCCATAAGCAATATGGTAACAACGTTAGCCCAAAAGTGAAAATCTAAGAATATTCAATAGTACCTCTAGGCCTATAGTTATAGTAAGATGCACCAAAATAGTCCGATGGAAATTTTAACAGCTGTGTCCCCCCCTCACCCCCTCTCGCCCTGCAATGTTGTCATTTTTTGTTATGTTTACCATGTGTAGTACAGTATAAAAATGTGTTTCAGAATAAATTTGGCAACAATGTTTCGACTCTCATCGGACTATTTTCGTGAATCCTACTATAGTCTAGTTTTTTAGAGTTAAAAGTACAAGTAAGATAAAACTTGTATTAACTTTACTGTGGATTACAAGTCATATGAGTAGTAATTATGCAACACTATAGACGGTTTTATTGATTTTATTTTTATGACCATGTGTTCCACGATAAAATGTAAACGATTACCCATCCCGCTGGGCGTTACCGAGTTAATAAGGGCCTTAAGGTCCTGGGCTAAATGTATTCTTAAAGCAATTATTATTTGTACTATCTAACTCACAAAATGGACTGAGAGTAGGACCTAAGTCGTTAACGGAGATCTTTAATTATTAGTTATGCGTTATTTATCCATCGGTGTCGACAACAACACATGGGAACTATGGGATGGTTATACAATAAAAATCTTGGAAGTATACAAAATATTCAGGTCTCCATAAAACATCTGTGTTTTTATTTAGAGTTTGCTAAAAACTTTAAATGCCTGCACTGCAGTATTTCCACACTATACTGAAAACTCTGTCAACTGTCAACGAAGATGAAACACTGCCTCACTGGGTATCAACTGCAATTGAGTGTTAGAAAGAAGCTTTGGCGTCTTTACCTAAATAATGTGTAGCGACTGCAAAGTTATCTTACTTCAGAGTAGCAACTACAACCAACTGATGATCATACTTCTAACAATGCAACTTCTGCCCTTTTGACCGGACTATGGTGTAGCAACTGAAGCTACTCAAACTGATGCTACTCGCTACGGCGAGCGAGGATGGGAAGCTTTGCCTTCTTTAGCGAATCACTGAGTAGAAACTGCTACCACTTAGTGGTATCTTGTCGGAATTACCGTGTAGAAACTGGAGATTAGGCTGAAAAGCTTTGCTTGGTTTCTTAACATACTTCAAAGTAGCACTTGAAGCGAAGGGTGAAAGCTTTGGATTTTTAACAGAACTACTGGATGCTACTGATCCGATGAGTAGCATCTTCAACTGAAGATAAAAAAGCTTAAGTTTCTTGTCTGAACTTCTGGATAGCAATTGAAACTTGTGGTGAAAATTTAAGGGTTTTGTTTTAACCGAACTACTAAGTAGTGCTCATCTGCAGCCAAGGATGCAAAGGATACCTTTGGCTTCTTAACCAAATTTATGTGGATGTGTGACAACTGCAATTGAAAGTGTAAAGCTCTGATCTATTGGCCGGAAGTAGTGTCTTTTGGTTACTCCTGGCTCAGGTCAAGGTCAGCGGTTGGAAGTGGCAGGTGTGGGGTTGGAAGTGTGGGGTGGGGGTGACAGTGATGGATGGGTTTGGGAAGTGGGTCAAGGTCATCCGGAGGGGGTTTTAAAAAAGTGGGAGCCGCAGGGGCTCGGTGGGAATGGGGAGGGGTGGGGCGGCTTCGGGGTTGGAGGTTTTAGTTTATTTTTAAAATTAAATCAAAGTCGTGTTCTTGTGCAGAGAGGTGTTGGAGTGCCGTCCACTGGTGAGGGAGTGGTAGACGCCGAAGGTGGTGGCGAAGAGAAGGTAGACGCACAACATGCACAGTACGCATTTGAACAGTTGCAGCAGGCGAACCATCCCTTGTTGATTTTCCGTTTCCAATTGCAGCCTGTTGATCTCTAGTTTGAGTCTGTCCTCTTCCAATTGTGTTTTAAGTGAAAAATCATCCATCATGTTTGTGTGCTTGTTTTAATTTCTGTAGGTGAAACGGGAGCGGTGTTGACGGTCGGAAAGTTGGCGATGAAATGAGAAACGAAGATGAGGACAGGGCATATTTACTGGAAAGTGGTGGGGGGTTAAAAAAAAAGAAAAAAAAACAGTTGTGTGTCCGATCAAACGTCGTCGTCAGCTGTCGGTGTAGTTTTGGAGGATGCAGGAGTGAGTTTTAGCAAACTATCTTCATCTTCAGTCTCAACTCTATCGCATGTTGGACAACCGTAAGCAAGTTCCAAATTCATAGTGATGCAGTGGAATTTGTCTATAATATCTTCTAAAGTTTCCATTATATCTTTTAAATCATGTCTTGTTCTAATTACAAAAGTAGATTTCATTAGTGCTAGCGGATCGTTGTTCATCGTACGGGAGTCGGGAAACAAATGGCGAGCGTCAGTCAGCGGCTCGCTTATATGCGGGCAAGGGCGGTGGAGGGGGAAGTGGAGGGGTGGTGGCGTGGTGGGGGAAGTGGAGGGGTGGTGGCGTGGTGGGGGAAGATTGATATACCCCCATGCGAATCGTTGGCCAGCGCATTTCGCAGCGAAACGCCGTTCGGGTAGGTAGTAGGAGGTGTACTAAGATAACCATTAGTTGTATTTTTAAGTTAGGAATACTAATAATGTTTGTAAATTAAATATTAAATTTATATTTAACCAGAGCTTGCATTTCTTGTTCCTCGTCGTTTAATTCAACAATTTTAACACCATTAGTTGTCTGTTCCTCTTCCTCTGCACTTTGCGACGATGAAGACATGGAGGTGGCAGAAGATGATGATGAGGATGAAAATATTTTGGTAGGATTGACGTATTGCACTGTGATGTTGATCCATCTTAAAGGATAGTTATCAATGAGTGTGAGTAAGTTTTGGAATAGTTCTTCCATCTCTTCTCTGTCGGTAATTAAATGTTGAAAGGAAATGAATTTATCATCCATGTTGTTCTCAGTGCGAGTAATGAAATAAGAATGAGAAGCGTATCGAATGATCCGTAGAATATATGTTGTAAAAAATAAGTGGTGGGGGTAATCTCAAGGTCAATCAAATGGAGTTTTAAAAAAGGGCTGCAGTCAGTGACTACAGCTATACATCTGAAGCTTCAACAGGATCAGTAGACCAATCTGATCTGTACTTGCATGCACTTATGATGCATGTACAAAAGTCGTCTTTATAATATGCATTGCACTCTCGACAATTGACAAGTTTTTCCGGATGAAATTTAAAACACCTCTGGGAACAGCAAGTGTGGAAGTATCGTGATTTATAAATCTTGATGGTTCGCAATTCCGGTGGTGGTAGTTGCTTTGTCTTGCATTTGCAGTAACAGGATCCGAAGAATTCACACTTTGTACAAGCTAATCCGTCTACCATCCATCTTCCTAAATCGGTGCATTTTTGTTCACAACAGTAGCGCGGTGCGTCCTTGTTTTTCTTCCCTTCCATGTTGGCGCTTCTAAGTGTTGGCAAGAAATGAAGTTGTATAGTGTAGGATAGCGTGTTTTATAGACTAGGAAAAGTGGTGGGGGTAATCTCAAGGTCATCCAAATGGAGTTTTAAAAAAGATCATCTTACAAGTGTAAGATGTATTTATTTAAGATACTGAGTTTTCATTTTCTTTTTCTTTCTTTACATCTTGTTTGTATTTTTCTTTTTCTTCTTTAGCCATGGCGATGAGATCTTCAGTGGAGAGTGGATGTACTTCAGGAAATTTTAGAATTAATTTTGGTTGGAATCCCTCTTTAGTCAATACTTGAAGATCGGACGTCATTTGTTCTACACTTTGATAGTCTTTTCCGTAGATTTTTCCATTGAATTCAATCATCATTCTGTACAACATGGTATTAGTAGTTGTTTTCGCTGCGTCAGTTGGAGAGCAAATGATGATTCTGTTAGGTTACACGGTCCTTTTATAGATGCTACAGCGACCACTTGATATTATTTAACATTAGTAATATTTCTGGAACTTAACATTACTTTGAGTAGATGGTGTTGTAGTTGAAGGTTGTGTGGAAACGAATACTTCTTCGTTGCAGAACTTCTGTTTAGGAAACATCCTCATGTTGTTAGCGTAAACATCAATATTTAAACGATAACCACCGGCAAGTAACACTCGCAGTTCATTAATAAAATCGTCGAGTTCTTCAAAAGTTGTAATGGTGGTGGTATCATATGATGCACACTTAACCTTAAGAGACATGTTGTTATTCGTAATAACTGGAGAGCCAACAGAGATGTGTACAGCACGAAAGGTAGTCGTAGACTGATGAGATCCTCAAGAAAATTACGGCCTTTATATACCCTCGAAACTAGGTCAAGGTCATCCAAACGTGTTTTTAAAAAAAGCAACATATCGATAGTGCAGAAACACTATCGATATGTTGCCTTTTCTTATTATTTTTTTTTTCATTTTTATTTTTTATTTATTTAAAATCAGTTACACACATGTACAACAGTATATATAAACTACAGACTAGTTGCTAGTAGGCATAACATGAAGTGTAAGTTCAGTAGAGTTGGTTCCACTAGGACCGTGGGATGCCAAATAGAGTGCGCCGGGGTGAATCAGTCGTAAATCTTCATTCTGCAGCAGTTGAACGAAGCGTTTGGGAAGAAATACTTGAAATTTCGGTTCATCACCAGGTGTGTAGGGTGCTTCACTCAATGTGCAATTGATGGCGTCTCCAACTGATGTTTCCATCTTCTTAATAGTGTGAATAATGTAATGTTTTTCTTCTTTCAATTCTGAACATTTCTTAGTCGGTAGTATTGTAGATTTAGAATGTTTGTTGAATTGATCAACAAGCGACTGTAGAAAAGTTTGCGATGCCATTATTTTTTCTTACTATTGTTCGTCTTCTTCTTCTTGTGCTTGCGCGTCAGAGGTGTTGACTCCTCGGAGGTTAGAGTAATACTCATGCATTGTCATAGTGCCGCTCTCGCTTTTATACCCATCGCTTCCCCCACCACTTTGCTGGAGATAGACATTCAAACGATATGCGTTCTTTAAAGCACATTGAGACTGCCGATGTTTAAAGTTTTTAGATGCAATACAGATGTTAGCAAAGTAGCAATAAAAATCTTTCTCCATTTGCACATTTATCACTTCATGGTTTGTATATGCTTGTATCCAATTTGCTTTTTCCAATCCTCTTGTAAAAATAGTTTTGAACTCTTTGCAGAAATGATTCATAATGTGTGGCATCATATTGTAGGTTATAAAACCTTCATCCCATGTTAGATTATGAAAATGTTTCATCAACCATTTGTTTGTTACTTTAGCTTTGGTTGTTAATCTGTTGAACGGCAAAGGAGGCATGAATAAAAAATGATAAACAACAGATGTTATCATATCTAGTACCACTAACTCTTTAATTATAAAATTTCCATCATTACCACGGAATGCCTGAAACTCTATGATACCTCGCTTTACTTCCATTATTTCCGTCTTCTTAGAGAATGAAACTCGTTTATCCATGATGACGTTCAGTAGACAACTGGTATGTCAATGCGGATTGACAGCCTTTTATACTCCAACATTCTTCTTCTTCTTACTTAAAATATTCTTTGTCTGTTTAATTTGTTGTTGATTGTTGATTGTTGAAACGTGATTCGTTTTCCTTGTTTTCTTGCTTTTTTTCTTCATCTAAATTAAAGTTGGTTTGATTGTGGTGTAACTGTCTCCACATCTCTACTTCATGCGGGATCCTATTGAAGATTGAAGTATCTACTGGACCGTATAGGATTGGAACATATGGTTGTCTATCCAATGCATCAGTTAAATAATCTTTGATAATTGTACTTGAGAATATTAGCTGTTTTAAATATCTTGTTATAGGACCAGTAGCACAAGTTAAAGCGTAAAACTCTTCTTTTGTCAAATGTATTTTTATATTATATTTAGTTAAATCTCTAAATCGAACTAGTTGTTGACCACGTTGTTTAACAATATCGATTTCAATATTTGATTCGAACAAACCTAGTTTTGTTTTTCTTCCAAACGTATTGTTACTCAAATAGCATTCCAAAAGATGTATATGTTTCATAAAAGATTCCCAAGAAGATTCTGTGAAGGTTACCATTTTAGATCCGTGATTCAAAATAACAGTTGGAGAGTAATCCAATGATTTCATTACTCCAGCAGACACAGTCTTTGTCATACAAGAAGAAATAGGATAAAATATTCTAAGAAATACCTCCATTAAGATGTTGGTAGAAATGTTATCTTTAATTTTCCTTTTCTTCGTTTCTTTTTCAACTTCCTCTTCGTCTGTCTTCTTATGTTTAAACTTGAGGAACTCTTCCATTTCCTGTTCAACTTGTCTTTCTATATCCAAACTATTGTCAGCCATAAGAGGTGTAGTTTCTTCATTAGCACTTGATGTAGCAGAACTCATCTTGCGGACGATGTTACCCATACGACAATCAAAGATGAAATGAATTTCCAGCTCTTCTTTCTCGCTTTTATACTCGCAGATGACCTAGATATTGTTGATCTTTTGTAAAAACCTTACAAATCGTGCAGATGTTGTATTAATCTTTTTTAAAGTACATTCTTCACAATTCCTGTCAGCGGTGTGTAAGTAACTATTTTGTCATGTAGAATTAAACAGTATGCTGAAGTTCCATCTGGTATTTTATCTTCAAATTCCATTTCAATTTTTATATCTACACTTGAAGATTTCACAGATTCATTTTGTTTTGAACAATCGATTACAACAATTGGAGCTTTTGAATAAAATTGTTCTGGTGATAGTAGTGGTGTATTTGTCTTACCATAATATGACGATTGAAATCTTGCATACATGTCATATAGAATGGAATAACGTTTTTTGTCAAATGAAACATTTAAACTGTCATATGGAAAGAACTGAGAGTTTAGAAAAACTTTGCAATTCTTTATCTTGCAATGGTCAAATTGACCAGCGTGCGCAGTTATAACATCTTTTCGTTTAGTCTGAAAACCGACTATTATGTACCTTGCTCGTTCTAAATAAGTAGAGGTTTTAACAGTCCATGTTTGTCTTTCTGTTTGAGGCAATATGGGGTATTCATGAAATTCCCAACTTCTAAATGGTATTACAATATCACGGTCAGATTTTAATTTTTTCAATAATAATACTCGATGTTCATCTGCCAATCTGACATGTGGTACTCTCCATACAACTTTATCCAATTGAAGTTGCCATTCCAAATCGGCATCTTTTGTTCCACTTGGCGCTTGTATTACATCCTTATTCGTTGAAGATCTGAGCAGTACCAGTTCTTGCTTTACATTTATTATTATTCTCTTGTAATCTTCTGCGAATCCCAAAAGCAATCGTAAAGGCACATTAAAATCAAAGTAACCTTTTGAATTAGGAGTAATAGTGTCTTTATCAGGAGTCACCCATCCAGCCGAGATTAAAGAATTCTTTTCATGGGGTGTTATTGAAGTCAATCCTTTCAAAGTTGTTGATATACCAACTTTTTTTGTTGAATCAACTGTTACTCCAGATATCTCATATCTAATTTCATCAAACAGATATGCCATAGGGTTATTTATAAAAGGAACAGTTGAACCAGATTTTCCATCCAATGTTGTTACTCTTCCTTCGATATATAAATAACTTTCACATGGTAATGTGTAGATATCTTGTTGTTGAATGGGAATCCTTATTTCATCATTATTATTTAATTTTGATGAAGTGTAAGGGTTGTGAGTGTGATATTCCTTCTCCCATAGGGTTTCGTCGAATGTCGGTCCTTGCGCTATATCCAGTATATCCATGGTTGGCAAGTTTTAGCCCGATCTTCTGTAGGAAGCGTATGTTGTCCGGTGTTAACTCGTCGAATGTTGAGGAGCTACTGAGCTCCCGACTCTTCCGTTGTGGTTTAAATGATAATCCCATGTTGAATTTATGTTGCTGCTCTGATATGTAACCGTATAGTTATTGTTTCTCCTCTAAAGTCAACACTAATGCCGTCTTGATCCAATATGTTCAGTACGATGTCTGAAATGAAACTGGTGTTTAACGGTAGGTATATCAGGTTTTGTGGCTTCTCAACTATTTTAAAACCAGGAGCTACTGTGGGGTAAAATGTATGTAGTATGTGTTGATTTACTCCATCTCTATATGATCCGTGTATAATATTACACGTTACATCAATACTGTTCACCTTTAATATTGTTACTGTTGTATCGCCAGTATAATCATTTCCAGGAGCTAAAATTCCTTTCTTCTTTGAAAATCCGAGCAAATTGCCGATTGAGTGGTCTAAGCTAAAATCTATATAATACTTTGAAGTTATTTCTGCTTTTAATGTATTATTATTACCTTTTATACAAATGTTTTCTTCTCCAAGTTTCTTTTGTAATACTTGGTTTATATCGTCTATTTCATATGCTCCTGTAGATAATGGAATTATTTTTAATTGTGAATAATTTCCTTTTTCATCTTTACTCTCATAATAATGTAGTAAATTATTTTTTCCTTCTGTAACATTGGGAATTGAATTGTATGTAGTCAAATCCAATAATGCTGCTTCCCATAGTTTGTCCGTAGATAAACGTAATGCTGGGAAAAGTGTACTTTTCAATGTTGACGAATTTCCGCTCAGCGACACTGTATACGATGACATCTTAAAGCTGACTGACGCTCTTCGCTAGGAACTCTAAACATAAATGTCCGCATATTTCTGTATTGCTAGGTTGCTCTCTTTTGTAGTTGTAGAATATATTCTTGGAGTCCCGAAAATAATGTTGAAGTTCTTTTGGTGGCGGTAAATTTCCAAAACTATCAAAGTAGTAAACATTTTCTCCAAGTTTTTTATAACATACCCAATGAGTACCTGGTCCATAATTAGAGTCTAAGTTTACTATTCCAGTTTCATTTTTCCACACTCTATTTGGTAATGTATCTTTCATAAAAACTCCTCTGAAGAATGGTATTCTTAAACATTTCACATATTTTGACAATTGATAGTTTGTTAATGCTTCATTTGGAATTATCAATTTATTCTTCTCATTTAATACACACGGTACGGTCTTAAGTAAAGACCCGATCCGTTTTTTACCATTGACCATATGGATGTTTTCTTGACTTTCCTTTTAGGGTTAGTGCGACGTCTTCTTTTGATGTTCCCGCCCCTTTTTGCAGCTTCTTTTTTACTAGGTTTTCTCCCGCGTCGTCTTCCACCACCAAACTTAGCTTTCGTCTTCATGGCTGTTGTCACTGCCCAAGCTGCTGCTTTTTCCGCAATACTGGCGTCACTTGATTTAACCCTTTGCCAAGCTTTTTCCGCTAGCGCTCTATCCGCTATTGATCTATTTGTTGAATCTGCAAACTTGGAATACGCTATATCGTGTTCTTTGCAAGCTTGATCTAATTTATTAATTCCAGGATCTCCTCTTGCCAAACGTTTTGCCAACTTAGTTCCGGGTCCACAATATTGATAGCCTCCGGGCAGATGAAATTCGTATGGTAAAGCGTCTATTGCTCGATTTAGAACAGCACCAACAGGAATCCGTCTTAGAAGGGATAACGCAGCTGATGTTATACCACGTCCTTTCTTGTCGCTGTCTTGACGATGACTGAGAGGTGCGGTCTTCATTATGTTGTCTTATATAACCAGCGTGTTTACTCCACGAGCTGCTTTACATAAATGAATAACTCGTGCGCAATGTTTTATATTTAAATATTTAATTATTCAAATTAATTATATACTGATTTATGATTCTATTTTTAATCCAAGCTTCTCGTTCATCGGGTTGAATCATCACATGACTCGTTGTACTAGCTATATGATTGTGGGTATCGATAAGTAAGTTTCCCACTATTCTTATTAAACAATCTAAAGTTACAGCATCTTTCGGATGTTGAGGATCGTGTAACTGCATAATACGTTTATCATTACACGTGTAAGCGGTCGAATCACTTTTTGACGTTGTTATGACTTGTCCAATAGTAGCAGCATCATTTAAATCTTCTCCTGGTAAAATATTAATTATTTTCTTCATCTTTGCATCATATTTGGTCCCAAAGTGTTTATCCCAAGTTATTGTTTGTCTCAATGTAACACAATCATCATCTTCATAACCAGGATAAATATTTTTTATTCTTCTATTACGACCATCGTATGTACCTAATCTACCACCACTCGCAATTAATGTTTGTACCATTAAAGGTACATCCGAATCTTTTATACCAAATCTTCCATTTGTTATTGTTTTATGTCCTGCATCCCATTCATCATTTTTTCCTTGCATTAAATCAAACTTTTCATTTCCATGTATAAATGTATCTCCTCGCTTTAGCACGGCATCTTCATGTTTTACAAAATTCGATGTTCCCCTTTTTAATTCTTTAGATAGTTGTTCCATAGTAACAGCGTCTTTTGGTTGAGAACCGAACTTTACATTTGACAACACTTTCCCATGACAATCGATTTCATCACCATCTTGTAAAATACAGTTGTCCTTGATGTATTTCAGGTTTACAGCATCGCCGTCTTCCTTTGGGTATCCAATGTCATTTATAATAAATTTATAAAAAGAAAATCCGTGTTGAGTCTTTTCCGGTATAATAGAATGTAAATATTCTTTATTAACTGAATCTTTATCATTTTTTGGATTTGCCACGTTGGTTATTCTATGATTCCCAGCATCATATGTCTGTCCATCTTTTAAATTATTACCCCATTGCAATTTTAAAGTATTTAAAAGTTCAGATGATAAATACTCTTTAGTAATTGCATCAGAACTGTCAGTTGGTTTACCAACATTAATTATTCTATGTGATTTAACATCATAAGTATTCTTGTTTAATTTCAATGATGTTGAAGTTGCTTCTTTTACTGTTTTAAAATTTGCTCCATCTGTATCTTCTTCTGGGTCTTTAACAAATTTTAGACGTTTGTTACTCATATCATAGTCACCTTCAGGTGTTTGCGGCAATCCACTTCTTTTTCTGTTTTCTCCTCCTTGTACTCCTACCCCGGAGTACCGTCCGAACTTGTCAACGCTCATGATTGAACTGATCCACTGTATGCTCACTGCTCTCTTATATATCCGTGATGATTTATACAATTATTCCACGATTTCGAAGTTCGTCAACTAAAGCCACCCATTCATTATTTAAACCTGTATGACCAGCTTCCATGGCTTCATGTAATAGTCTCATTCTATCAACCAATTTGTTTATATCATTATAGTAAATCACATTTGTATTATATAGGTTTTTCATTAAACCTTTACCAGATGTTGGAGTTTCTCCTTTTTTCTTTTTACCATATTCATCAATAAGTGATAAGTCCATAAGTGACAATGACTTCCTCTTAAGCGGTTTTTTCACAGCAGGTGCAGTTCGTAATGTTGGTAGTTTTTTCAGGGGAAACAATCTTTTTATTACAACTGTATATTTAGTTGCGCGTGTTCTATTTATCATTGAATCTTTGGAGTAATTCTTCTTATGAGCATTAGTATTTTGCAAAATTTCTTTAAAAGTATTTAAATCTTGAAGCGTATATCTTATAGGTATATTTTTGAAAATCAGTTCAAATAATCCTTTTGTTCCTTTATATTTATGCTCACCAATAACAATATCATCATCTTCAGTCAAATGTACTTTTGAATCTCCTATTTTTAATTCATTTCCATCAATTCTCGCACCATATACATGTGACTTGTGTAATTTTGGGTTATTTTTTATTTCATGTAACATTTTCATGATATACTTTCTTCCAAGAGGTCCTTGTTGCAATATATCACTACTTAATTTTGTTAGATTTGGAATTGATTGCTCTGCTTCAGGTATATGTTGTTCTTGTTCTTCTTCTTTTTCAACATTTATTTCTGGTTCTTCTTGTCTTGTTTCTTCTTCTTCTTTTTGAGAAACTTCACTATCACTTGTGTAAGAATCATCATCATCTTCTTCCTTTTTCAAACTCTTTACTTCAAATTTAGAAACAGGTAGCAAAACATCTCCTTCATAATGAGGTTTACCAATAGTTTCTGTTATCTGTTTTAAAGGTTCTGTAATAGGCTTAAATGTAGTCTCCAGGAATTCTTCTCTTTCATTCAAACCCATTCTTAATGCTCGATTTTTAAGTCTAATTGAGTCACTCAGTGATTTTATTTCTTTTAATAGTTTTTCTTGGTTCACCATGTTTACGCTGTGAAGACCAATCTATTACTAAACGTATCATCAATCGTTCAATGGATTAATACAAATTTATCCAACCCTATACGATATCTTCCATTTTTTATAGCTTCTTCTTTCATAATAACAAGAAATCCATATTTTTCAGCCCATGCTTTGCCACACATTTCTTTAAATTTATCAAATGACATGTCTGCATTTACATGATCATTATATATGTGCTTTAAATTTGTTTCATCCTGCTTGAAGATAATAAGTAGATTTGCATTATCTCTTATTAATTGTTTTGGAATTTTACTGTAAGTTTGACCAATATAAATGCTATCAATATTGTAATGTCTTCCCATGGCGAAATAACTTCTAATAGTGTCGTGATTTTCACAAGATACATCATCAAATATAAATATAGAAAATGGTTTAGCCTCATTTGGCTCCATTATAGTTTCACTAGCATTAAACTTGTAAAAATTAACTTCAGGCACACTTGCGAGTACCTTATCCAATAATTGATATTTGGGTTGTTGCAAAGATTTGGAAAAGATGTAAATGTTGTTGAAACGTAATCCTTTAGGATTTGTTATTAAATTAAAAACCACATTCGTCTTTCCACAATTTGACGGTCCAGTTATTAAACATCTTATTGTGTTTGGCAGTAGTTCACCATGTTTTCCATGATTTAACTTGTCGTTGTCAACTGTTAATTCATCAATATTATTAATGAAAAATCGATCCTTTTGTTGCACAATCTCCATCTTGTGTAAAGGTTAAACACGTAATGAGTTCACAAATTACTACACCAAGTCTTTTGTAGGGATCCAAGAGTCTTCACTTTTATCAAATCCCAACCAACGTACTTTAACCTTATCCTTTTTTCTTTGTAAAATTTTTTCAACAAGATATACATCGCCGACTGATGATTTTAACAACTCGTGTCCGTAGAATCCACCTTCGAGTAATTCACCCTTGTTGTCCTTTAAGATGTAAGTTTCAGGTATTGTTGGTTGTACTTTATAGATTGTAAACACTTCATTAGTCCAGTTTGGCAGATATCTTTTACTAAATACTCCTTTGTACTTACTTATACGAACTTTATCATCAACTTTAAATGTTTTAGGCTGCATTTTTTCACGTTTAGGAGTTGTATTATTCCTAATACGTTTTAATACCATCTTAGCATTACCGCTATTTACTTGGTTAGGCTTCATACCAATGGTTCGATGATACTTGTTGTTATATTCTTTTATAAGTTGCGGTAAGATATCATACCAAACATATGATCCTCGTTTGGAAAATGTTTTATACATTGCTCCTTTTAATGTTCTATTGAATCTTTCTATTATTGAAGCTTTAACTTCAGAATTTGTAGAATAATGATTTATTTTATACTTCTTCATTAAAGCTGCAAATTCTTTGTTAAAATACTCTTTCCCATCATCAGTTTGTAGATGTTTGATGTTGAATTTATTTCTTTGTATAGCCGTTTCCATAGCTTTTGTAACACTTTTACCAGTCTTGTCCTTTAGCGGTAAGGCATCAGCCACTTTAGTAAAACAGTCTATAATCGCTAAAATGTATTTGAATCCTTTATTCAACTTACTATGTGGTATCATTTCAATGAGATCGGCTTGGAAAAGATCATTCATTCCTTTTATAACTGTACTTCTTCTAGGGAATTTTCTTCTTGCTGGCTTATGAAGTTCATTTACAATTTTATTTTTTAAGTCTTCCATCTTCAGTTGTGTCTTCTACATCACTTGTAAAGATACTGATCTCTAGAATGGTTTATCCTCTTTTATATACGGTTAGGATATAGGTCAAGGCCATTTTACGTTGGTGTAAAAAAGAGGGAACATGACATTGGGCTTGTCATGTCCCCTCTTCTTTACGAAAGGAAAAAGGAAGAAGGTAAAGGACGAAGAAAAGGTTTACTGATCAATAGGGATTAGGGAATAGTGGCCGAATGGCAATGTGTTGATGTTATTTTCAAGAATGTGGCGTTTATCATCCTTATAACTTAATGCCCACTTTGTTTGTTTTACACTATACAGTATATGGTTGTAGCTTCTGATGGTGTTGAATGTTGCGGTTGTTTCCACATTTTCAAACAAACATCTTTTATAATGTTCAAACTGTACTTTCTTCTTTAGATATGAAGTCTTGATGCCTTTGGCTTTCTTCACCACTTGATGTTCATCCTTTTCACTGATGTATAGTTGGAATGAGTACAGTTTGGACATTAAAGCGACGATTTCTTCCATTGGTACACCATTTGTTTCGTCTTTAAACTTGCCCAACACCTTTTTATTTCTATCGTAGTCATAGTTGGGATGATCTCTAGGATAATCTGAAAAGTCAAAGTCAGTAGTATATACAAAAGTACGTAGATCTTCATACATGTCTTCTGTTCTTATCCAATAAATGAAAGCATCTGTATCCATATATGCTATCCCGATGTTTTCTCTTCCATAAAACTTCACCATCTTGTTGTAGTGAAAGTCATACATGTGGGTTTTAGAAATATCCAAAATAGACATTCCCACATATAGAGGACGATCCATTGTTATTGAGATTTTGTTCATGGTAACAGCTACAAGATTCTCGTTAATAATTATACTCGTTCCAAAGTTTGGTTTTTGTACTAACTTTTGCAACTTCTCCGGATCGCTTACTAATTTTACATCTTTATGTTTTCTTTTGTTTTCCAACGTTTTGCCAAATATTGAATTATTCATTAATTTGAAAAAGTCCTTTTGAAAAGCGGATGTTGCTGCAGTCCTTCTTCTTGTGTTGTTGTCGATGTATGGTTTTAACCAACAAGATTGATTAAATTGTATTGCTCTATTGATTCTTGTTATTTTCAATCCCAGTTCTATTGCTTGCTGTATTGTCCAATAATGAGCTACATATCTCGACTTGTTGGTTAACGTCATCATTAATTTGGGCCATCTACCAGTTGGTGATATTTCCGTCTTTGGCAATAGTGGTAAATCGTAGTGGTGATCATGCAGTTGTTCAGGATATTCGAAGTCGACGTCCAAAATGTATCCAGTATCGCCGTATTTGGGTATGTCCATTATATTGCCGATCGAATCTGGGTTCGCCCACTTGAAATTACCATATGGAAGGGGATTTGACATAGCCCATCCATATAGGTTATTTGCATCAAAATAACCTAAGAATGTTGTTGGTTGTGACGCATCGAAGTTTGGGAGATATTTGTTGTTAGCTTTTACATGTCTAGTTACACTTTGCGTCAATCCTCCACGAACGCCTGACTCTATCATCAAAACCATATCGATATCTGTAATAAGTTCAAGTCTACACTTTGTTTCCTTCAGCATAGCTTGCCATGCTAGTCCAGGTGATGTATAAGAATGAAGTGGATCCAATCCATATGCTTCAAAACAGGTATCTCTAAATTCTTCCATTATATCACAAAGTAAAGTCACATCTAATTTAACATAAAAGTCGGAATATTCTCCCAATGTTGTCATTCCTAGTTCGTTCCATACTTTACAAGCGTGTTGATAATCTTCTTCACTGATGTCCTCTTCATACAACTTACTCTTGAAGGCTTCTCTTGGCGGAAGTGATGTTTCTTCAAATTTTTCCAAACAATCGATGTAATCATAGGGAAAAACACCTTTGCGGAGAACCAAATCCAATTTATCTTTACTAACAATCTTCATTGTTTCTATTAAATTTTCTTTCTTTAAGTTTTCAGTGAGTTTACTTAAGCTAGATGGCATAAAACGGTAAGAGTCTAAAAAACGTAACTTAATATTTCCAACCGTTTTACTAAAACTAATAAACTTTTCACTAGTTTCCGCTATCACATCGATTTTTCCATCATCTCGTCCCAATTCCGGTATGATAAAATGTGCATCATAACCGCTAAGGTTATGCAAAACTACAGGTATAAAGTTGCGAATTTGATAGTTAATATTACATCTGTTACACGCGGCACCTCTATAATAACCTGTCAGATGGTCATGATCACGTACCTTGTGGTTTTCCAAAGTATATTCATTTTTACATAAATAACAATGGGTTGAATTTTCATACTGAATCTCTTCTTCTTCATCCATCGGTATCATTGGTACAATATCACTATACATTTTTTGTACATTTTCTGCTATCAAATATAAGTGGTCAAGGAAAATTTTAGAAGCATTTTCACCGCGATATATAACAGGTTTTGATGTTAGATCATATTTATTTAAATAATCTTCTGACAGTGTAGATTTAATTAATAAACAAAAACTGTTTGGATCATGCATTTGATACTTAACACTTTTCTTGGCTTCATCATCATTATTTTCAATAGGAACAAGTGTAGATTCAAAATCCGCATATACAACAATGGGAATACGGTACTGATGAGATATCTTCTCAAATTTTAGCTCGGCCTTATCTAGTGATGGTAACATTATTTTGGCTTCATAGTTGTTGTTACACAATCGTTTATGCTCTTCTAACCACTGTCTTCCTAGTCTTCCTTCTCGTTGAAAATTGAAACATCTTTTGCAAATTACCTTCTTATTTCTATTTTTAGATAATTGATTACTAACAAGAGTTTCAAATTTTTTGATCCATACATAGTGGGAAACATCACCTCTTGTAAGTAATAATAAGTCCCTATGATCTGGTAGTTCATTCTTCACCACACGCAATGGGTACACTTTATTCGAACTGTCCAAACCGAAAACATTAACAGATGTTCCAGGGTTTTGTTTTTCGAACTTTGGGATGTCCTTTAAAGCCACTGGGTAAGTCAATCCTTTGAAATTATATCTATATCTGTAAGTTTCATATTCTTCACTGGGTCTTTCCGAATTTTGAGGAGGTACAAATTTTGTCGTCATTGCATATCTAAAACATTCCATATCTTGGTTCTTAACATTTATACACGATTTGGTGTCTGAAATTTTCTTTGGGAGCGGAATGTAACTGCTACCCCTTAATCCGTAGCCGTGTTTATGAGTTCTAATATCCATACCCTCAATACTAACCAAACTCCAACCAGATCCTCTGCCTTCATGTTCTTGAATTTTAGTTAATATTTCTTCTAAACAATCTTCAACTATTGAATTAATATCTGAACTTGCCATGATGGTCTGGTTTTTTGTTATGAATCCTCTTGGTGACATTTCTCCTTCTACATTAGTAAACATAGCATGTAGTAATATGCTAAATTTAATGAAGTTCAGTCTTCTTAATTCTTCTGTGAGTGTTCTCCTTGCAATTGTACTCACTTCTTTAAAAAACTGCTCCAATTCCAATTTTTCATTTTGAATTTTGTGGTGCATTACTACTTTACCTTCTAAAGCATATATTTTTAAACTTGGTATTTCATTAGATGGTCCTGCTAATGGTTCTTCATGTTCTTCTTGTTGTTTTTCTTGTTGTTCTTCTTGCTGTTCTTCTTGCTGTTCTTCTTGTTGTTCTTCTCCATATAGTTTTAAATCTTCATATTCGGTTTCTGTTACATCTTCATTATTATTATGGAATAACTCTTTGTGTATTTCTAGTAGAATATTATCATGAAAAGTTTCTAAGCAAATTTCACATTGATACATCTTGTTGATGTTTACTCTTTGAAATTTAGCAGCGAAATGAAATGCTTCTCTACTGCTCCCTTTTTATAGCCTCCCAGTTGTAGTGGGGGGACGGTAAGATTTTTAGTGAGATGTTAAAAATAGTAGGTTAAGACTAAAGCTGAAAAGTAATGATTAAAGCCTATATTTTCTTCCAATTGCAAATACTCCACATATGCCTCCGCCCATAGCCATAACAGATCACTGTTACGCCAATATACACCAAAGGTGGGTCTATCATCAACTAAAATTGGAGATGCTATGTTTACTAATCTTTCATTTTCTATCCATGTCATAACTTCAATTACAAACCTTCCTATAATATCCATTGGAGAATTCGGATCCACAAATATTCTTGTTACAACATTTTCACTTAACAAAGGCTCTTCAATTTCTTCATTGTTTTCTTCATCGTTTTGTACATCGTTTTCTTCATTGATTTCTTCATCCACCTCTAATACTTCTTCAACTTTTGTACATTTGTTATAAAATATTGGAGCATCTCGGGGGGACATGTTCACTCTAGCTATTATTGGCAATGAATGTCCCAACGCAAACCACAACACTCTTATATAGGCAAGTCAATGAGTATGGGTTTCTTTTAATAATAAATTTTTATTAAAAGAAAATAATTTAATTCTGTCTTTACCACAATATTACTCCTAATTAGAGCTTTCCAATGATGTATCGCTTGCCCTATTCCGGCAACCCGTTCTTAAGTTATAAGTAAGTTTGTTTGCACTTTGCTGGCTGGGGGGGGGGGGCTCGCCAAGTTCAAGGTCAAGGTCAAGACAATACACTTAAGACATTATACTTAAGACGTTACACTTAAGACGCTACACTTAAGACGCTACACTTAAGACATTGTGACGTCGGGGGGGGGGGGGGGGGGGGGGGCTCGCCAAGTTCAAGGTCAAGGTCAAGACAATACACTTAAGACATTATACTTAAGACGATACACCTAAGACGTTGTAACGTCGGGGGGGGGGGGGGGGGGTTATGCATGAATGGATTGAGGTCAAGGTCACCAAAAAATAATAATGATCCAAGGTGATGGAGGCGGCTGTAACCGTCTCCACCACCCTGTGTTCCTCAAACACTCCCAATCCCAACCAAAAAAGTTACGTCTTGCGAGGGATCCCAATTTTTGGCCCGCACGCACATGGCGATCCAGTTTGGTAGTCTGTGATACGGGCGGCCAGCCTCGGGCCTGGGCACTGGACTTGACCATTCCAATTTTTACAATGGGGACTCTGGAACAGCTAATGCAAGACGCAACTCTAACCTCCCACCCTTAATCTAAACCCACCCAATCATATTTTTGCCTGACAAAAATTAAGAAACAAAAATCAAAAACAATAAAAATATGCGCTACCTACGGCACAACGCGCATGTCCCACCCATATTTAATGAAGTTCAATCGAACTTCTTAAATTTACATTTACATTTTAATTTAATCTACCCAACCTAACAGCTAGCTGTGGAATGTAAAAAATTATTAGTACACAGATAAACAAATACAGACATAGATACACACACACACACACACACACACACACACACACACACATACACACAAATACCATAAACCAATACTTAAGATTAAAAACACATTTCTTAAACATAAATAATACCATAAAACACCTTAATGCTAACATCGCAATGCGCAAGTTAAACCTTAAAAAACTAACACATCTTAAGACTGAAACCAAATAACACTTTGCATAAAATCATAGACACACACACACACACACACAACAAATATTAAATAGTAATAGCCTAACAACAAGAGTAACTCAAATATATATCGGCCGCTTATACATTTGAGTTGCCCTCTGAGTCGGGTCGGAGCGTCGCGTCCGAAATTCCGAGCCCGACTGTGGCGGCAATAGTCGTCGGGGTAGTTCTCGGCTCCCAGAGTGGTGGGGGGCCGGGAGGGGTTTCAGGGGCGCGGAACTTTCCAGAAATGTCAGTGGAAAATTCCAAACGGATGTGCTTTGTTACATGTGGGTCGCCTAAAACGCAGGTGGAGCCTTGTACCTCTCAATTTGCATTAGATAGCATCAAATTACATCCGCTGACAAGTACATCCGCAGCATAATTATCGTCGATTGTTATCCACCCTCTTCCGCCGCTTAATTATACTTCCAACAGAAATAGGCCGCCAAAACACGCAACTTGTTTTTAACATACAATAGACTATTGTTTGGAAATGCATTACTTATGCTCATAATCCTTGGCCTGGTCGGTACTTCTTACACGCTACACCTAAGACGTTGTGACGTCGGGGGGGGGGGGGGGGCTTCCGGTTTCCGGTCCGGTCGGGGGGGGGGGGGGGGGTCATGCATGAGTAACCATCCGCATGTATATAAACGACGGGAAGCTCGCGCGCCTCCCATATAGGGAGCTGACACCCCAACGGTAAACAACCAATCCGTGAGTTCATACCACATAGTACTTTAACACACTATTTATTTTAACATTTTTATTATTTTTACACTATTTCTTAACACTACATCAGTTATTTTATATATCTTAATTTTATTTTCGTGTCGAATTTCCATTTTTTTTTTTTTTAATTAAAATATGCTAATTAACATCGTGTGCAGGAAACTCACACTGATTAATTGCAGGTTCCATTCTTACACACCTGTTTCCTCCTTAATATGCAAATTACTCTCTTACTTTAACAACACTTAAACTCTAACCGCTACTTCTCGGTCATATTAATATAATTAGTGCTACACTACGGGATTTACCTGTGCAATAGTGCACGCTATGTTTCCTGCACGTCTGCAGGTAATACACCTTACAATCATATACTTATCGCTACATTACACAAGACATTTCTTGCACACCTGCAGGTAATACACTTACTGACCGTCTACTATTATAATTATTGCTACAGTACAAGAGACATTTCTTGCACACCTGCAGCTTGTACACTTTACAACCGTTTAATATTAAAATTATTGCTATACTACAATGGTTACCTGTTCAATCACAGTTGTGGTCCCCCCACTTGATTATCCACAGAGCAATACTTGCAATCCTACAACTGAATAATTAATTAACTTCCGCGATCACCAGTACTTTTTTAAACTATCCGTCTCTTCCTCTGACTCTTGTGACCGTAGCCGCAGCCGACTGACAAATAACCGAGCTCTCCCGAACCTCGCTCTTTTATGCGGTTTTCTTGGGGAGGGGGTTGGAGGGGCGTCGCACGTGACTCATCAATCGCATAAAAAGGGGGGTTGCTGCCGCGCGCGCGCCATTTCGGTGGCGGAATCGGTCGGGTGAGGAACTATCCGTAAGTCTCTGGCGCTTTTACAACTAACGCTTGTTACTCTAAAATGTGTTTGCACTTAATATGCTAATTAGTCTCTATATTTATGCACGGAACATTTCCTGCACACCTGCAGGTGATACACCTTACAACGGTCTACTATTATACTTGTTGCTACAATACAAGATTTACCTGTCCAATTGGCAATTGTGATCCCACTTAGTCGTGCACGGGATATTTCTTGCACATTAGCAGGTCATACACTTTACAACCGTCTAATTTTATAGTTATTGCTACAGTACAAGATTTACCTGTACAATTGACAATTGTATTCCTACTTATTCGTGCACGGAACATTACTTGCAATCCTGCACCTGAATAATTAATTAACTTCTGCGGCTACCGATACTTTTCTTCGCCTATGTTTCCCCCTGCTACAACCTTTCGCGGCGCCGCCCGACAAATAACTGAGCTCTCCGAAGTTCTGTTCTTTTATGTCATCCTCTCAGGGGGAAGGGGGGGGGGGGGCACACAACCCCCATAAAACGGGCATCAATACCGCGCGCGCGTCATTATAGTGGCGATAGGGCAACAGTAAACAACTATCCGCAAGTCTCTAACACCTAGTCTAACACTTTTTTACTTACGCTTTTTTACTCTAACATATGTTTGCACTTATTATGCTAATTAGTCTCTATATATTCAGACACACTCACGGGCGCCGGTCATATACTCGCCAATTGTCGGAGAGTACACATCTCCCCTTCGTATATTATCATGGCTTCGCACTCTTTACAACTAAAGCTTTTACGCACAAAACATATTTTACAGAAACAATCTAACTCCAAAGTTTGTAAACCGCGTACTACATTGGCTAAGCTTAAGAAATACTACAGTTTTCACCCGTTGTACTTTGCGAAACCTAGCCTGTGCAACACTGCATACTGTACTGATACTATTTTGCACGCTGTCTTAACTGACATGCTGCAGTATCAACATTTCAATCTTGTTACACCTATTGACGATGCTATCCAATTATTCTTATTCACTATATTACCGGGTTTATATGATCGTTCTTCCTTGGACACATGTCTCATTCTACTGTATCAACTCGCACTGTAAACACCTAGGAGCTCTCCTATCATGCAACTATTATTTTAATTTAATTTTAAAAATAAACTAAAACCTCCAACCCCGAAGCCGCCCCACCCCTCCCCATTCCCACCGAGCCCCTGCGGCTCCCACTTTTTTAAAACCCCCTCCGGATGACCTTGACCCACTTCCCAAACCCATCCATCACTGTCACCCCCACCCCACACTTCCAACCCCACACCTGCCACTTCCAACCGCTGACCTTGACCTGAGCCAGGAGTAACCAAAAGACACTACTCACGTTCAATGTGCTTCACCCAATTGGACTTTAAAGTTTCCATGTATTTTTAAT
>CM061534.1:121305915-121362848 GCA_030545055.2 Neoaliturus tenellus | reverse complement strand
TAAACGTTACCATATTTTAAGGGCACTAAGCAAGAGAGCGATGAGAGACGCTATACGGTAATTAATTTGCATATAACAAAACTCAACGTACATCCTCATCCTGGAAGGTGCGGTCACTTAACCTACAACAAATTTCCGTTTACCTCAAATTAAAACTGAGTATGTTTATGTTCGATTGTTTTTTTATAATTGGATCCATTTCTGAAGGGAATATTTTGGCATAATTGATAGATTTTTTCGAAGTTATCGTGTGATGCCGGTGTGATGCCCTATTCCTATGATAAACCTTTAATAAATGTTGATCGATCAGTGTAGGTACATGACGAATTAGGCTGAATAGATGTTTCGAGGTAAATTGCCCTCTGATTGCGATTGAGCGTTAAGAATACACGATGCGTGCTGCATCTCCTTGAAAAATGTCTTTAAAAGTACCTACGTGCAGCCTGTAAGCTGGCTATACAACGACCACAGAGTTCACTGCCCCGGACGCGACAGTCAACCCCCGCAGCCAGGGAGGTTATGGTTTGAGGGTTTTAGATAGCCTGTCCATTATTATTAAAACGAAAAATAGCACACCTCTGAAATTTAAGAGGGGTTGTCCCAATCCCTTCGTTTCCCCGTTGTAAGATGTTCTTAGAGGTTTAAAATTACCAAATCCCACAAAGAAATCAGAATAACTTTTTTGTAGGAAAATGTAGGGTTAAAAGGCGTACTGGCGAATGATTTTCAACACAAAGATAGTACTGTATCTTCTTCCTAATGTATTGGAAATAACTAACATGCATTACTATTAATGTTTACATTTTGGTTTTTAGTTTTACACATTTAACTAGGAAATATATATAAAAATATTACCCAGTTATAACCCCAATATACAGTTTTAAATTTTATTGTAAAATCGGCTGAGTTAATTTCTTAAGTTGTTTATAAAGTATTAATGTATAAGGTTTGTGTTTTCAAAAATAAAATTTGCATAGGCCTATACACTCTTTCGACTTTGAGAAAGAAAATAAAATGATAGAAAAAACCTTAAACTTTATTTTAAAGAACCAATTGATTCATTTTATATTTTTAAGTCCTAATTATCTGTGTCAAGATGAAAAGAAGCAATGGTATAGTTTAGGCAACTACTTGTATTATAAACGCATTTAAGCCAAGTGAGATGTAAGTTAAACACGAGCGAAGCGAGTGATCCAAACATCTGAGAAGTGGCTTAGTGGCCGAATACAATGTTGCATACACTACTTTATCTACGAACAACAATAAACGTGTCCAAATATAAGAAGTGTTTTATTTTTTTTATTTTTCAATGTTACAAATACCAACTAACAGTAGGGATGCGATTAATTTTCAATTAATTTGGACTGGCAAAGAGTTTTGATTTATTTATTGGAACTCAACAATTATGTATCTGTAGGACCTAATGTCGGGTACGGTAAAAGAAATAGGAAAAGGTAAAGAGAGAATTAGAGATACAGATTATTGCAGCATAAAATTTACTCTGTTGCATTGTCGGGCGATTCATTTAGCTCTCTATATTGAGTATATTCCATTTTAGACTTACTGCTTGAGTGCAGCCAACAAACAGTTATTTTTAGCGAATTTCCCATAGGGAATAAGCTATTACCGTAGGTCTCATAATGAGACGTAAGCCCGGGACCATGTTACTTTTTCGTTTTTAGGTGCCCAGAGACCAAAAATAATAGTCATTAATATATATGTGTGTGTGTGTGTGTGTGTGTGTGTGTGTGTGTGTGTGTGTGTGTGTGTGTGTGCGTGCGTGTGTGTGTGTGTGTGTGTGTGTGTGTGTGTGTGTGTGTGTGTGTGTGTGTGTGTGTGTGTGTGTGTGTGTGTGTGTGTGTGTGTGTGTGTGTGTGTGTATGTATGTATGTGTCCCTAGACACGATAACTCTCGTAAAAACGGTCCGATCGACACCAAATTTGGTAGAGATGTGTAATCCTACGTTTATTCGGATGAGTTCGTAAACCAGATATATCGACTTATCGGAAGGGGTAGTTTTGGGGGGTTTTGTACCCCAAAAATGGATTTCTTTTGCATTTTTCATATGTAATTTTTTAAATTTTTATTTCGATCATTGGATTTAGCTAAAAAAAAACACACAATTTTGTATTTTAAAGCTTTGCTCTATCTCCATTGGTTACCGAGATACTAAAAAGTCTAAAGACATTACATTGTATTTTGGGTCTCCAATGTTAATCTTAAGGAGAGTAAGAATGTTTTAATATTTCACTAATTAATTAATATTTTTGGATGAAACTAGGTATGCAGCTTCAGATGGTTGAGATTCATCCATTTATGATAAAAAATCTTGGTTTTTAGCGAATTTCCCATAGGGAATAAGCTATTACCGTAGGTCTCATGGTAAGACCCCCATGGTACCCGGGCATTTTGACGCACTGTCTGTAATTGATATTACTATAAAAATTGTTACTGCTTGAGTTAACCGAGCAATTGCTCAGCCCCAGGTACTTTTCTGTAATTACACGACTTTCGTAAAATGACTCTCATTGGTCTAAAACCTTCATCATAATGTTATACTAAGTTCATAAAGTTCACTTTATGGAACTGGTCTGTACAGTATTTTTGGTTTAATAATGTACCTATGATGTTACTTATAATATCATTATCGTTGCATATTGCAAGGCTCGTAGATAAAATACATTCTCAAGTTTTAAAGAGGTATTTATTGATAATTTTTACCCTCTTCATCCTCCAAAACCGTAGTACTTAATTAGCAAGAAACCCGTGGATTTATACCATACTTTTCTAAAAACGAGTCATTTTTTAATTTGTACAATCTATGTGTATCATTTATTAATTTTCCATTATGAAACTTTGTAAAGGAATGCTAATTAGACTCTAACAAAATTCACTCATTTTGGTAAAGTTATCTAACCACCCTAAACAGAGTTTTGACCATAACCCAACTTTTGTCACCACCCGTGAGAGGTGGGACCATATTGATGAAAAGTAACGGGCGATGTTGTATAAAGGTATTATTTTCATTAAATAAGCGTGATTTTATTTTTATTTTTGTGTCCTAAGCCTGATATGACGTTTTGGAGGGGAACGGTCCAAACTCCGGTCTTGTTACTATCTAACGTTGATTTATAAACGTTAATGTATTGATAGCTAGCATAATCAATATATTAGTATATTTAACATGTCCTATAAAATATAATACAAAGTGATTCTAAATTATTGGGCAGGTTTTAAAATTCAATACAAAAATTCATTAAAAAGTGGTTATAAAATGCTTGTAAAATTCCTCGGCCTTCACGTTGACCAGATATTATATCCTTAGACTTTTTTTCTGGGTTTAAGTTAAGACAAGTGCAGCGGGTTCGAAAGAAAGGTTCAGTACATTGAAGAACTAAGAGGGATTATTGGAGGCATAACTCCAACAGAGCTCAGAAAAACATGGTCTGAGTTTGAATTCAGACTATGAATTTTGCGTGCAAACCAAGAAGATCACGTGGAAATGGTTTAGTTTATTGTACAATTTTCTTTCTTGTATTGTGATAACAACTATTTAAAATGTGCTGTTTAATTCAACAATCCCATGTTTGTGAAGTTGCTTGGTTATTCAATATTAGGCTATATTCATTATTCAATCTAAAATGAGTCCAACAATTTACAACCATCATATATATTAAGATAATATAAATTATTTAATAAAAACAAATTTCCTGTTTACAAAATAGAAACCAAATTCAAAATGATGATCAGTTTCTTACTTACTCTATGAGAAATTTTAATCTTCTAGCGGCTTCGTTGTACTTGTAGAGCATTATCTAGGGATTATTACTGTAGAGTTGATCCAACACAGTAGAATATTTTTTTATTACATTAACTACCAGGAGGAAAAGAAATAAAGTTCAATACCAATATTTTTTTTAGAATTTAGCGCATTTAAAAATACTTTTAATACTCGATTATAACAGTCCGCATTGTAAAAATAAAGCCCTAAACCCGTGAAAAACCAGTTTAAAAAAAATTTATTTCATGGTGAACATAAGCCAAAAATACATTTTACCCTTGAATTTGCATATGAATTGGAAAATATCATCCCAGGTATGCCATACTCTAATAAACCGAGTTTGATTATAAACTACAGTAAAGCGTGCCCACCTTTAACCTTTACAAACTTAACAAGGTTATTCAAGAGATCGAATCCAGCAAAAGATACAATGTAACATGTGTCGTTATCTAACTAAAAATACTAAGAACGTAAAGATGGAACGATGGAGAACGGATAAATCAGAACATTTCTTTGCAAAACCGTGGTTTTTGCAAGTTGACTCACATTTTTCCATAATTTTGTACCGGTAAATAAAAATAAGATTGACCCGTTCTTTCTCATTTGATTGTTAAAATAATAGTATTCTTGGTTAGGTAATTAACTTTTTATAGTTTAAAATGTCAAAATGAATCTGAAATAGTTGTATGTACCAAGTTTGAATTCTGTGTCCCGAATTATGCCAAAGATCAATAAAGAATTACTAATCAGACAGACAAACAAGGTTCGAGATAGGACACATGTTGTGTTGTGTTTTTCGAATGCTTGCGCTGCAGCCCCAGATATTTTGTTAAGGTTATATAGTAGTCAGATCAAATGAATCTTTATGTCTAAAATGAGCCATTAAAAACCCTTTCGGTACTATGGGATGATATATCGTTCATAGTTTTTCCCCGGGAAATGCTAAGCAACTTTTTATCGTGCCTTGACTTTCGTCCTAAAAGTTCGAAGGAACATTATACAGGTCGCCGCCGATGTCGATGCGGCGGACTTAAACGGGAATATCGGTTGTCTCGGTTGTCATTTCGAAACACCGATGATTTCATTCGATTCTCCATATGATCGAGATCCGCAATATCGTTCTCTAGCGCTTTTTGGTCAACAATTTATTTTCTTATGAATTTTAGTGAATTACCCCTCGAATTTTAGGGAATAGGCCTACGCTATTATGATGGTAGGCATGCTAAAACCTAAGCCCGGAACCATATTAGTTTTCCATTTTGAGGTCCCCAGAAGCCAAAAACACAATTCGTTCATTTCCATATAAGTATATTTAATTAGACCCTAATATATGTATCTATCTATCTATACGTGTCCGCGGTACTGATAACTTTGGAAAAGAATGTCTGATTTTGATAACAAAATTTTATGGAGGTGTAAGACCATGTCTATTTTTATGAGTACCAGCGCATTATCGGATTATGGTAACGGGTTTAATGGGGTTTTAGAAAGGTAAAAATGGGAAAGTTAGAATGCCTTAAGTGCAGACACAAGCAAAAAAAGGTTATTTTTTCATTTTTCGACCCAATTTTTAAAATTCAACAATTTTAACTGAAACCTTATAAAAGAGTTTGAAAAAACAGTTTAGTGTTTTAAATTTTAAACTTAGCATGACTGGTAATCGAGGAAATCCAATTGTGTTTCCTATGTCATCCTTATGGTAATCAACGTAACCCTGGTATCTTGTTTATTATTAACATAATTTAATCAAATTTGGTATGTATATTGTCTAGACGGGATTTAACTTATACTTGCATACAAAACCCACACGGCGGCAACCTACATACTCACCCTCATGAGATTTATGGGGGAAATAAAAAATTGCCAGATTTTACAAAATGTTGTGTTTACCTTCACCAATGAGGGATTAACCTACATTTTCTTACAATACCCCATGGCAGCAAACCTAAATTCTCATTCCTATGGTATTTTTATGGGGAAAGTAAAAATATGAGATTCCATTTTAACTTTTTCGCTGAGTAGGCTACGCAGATCTGCTGCGACTCGGGTGTTTAAATCATGCGCTCGCCTGCGTCGCCTTGGAAATCCTAGTACTTTTTTAGAAAATTATAGTCTACGAATAATTCCTCAGCCCTTTTATAAAATTATGAAATTTTTTTAGAACCGAAAAGGTTAAATTAGGTTTTGGTGTTTGAAACAGGTATAGGGCCTAGGCCTACTCAATTATCTGATTCCTTCTGGAGATTTCGTACCTCCAGAAAATACTTCCAGAAAATCTCAATACTTAAATCCCCGGATAATGATAACCTCATTAGCAAACTTAGGTACAGTAACAGTAGTCCCAGTAGTCGAGAGGCATGTCAAGCAACGTTGAAGAACTGGGGCTCTTCTGCTAAGTACAAATCAGTTTAAATTTAAATGTCTGGGTTTATATATGAATGTATATGTGTATTTATATGTATGTATGTATATATATATATGTGTGTGTGTGTGAATGTGTATATATAGGAATATAATGTATGTAAAAGTTATATTAACAAGTGTTTCATCTGTAAACTATCTATTGTTATTATGAGAAAATAAAGATTTATTTAATATTTATTTATTAATTTGATTGACAACTTACACAAAGATACATTTATTACTACGAAGGAATGAACTCTTTTCATATATTATCCCAAAACATTGAAGTTTTCAGGTTCAACAATTTTTCAATAAGATAGGCTGAGTTAAAATAATTGTCTTGACGGTATTTTGTTTTTACTCGTTAAAAATGCGCATCTTTGTTTGAAAAATTAAATTTAACCGGACATGTACGTCACACAATTTAAAGTAATAAAGCTAATTAAAATTAGCGATGAATTTTATAAATTTAGAATTAAATGTAACAAAGGAAGGGTTTCACAGATAACGGCGTGATATGAAAGGTATAGATAGGAAACAAAATACCTATACCTTCAAAGTTATGGACATTTTATATTTAACATAGTTTATCTTAGTATAAACTCGATCTCAAAAGGGGTTCTGTTGGTCTAGCCTTGTCTTCAAACTACCTAATACTGTACTTTTGAAAATTGTAATTAATAACTAGGCGATTAGTTCTCTACTTCTTACCTATTAATTGTCTTAAATTGACTTGAAATAGAGAATCTATACTTATTTAATACGTTGAGGGTTTTTTCTTTTTTTACAGAACTCCTCCAACAATTCTTAACCGATTTTCAAGTTTTTGATGTCGTTTAAAAGGACTTGGTCTGTTGTTGTTTCCGCCAAAAATCGATGAGAATCGGAGGTAAAATAAGGGCGCTATCCACAAATTAAATTGGAAATTTCCCCTTTTAGAATAACATTGAGATTGGTTTGAGCATTTTAAACATCTGTTAACGTAGCAGCTGTAGTATTTTGTGATCACTGATTAGAACTAGGTAAATGAAACTTTTGTATCAACAACAACAAATTGCTCGATGTCAAGCAACACATGCACTAGTAATATACAAATAATGCTGATGGAATGCCGTATCCAATTACGGTATTTTTTCTCGATTCCCTGAAGCCAGAAAAATGAGGCTAATTTCTTCATATCCACATAAATTTGTAAATCAACTTCAATGGTTGTTTACATTAGTATGTTTAGGCCCTAGTACCTTTACAAATTCCTCAATGCTTGATACCCAAAATCAACCTGCCCTCGAATCATCTTTTGAAAAATGAATTATCTTAAAATTGCTGTCCCCCCGTTTAGCGGGCGAGACTCGTCCAGCGGCGATAATCAGGACAAGTGCGACTACAAAGTAGGCCAAATAATTCACTTTTTCATACCTATTGTAAAAAATAATAATAGGCCTACATTGTACTAGGTAGATTAGTTATCAATATGTATGAACAGCCAATTAAATAAAAAATACAAAACCTAATTTTAGTCAGGTGAAACGGGCGAAAATGTGACCCAACAACCGTATTGGTCATCAACATTTTGAAAGATTTTGTATTTTTATATTATAATAAATTTAAATGCCGTTTTGTAATAAAAACTAGATAAGTATTTTCAGAGTCTATAAATGTCACAATCAGCATAATGCAATTTTTTTATAAGGTAACTTTGGTAGGTAAATATTTGTTTAACCATAGGCCTAGTGGAATTTGGACGATTTCTTTTTAAAGAACGTAAATTATTTCCAGACATGTCAATTCTTTTTTATTATGTTACATAAGCAGGTACAATACCAAGGAACAATGGAAATGTGGATAAGAAAAGTTTGGATTGTCGGACGAAGACGGAAGGAAAGGTCAGTCACATGTTGAGCGCACATGCTCACATATCAGACTGACTCACTTGTTGAATGGCTTACACTGCCATCCTTATCACAAACCGCGGCGTTATTATTCTTCTTCGAATTGAAGCGTTCCGAGCACAGAGTAGCGAACGCCGCGCCAGTCAAGGCCTTCTCGATCGATTGTGCCGTAGTGGGGATACGGCAATGCGCAGCGGCCGGTGCTTTATACAGCGAGAACAAGTAGGGGGCCCACACTGACGCCGTTTCACTTTATGCAGCTGCGAGACGATAACAATAATGGGCTATAGGGCTGAAAAGAGCTGGGGAAATGCCAGATGGGCTATAGGGCTCCGAGAGAGAACGACATCTGCTATATTATAGAGGAAACCTTCAGAGGGATAGAATGAATTTTCACCATCTAACCGCCTCATTATTTCGCTATGTTATTTTTAACTAATTAAACTTACCTTTTGAAGCAATATTTTTGGAATACGTAATGTTATTATTTATTACCCTGAATTCAGTTCAATCGATTGTTTTAGATTAGAAATTGAACTTATAAATTATTGCACCATAAGTCGGAATAAAGTAAATCTGTAAATTGTTCAAAAAGCAATTATTCTTTTACCTCTGGTAGTTTTTTTTTTATGTCAAAATAATTTTAAAATGCTGTTTGTGAATTTTGCCCACACGTTTCACCCCCGGCCAGCGTAGTTCTGCCGGAGCTAGTGTCGCATTCTGGCGGATATTTCTGCACTAACGTGATTGTTGCAGACGAATCTCCCGGATCCGACAGTAAGCGGAAAATTTTGCAACTCCGCCACCCCTAAGTTTTTCATTTTTGTTGACGGACGCCAGTTGAGCGAGCTTTTGTCTACCGATTGTATGAATTGTACTACAAGGCTTAATTTTATTTTACTTTATATGTTGCCTTTCATCGATTCGTTTAGATTGATAAAATTGTCCACATGCACCTCAATATCCATTAAGTTTATCTACAAACTAAACAGATTATTATCCCTAAACACAGGATATAAAATTTCAAATTAACTATCTGTCTCGACGTTATGCAATGCCGACTCATCATCGTGTTTTATTACAAAATCCTTGAATTTATTTTTTATCAATACTGAAATTCTAGACTACAGCTTCGAGTAAGTTTGTTAGTTTTTATATGTCTTTGGGTTTATTATTCATTTATGGAAGTGTTTTTAATGATAGTTAATTTTGTGGCTATGTTAGTAGATATAATAATGCTTCAATCTAACAAAAAGTCAAATTGGAGCAGCGCCGCCGAAGTCTATCTATATTTTGAAGCTCCGTCCCGCCGCTTGGCTGCTTTTATTTCATCCGATCTCTCATTCCCCAGTTCTCTCTCCCGTTTCCCCGTCTTCTCCCATCCTCGTTCCCTTAATTCCCTTCGCCCATTTGTTCTCAATTCTCGCCTCTCGCGCTACTCTCCCCCTTTCATATTTTTAAACTCCCCGCTTCTCTCGATGCTTTTTACTCCGGGTTTTCTGTTCTCCTAGATTTGGTGTCTTTTTAGTACGAAAATTAGCTTTTACAACATGTAATGTATAGGTAAGACGGATTTATAAACAAAAAAATGTTTATTCATTTGCATAAAATCAATTTTATAAAAAAAATAATTCTAGTTAGTTCCAACTCAAAAATTGTATCTACGTGTAAAAATTTAGCAATCTTAAATTTGAAGCAAAATTGCAATGTTTTTCGTGATTTGACAAAAAAAAGTCAAAATCAGGCTTAAAATCTTTGTTTTGTCTTTAGTAGGTCTATTAGACAGTGACAAATTGGAAAAATGCAAATAAACCTTAAAAATCCTAAATAACATTCAAAACTTATTTTATATTTATTTATAGAACCAAGCTTTCATATTTTAAGGGTGTACATCAATCAACCAACTTATAAGTTGTTTTGCTTCAGAGAATTGTCTGTAGTTCTAGTGTAGGACAACTAGTTGAGCAAGGAAGAAACAAATGTCACTTTGGGTAAAAATCTCTAGTATAGGATAGATAAAAGTACTGTATGCATCATTTTATTCACAAAGATGATTATTATAGATTCAATAATAATAATCTGATCATAATTAATTGATGATATTTTACAAATCAGATGCAAATTCACCTACTCGGAGCACATATTTTGCTATGGCAAAATAACATTTATCAACGATTAGCAGAAAATGTGGAATTTGTTCGAATTAGGTGTATACCAATAGAATACTTTAATACTATAGCGGAGTGGTAGCACCAGCGAGCACCTCTGTTGCCTGTTGGTAGACCTGCTACCAACTTACTCCTGTAGCCTACTCTTTCTCTAAAGCGCTGTAAAAGTTGTCTGTCAGGGTAGGTTAGACTCTGGTATTCTATTCCCGATGACATACCGGCATGTGACCAATTTTTCTCTATGTTTATGTTGTTCTGCATAATATTCCTGCTCAAATATAACAAAAATCTGATTTGGAGCAGTGCTGTCAAATTCATATATGTTTTGAAATAACAAATCAAAGTGAAGATTGTGGTATTTGGATAATATCGGTGCCTCATTGATTGAGTTTTCGTCTGCAGCATTGCAATCTGAATTTAATTTTTATCTTATTAGGCATACATAGAGAACGACAGGGTGTTGGTGGAGCCTGTACCTCGAGGTACATGGCTTTGGGAGATTTACCATTTGGATCTTGATAATTTTCTTCCGATAATGCATCTATAGTTGGCTCAAAGTCAGTCCTCATAACAGCGTTCGGAGAGAGAACTGGGCACTTTTCACAGTTTGTGGAACTCAAAAGGTACTCGCACTTGAAGAAATTCATTTCTACTTTAAAAACTAAAGCACTTCTAAGAAATTTAGATTATAATTCAAACAAACTACGCAATTCTTCGTAGTAAAATTGATGATAGATTATGAACTAGACCACTCAATAATTTTATGAACACCAAAGCTGGTTATTTTGATGTAAGCACCAATGTAAATTAACCATTCCATCTTGGCAATCATTTCGAATAAAGTATTAATTTGATAAGGATTGTAAATGTTATAAAAACAATTTTTTGAAATCAACTGTTTTTTATTTCTACATGGTAAGCTTTTCTTAGTATCTTAGGTGTGGGGAAGAATAGCCTTGGTGCAGGCCTAGGTTTACTAATTTGAAAAGCATAGACCTACACTACACCACCAGGTATGGATCCCAGTTTCCAGTTTTCTAATTATCGATGGTCATTTTTTGACACACTGACTCGGTTAACCGTTATGAATCAGATTACTGTATATGAATTAATGAAAAATTATTAACTGGGTAGGATACTGTGTGTTTTTAGCGATAAAACTTAATTTAAATCTAAAAGTGCTTATATAATTGTTGAGTTTAATATAAACTTTATTGTTGTATAGTAAATGTCGATGTATTGAGTGAATAAGGCAATCCCATTTGTTCACTGTTAAATAAAAAGGTTAAATGGAATATATACTGTCAATAGATTTATGGCTGCTTTACTCCAAATTATAATCAATAGAAGCAATAGAAACGTTAAAACAGGATTTTAAACTTGTGGTCAACTTTGGTTTAAACTGACTTGGGGAAAACTGCGATCCTTCTGTATGAAAATGACTCCCCAATATCTTAGAAAAAGAAGTGTAATTTTAATTATTATTAAAATATGCTTATCTAGAGTACGACAATCAAGCAGAACTAGACTCAGTCATCATTTTTTGAATACAGAAACAGGAAAAGCATCAATATGTTGAAATCATATATTCAATACTGTACCGGTATACAATATGCAGGGGAGCTATGTTACTATGTTACTATGCAGCTACATAGTTGCTATAATATAGTTATAAGTTACTCTGCAGCATAGTAACTATATTATAGTTACTATGCTGCAGAGTTATAACTCATTCTTCAATAGGACGGATAATTCCCAGGAAGGAAGGAATATTCTCGGTATAACCAGGACCGGCTCTACCACACATATATGCGAACTAGGTAACCGCCTAGGGCACCGAGGCCCAAGGGGCGCCATTGCGGCGGAGACGAGCGCCCCCGATCGACGGCAAACAGCTCCCCAATCGATGGCGTAAAGCTCCCCCGATCTATGGTTAAGAACGACACTAATCGGTACCGGCAGTGAAAAGTACCCCAAAGAACTCCTCCGATCTTCGGCGAAGTGTGTTCACGATCGGAGGTTAAGATTTAACCCGACTGTTGGTAAAGGATGACTCTGATCGGTGGTAAAGAACATGCAGTGTTGATGGGCGTTGAAAAGCGCCTGTGGCCGACGGAAAACAACGCCCATGTAGACAATGAAAAGCGCCCCCAATCGACAGTGGAGAGCCTGGATGTAGATGTCTAAAATCGGACCTTAGTCTTAGTAAGGTTAAATAACTGGTGACTTTCAGTATGCACACAAAAAAATCGTTCACGGTATATTCATTGCAGATGCTTTATATCGTAATGAATTTTTAATTGAATGCCGTATATGTTTTCCCCCGTAAATTGTCTTGATAACGGCTGAAGTAAATTATGTAAGGAGTAAACTATCGACATATCCTCATACAGCCGGAAAACCTAGAGCACCCTCAGTATAAACATTACTTTTATTACTTTTTCTTAAAATCGCATTCCATCTATATCTGAATCCCAAAAAATCTTCGAAAAATTAAAACATCTTAAATGTTATCACTCCACAGAAAACGACTGTGCCAACGGGAAAAGCCGTTTCCTACAAACTGATCAAAAACTGTAAATAAAAAAATCACTCTTCCACTTAGAATCCGTCAATTAAAATAAATTATATAGCAATAAGGACTTAAAAAACATACTTTTATATTTTATACAATTTTATAGAATTTTATGAGTATATCCACAGTATGGCCAATTAATAGGAGCACAATTATTAGGGTATAAATTTGGGAATGGTCTTTTTTTACTATTGTTTAAGATTGTTGGTAGTACTAAAGTATAAAATTGAAAAGGAATCGGTCATATGGAAGTACCCAGCAGTCAGTCAAGATTTTTCTGGTGGTCAGCATATAGATGGTCCTATAGGCACAGGAGCTGAAACCCTTTACAGAAACTGGCAGATTACTCATTTACTATCCAGTTACTTCATCCATATTAAAAGAGTGTCTGCTATCATTGATACAGAGCGCGACAACCCCCGCGTCACAGATAGACCCGGCCATCAATAACCAAAGTCATGTAGGAGCTATCGGACTGGCGTTCCCTCAAGGGCAGTGAGTTTTCCACTGCACGGGTGCTTTTTGGTGATCCCGGGTACCCGAGCCAAGCTGTGAGACCCTCCTCACAGTCCTTCCAGAGCTAAGGCCTTTCTTCCCATCTTTCAGGTCTTTACTCACAGTCTTTATTCTTTTCTGAGCTAACCTTGCTCACCCTCTTCTTCTTTTCGACCCCGAATCACGGGTGTCCATCCACCTTCTTTCGGCTACGCATGCTGGGGGTCCTGAGAGAGTCCCTGTTGTGTTGCAGGGACTGATATGTGCCTCGCACTGCCGATGGTCCTCCCCAGTGTCTCGTCAGAATCAAGCCACCTCAGTCCTTGGTCAGGAAGTGCGGCATGGTTCGTGCACACTCTGCATTGCCACGGGCGACCCCCAGCACGTACGGCACCTTGTGTGTATCGGTGCTGGGCAAACGGAGGTTTGGGCCCCGGAGAACTGGGGTAGGGGCGGAGGGACCTCCGAGGGTACATCCGCTCTCGGCCAATGAACGTGCTGGTCCTTTCCGCACTATGCGCTGGTGACATAAAAGCATCGACAGGAAAACCGTAAACACGAATGATGGAAAGGAGATTGAGCAGGCCAAAATTGCAGAGGTCTCCGACCTTGACAACTGGAACGCCGACGAGGGGTATGAAAACCAGGATCCAAGGGATTCCTCCCAGGAAGAGCCCTCTTCGTGCGGCATTTGAACTGCAAACGCTTCAGCAGCAGCAGCAGCAGCAGGACGATGCCAACGAGGAGGAGGACGAGTTACTGATGAAAATGAAATTTCTTTTGAAGGAGATGTCCCAGGCTCTCCTTATTCAGAAGAACGTCAGTATGATAATAAAGGACGGAGTTACAAACTCGAGGATTTCCTTGGAGAAATCGAGGTATGCCGGAAGATGATAGGCTGAAGGCGGTGAACCAGGAGCGTGACGTCATGAACCAAGTAATCTCTGTTACGCCTCAAGTTCATCTGGCTGAGTCTCAGACTCAAGCCAGAAAGCGAAAAAAAGAGGCAGAGCGGTTCTTCGTCGGGAAGCCCTGAGCTTGGGGAACGGAACCCGGTCTTTGTTTCTGCTTCCATGCAGGATGAAGATCTTCCGACTGCGGTTATAGTTCCTGCTCTGGCGGGGGTTTCTGAAACAACAGCTGTCCAGATCCTAGCGTCAATTCCATCGACACCTCTTTGCCCACAGGTATCTACTCCTCAAACACCTTCGGGGAACTGGAAAGACGCTTGACGAAAAGGGAGAAAAAAGCTAAAACCTGCAGATGCTGCCTCAAAGAAGACGCCTGCAAAAGGGAAGAAGGCCCAAGTCTCAGCTCCGGGAGGCTGCCAGGAAGCCTGCACGAACCAGGTCCAAAAAGCCCAGGACAGAGGCGATTTTGATCAAGCCCTTAAGGGGGCGATCTTTAGCCGAAGTTCTGGGCAGGATCAAATCGCAGGCCAAACCGTCAGAGACCGACACCATCATCAAGTTCATCCGGCGCACCTAGAATAGGGATGCCCTCCTCGAATTGGGGAAGTCGAAGGACAAGATTGGTTTTGCCACTTCCCCCAAGACTCTGCTTGGGGAAAATGCTCCATCAAGTCCCTAGAACAGAAGTGATCGGTCGAAATTCAGGACCTTTATGCCCTCTCCACCGAAAAGGAGGTGACCCGTGCGATACAAATGGCACTCCCGGAAATACTGGCTGATAAAGTGAGGGTATGGCTGTCAAAGCCAAACGGGTAGCGACCACCACTATTTACAATTAATGATGACTTGTTGTTGAGAATGCACAACGTCTGTTTGGTAGGAGTGTTTCCGGCACCCTGGAAAACCGCCAGGATTGTACTTATCAGCAAGGGCAAAGGTGATTCCGAGCTGCTGTCGTCCCACAGGCCTCTCTGCATGTTGGACACGTCTGGAAAGCTGTTCGCGGAGCTGATCCGTTCCCGCCTGACTTCTGGAGCTGCCGGGGACTTATGCCTCCGTCAGTAAGGCTTCAGAAAAGGACGGTCAACGATCGACACTATCACCGAAGTTCAGAGAGCTGTGGAGAGAGCCGAGAGCCACAACAACTTCTCTCACCGAGTAGTATTTATTTGTTTTTTTTATTTTTGTATTTTGTGTATATCTACGCCAGTGGCATTTTTTTAACGTTTTGACGGGGAACGGTCCGAACCCCAGTCTAACATCGACCAGTTGTTAGAAATAGCCCAACACAAATAGCCCAATGACAAATGGCAACTGGGTCCGGAACCTTTAAAAAGCTGCTAACATACCTCAGGATCGAACCGGCAACCTTGTTACGCTTGTTGTCAGTATATAACTCAGTGAGGTGAGTCGGATCGATATTTTGGATGCGCTTCGCAACACCTTTCGCGTTCCTGCATATCTGTTGCGGCTCATCGAGGATTATCTCCGCTCTCGAAACCTGATTTACGACACAAACGGGACGGAACGTGGACGATGGAAGTCACTTCTGGTGCCGCGCAAGGTTCAATACTCGGCCCGGATCTCTGGAAAGTTGCCTATGACAGTCTCCTGAGGTCCGAGATGCCTGAGGAAACCACTCCGGTTGGGTGCGCCGATGACGTTGCAGCTCTCATTGCTGCACGCAAAGTTGAGCTGACCCAACTAAAGTTGATCCGAGTCATGCGTGTGGTCAACACCTGGATGTCCGATCACGGTCTCTCGCTTGCTCTCAGTAAGACAGAAGAGACAGTAAGGAGATTGTGATCCGCGCGAAGAAGAGGATCGACACCGTCGTTCCGTTCGTGTGGGAAGGAAGGTGGTCCAATCAACTCGTGCTGCCAAGTACCTCGGGGTTATGGCGGACACCAAGTTAAGCCGGAGGGATCAGATATTCCGTACGCCGGACAAGGCCGCTAAGGTAGTCACTTAACATAGTGGATGGTGGCTAAAGTCGGGGGTCCCCGCAGAAGTCGTCTGTTGATGTCCGCGGTCCAGTCCGTGCTTCTTTATGGAGCAGAGGTGTCGGTAGACGCTCTCGATAAAGAGTTATACAGGTTGCGAATCGACCGGAATCAGCGTCAAGCGGCGCTCCGGATGTGTTCCGCCTATAACGGACTGTGTCCGAGTCTGCCGTCCTGTTGGTCGCCGGAGTCATCCCTGTCAAGCTCTTGGTAGGAGAGAGGAAGGTGATTTATCAGAGACAAGGTGAGATCAGCAAGGACACGGCAAGAACAGAAGAGCGCTCGCGAACCTTCCAGCAGTGGCAACACAGCTGGAAGTACTACACCCGAGGACGATAGACTGCGCGACTTATCAAGCAGGTCCAACCATGGATGGAACGGCGGCATGAGGAGGTGGACTACCTGACCCATTTCTTGACAGGTCATGGCTATTTTTGATCGTACCTGAACCGGAAGGGCAAGACCGGTTCACAGGACTGCATTTATTGCCCGGGCATTTTCGACGTTGCGGAGCACACACCTTCTTCCATTGTTGCTGCCCTCGTTGGCAGGGGCCCCGCCTATAGGTCACACAAAACTTTGGTGCATTTTCTGTGGAGTCGGTCTGCCAAAAGATCTTGGAGGATATGAGGGCAACTGGGATTGTTCATCACAGTTCGTCCGGGGCGTCCTCCTGGAAAAGAAAACCGATCTGGACCGCGAAGGGGCCCAAATCCCTTGCGGCTGGATAAGGAGCGAGCCCCACTGGCGTAAGCCAAATTTAGGCCTAGCCTGACGTAATGTAACAATTCAAGGTTAGAATCCAAAGAGTAGAGGAGGTTTTTTAGTGGGTAAACCCGTTTTTAGGGGATCCCCACACTACAGGCTGGCCCCCTGTGTGAGTAATGCATTTTACCTGCCCCTCCCTAAAAACAAGAAAATCGGACTGGCGAGTGGTGACTGAGAGACTGAGAGTCGTGAAAAAGCAGATAAAATCATGACATAAGGTGAGAAAGAAATAGAATTGTGAGAGAGCAGATCAAATCATGCATTAAGGTGAGAAAGAAAGAGCTGTAGAACAGGGGAAGTTGAGTCTAAAAACTGCTTATAGAACAGAAGTGCACATTATTTGTGTGTGACGACGCTCGTACTCGACTTAAGGTAAGTTAAAATTCTTTTGTATTTTAACACACGATAGTTTTCCGTTTTAATCTGAATCAGTGGTTCCCAAACTTTTTTAACCCATGGCTCCCTTTCAGTACAAACATGGATTGGCGGCGCACTTAAAATAATTGACCCATTTTGCATTGTATTATATTACAATTACATTTTAAATTTATCTTTTAAACATTTAACGGTTAATATATTCTTACATAGCACTTTGAATACGATTGTTACTATAATACAGAATTCAGGATCTTAAACATTTCTCACAGACTGGTCAGTTAGTTTAAGCAGGAAACCCACTCTAGCCCGGCGGCCTCCGTCACCGTCCGGCACCGGCGAGTCCCGGCAGCATTGCTTTGCATTGATTTAAAGGGCGGTAACCCACTATACCCGTCCGGCACGGCTCCGTACCGTCACCGTCCGTCACCGGCGGTGACCATTGCTCTTGGGGGCATTTTCGCCGGCCGGCGGACCCGTCAAATTTTGCAGTTGACTTTCAACCTTCATTGTGGTTACATCGACCGTGCCGTAAAAGCTGCGTACAATGAGTAAGGATGAAATGTTTATGGAATTTACTGTGTTTCTCGGGGAACTCCAGTAGCTAAGCAATTTATTAAAAATTGTTAAGAGTGTTGTATCGGATAATGTTGCTTTAAATGATAAACTTGATGTCCTATTGAATCTTCACGTCCAAGAGAAGCAAACCAAGCTGTCAAGTCAAGCCGTAGGCCTAGGCCTACAAGAAGTGGCTCATTCCTCTGAATCATGCACTCAGCAATCAACTCCAGCTGTGTTGCTTTCTGTAGGACACGAGTCTAAATCAGAAGCCATTATTGCTTCTAAACCTGACGAAACTGAAACCAGTGTAAAGGAGACTTTTGCACAGGTGGTTGTAAATACCTCCAAAGTAAATAAACAGACGATCTCAACTGACAAGAGTAAGGTTAGGGCGCAGAAGTCGAAACCCAAGCCCATTATTGGTTCCAACACAATCAAGAGTGGTTTAAAGATTGCAGAAAAATCTCTGTCGGTTTTTGTTTCCAGATGTTCACCAGACACCGAGACGAGTGATATTGAATCTTATTTGAAAAGTGAAAACATTGTTTATACTAAGTGTGAGAAACTCAAAACAAGGTTCTCTGATTATACAAGTTTTAAGGTGAGCATACCTGACAAACATTTTTATGACATTTTAAAACCTGAGTTTTGGCCTAAAGGTTTGTTTGTAAAGGAATTTCTTCCTTCCCGATCAGATAGATATGCTAGGCCTAGGGACAATGATCAGATTTACTCTGCTACTTTTTTAGCCAAGAAGGCTCTCAGCTAGAACCTAGATGTGATAATTCTGAAACTTCTCAACATAGGCCTGAGAAAAATCACAAATTTATTTTTTGTAATATCTGTAGCCTTGATAAAAAGGTTAATGAACTGGAAATTGCTTTAGCCTGTAATGTAGATAGGCCTAGTCTTATTTGTTTATCCGAACATTGGATGTGTGAAGTTAGCCTTAAGCTAAAGCAAATTAGCGGATTTTCTCTGGCTAGTTCTTTTTGCCGTATGGACCATAAAGGGGGTGGGGTTGCTCTTTATGTCCCTGACCACCTAATGACTGTTACTAGGGTTATTGATGTGAATCAATTCTGCCTAGAAATGCATCACGAGTTTGCTTGTGTAGCAATTGTTACATTAAACATCTTGGTTATTGGTGTTTATAGGCCACCAAGTGGCAATGTACAATCTTTTTTCACTGCTCTAGAGAGGGTTGTTATCCACCTGGGAAATTATAGGACTAAGTTTAATCTCATGGTGGGTGGTGATTTTAATATAGATGTGATTGACACCCATGACCCCAAGACTATTGAATTTTTTGACGTGTTAAGGTCACTTAATCTTTACTGTACAAATTTCAAACCTACTAGGTATGATGCTTGTTTGGACAATGTCGCGACTGACCTAAAAAGTTACGACTACCAAGTAGATGTTGTCTCGTGGGCGGTAAGTGATCATGACCCTGTTTCTTTTGTTGTTTCTAGGGAAAGTAATGATTTCAACTCCCCTGAAGTGAACCAAACAATTGTTGCCCCCCTTTCTCAAAATAGACTCAATGATTTTTCTAATCGCATTTCTAATGTTAACTGGCCTAACATATTGACATCCTTGCATGCTGAAGACAATTTTAATAACTTCTTTGATGTTTTTAAGAATGTGTTTAATCAATGTTTTCCTGCTAGGGTATTAAAACCTAACGCCAATAAAAAACCAAAACATAATTGGTGGAACCCTGAACTTTTAGAAATGAAGAAATGGGTCTTGTTAGCATATGACATGTATAAACTGAAAAGAACAGCTGAAACTAAAGCAACTTACAACATTCTCAAAAGAGATTACAAGTCTGAGTTGAAATTAGCAAAGTTAAGGTATAATGAACAGAGAATTGAGAGCGCATCAAATCCATGCTCTGCTGCCTGGAAAGTCATCCGAGCTGAGACTGGGACTGCTTCCAGTAGGTCAACCTCTGTGTCTCCGGATACGCTGAATGACTTCTTCATAGACTCTGTTCAAGCTGTGAGGGATGGCTTGGGAGATCCAGAGTCATCAGCTGTTCAGTTGATGAACATCCCCCAAACTCAAACCCAGTTCCAATGGAGACTGGTCAGTTGTAATGAGGTTTATTGTGTAGCCCAAAAATTGAAAAACTCTCATAGTAAGGATATATATAATTTATCAAGTGTCTTTGTAAAGTCTGTTATCAGTACTATAGTATGGCCTCTTACTTTTTGTCTAAATCAATGTTTTTTTCAAGGTATTTTTCCATCTTGTCTGAAGAAGTCGAAGGTTGTGCCTGTTCACAAGAAGGGCGCATGGGACGAACCTGGGAGCTTTAGGCCGATTTCCCTGGTACCCATCCTATCGAAAATATTTGAATCCCTCATGAAACACCAGTTATATTCCTACCTTGAGGATGGCGGCTTGCTCTCGGCCTCCCAGTATGGTTTCCGGACTGGCTTATCGACTGTGGATGCCGTAGATGCACTCATTAAACACGTCTTGAGCTCCTTTGAGTCGAGGAGCTTTGCTGGGGCCACTTTATGTGACCTCAGTAAGGCCTTTGACACCGTGGACCATGATGTTTTGCTTGCCAAATTAGATCACTATGGCGTCAAGGGAATCCATTTGCAGCTTCTCCGATCGTACTTGGGTGGACGGGAGCAGCTGGTCTCTGTCAACGGTTTGAGTTCCCGGTCTCGTCCTGTATCTCATGGTGTTCCGCAGGGGTCTGTCCTTGGGCCCCTGCTATTTATAATTATGATAAATGACCTGCCTTCTTATGTAGATAGTAATGTCATATGCTATGCAGATGACACAACACTTGTTCATGGGTCTGACTCCATTCTAAATCTTATGAATGCCATGGAGCGATCCTTATCCCAGGCAGCGGTTTGGTTCCAGGCTAATTTTTTGTCCCTGAATGATGCAAAAACTCAGTCTATTATTTTTAGTCTAAGAAACTCAGAACATGATTCAACTACTGCCAAAAGTTGTTAGGGCTTGCCATAGATTCTAAATTGACCTGGAGCTCTCATATAACGCTTGTTTGTAGCAAACTTTCAAGAGTATTGTACCTTTTAAGAAACCTGAAAACCTGTGTAAATAAATCTTGCTTATTAAAAGCTTACCTAGCTTTCTTTCAGGGGACACTTTTGTATGGTCTCAGACTCTGGGGAGGTGCAGCTGAAATTTACAGAGTATTGCTGATCCAGAAAAAGACAATTAGGCTCTTGGCTGATGCAGAGTATGATGCTCCTTGTAGGCCTCTTTTTATTAAAGAAGGAGTCATGACTGTTTGTAGCTTATTTGTTTTTATATCCTTAGTTAATATAAAGCAAGACTTGGTATCTTTTAACCGCAGGGGTGACTGTCATGCACACAACACTAGGAATAGAGATATGCTTGATATCCCTTTTGTCAGACTGAAGAAAAGTCAAAGAAATTCTAGTCAGCTTAGCATGAAACTATTAAATCATATTGTTTGTACAGCCTGGACCCAACCGAATTAAAAATTCCAAACCAGTCTTCGGGCTCTCTTATTGGCTTTTCCTTTATACTCAGTCAACGACTTCTTCAGTATTCCTAGGGAGACTGTAAGTAATTTTTTTGACATTGTTTGATGAGTTTTGTGTTCTGTTTGTGCATGGTTTTTTGCCTTGTGCATGGTTTGCCATTTTTTATTTGTTATTATAAGTTAGTCTTAAGTTTTTGACGATGCCAATTGCATGTACATGCCTAAAGGAAAATAAAGATTTTGATTTTGATTTTGAACTCATCAAACTTCTTCTGTAACATATGAAAGTACGAAAAGAATTTCACGGCGTCTTTTTTCTTCAAATCTTCAAACAAATTGTGAAATTCGCCATATTCTTTTCTTCTCTTGAAAATTTCTTGAATCCAGAACTTATGCTTCCTTCTCTTTAATCTTTCCTCTTCATGACCACACGCCGCGGCTATCACAAACAACTCATCGTCCGACGAACTCTCCATTGCAACTGCTGTATTTAGCACCGTTTCTGACAGAGCTTACCGGGCCAGCAACGGACAAGTGGATTTGCGCGGGAAAAATCGACGGCCATCACAAAGTTTTGTAGTAGGCCTTTTTGGTAGATGACGGCGGCGCACCGGGGCGCCGCGGCGCACAGTTTGGGAACCGCTGATCTGAATGGTATGGCAAAGGCACCCACCAAGCGGTTTTTACTGTATCTTTTTTAGATTTTTAACACAAATTAATCTATACTTACTTATTTTAAGTTAATGGGTTTTTTGTTAAGAGAACTCCTCATACAATTCTCAATCGATTTTCAAGTTTTTGGTGTAGTTGGCTTGGTCCTTTTTTTCGCCAAAAAATTGATGAGAATAGGACTTATAAGAACGCTATTTACAAATTAAATTTGAAATTTTTTCCATTAGAATAACATTGAGGTTGAGTTGAGCATTTTGAACATCTTTGAATGGACAGCTGTAAATACGTGTAATTTTTTTTAGATTACAGATATTTCCAATATTGGATTTTATTTTGGGTGTTTTGGGTGTTTCTACGCCAGTGGCATTTTTTAAAGTTTTGACGGGGAACGGTCCAAACCCCAGTCTTGTTACTATCTAACATCGACCAGTTGTTAGACAGCATCATTAATTAATAGCCCAATGACAAATGGCAACTGGGTCCGGAATCGAACCTTTAAAAAGCTACTAACTTTTCTCAGGATCGAACCGGCAACCTTTGGATTCAAAGGTGAGCACTATAACCACTCAGCTACCCAGCCAGTTTGGATTGGTCGAATGGCATTGATCTAGATCTAAATAAAGCTTATGTATTGTATAAAAATAAAGTTTTCGATTTCGAGCAACAACACAATATAGTAAACAATAATAAAATCATTTACTATAGACACCTTCTGTATATAGTCAATGATAACACTTATTAATATGAGCCTTAATTAAATAAAGATATTAAACAACCTTAAAATACAATTAAAATAATATTTCTTTAAATAAATAAATAAATATCGAGCATTTTGTATTTAACCTAACATTTCCAGTGTATCGTAATCATAAACTCTGTGAAAAATACCCTAAAAAAATAGAACCAAATTAATTAAAAGGAGAGTGAGTTTATTATTTAAGATTTATGCCGAAATTGGAATAAGTAGTAGGTAAAGGCATGGAGTATATGCTTAATATATAGTAGAGAATAATAAGCTTCATGGAAAACAATCCATTCTTAGCCTTGACGTCAAAAATAGTGGGCAATAAAGTTTTATTCTTCTCTCTCTACCTCTTCTTCATTCATCTGTCAACTTATCTTTCAAAAATACAAAAGGAAAAGGGTTAGGTTAGGTTAGTGTAGGGTCAAGGGTTGAAACAAAAGTTGGGCGTTATAGGGCCTAGTTCAAGAGTCCCTTCTTTACGTCTCTTTAATGAACTAATGAAAATGGATGATAGGAAATCAGTTGTCTCAAGCCGCCCAAGGGACTGTTTAGCGTGTAAACTTGTTAGTGGAATTGGATTGGCAGGAGCTGGTGCTTACGTTGGAAAACAAGCACTGAGTATGAAGAGAAGTTATGGTCGTACTTTTCTCTTTTCTTTTGCTGTCGGTGAGTTGTTCAAAATATACTAACTTTGTCTAGGCATTTAAAATTACCATTATTACTTCAATAAGATGTAGCCTTTGATGTAAACATTACCGTCAACAGGGGTAACTATAGTCTGGCAGGGTGACTCAAATCCTGGATTTTGTTGTATTATTTTTTTCACCATGAATTATTCCAAAAACTATAGTCATCTTTCGGTTGTTTTGTTCCTTACAATATTCCTTAATAGAAGAAAAATATAAAACTTGGCTGGAAACCTTTGTGTGAATTAAGAACTAAAAAGCAAACAACTTTTTTTTAATAAAAAGTCCTGTAAACTCTGGCATGCAACTGGCAGAAAACTCATTTCTTATGAGGTATTTTTTTCTTGTACTTTGGTATTGAATTAAAGAGATCTAAAAGTTTGGTTTGCCAAAATTGACAATTTTTTTTAGATTTTTCGGGGTGAGTATGGTAAAGCATGAATGAATACACCCCTCGGCATCGGCGGTTGCCTAGTTCACCTACATGGTAGAGCCGGCCCTGGAACTTAGTTTGAAAAGGCCATATTGAACAGGAAGAGGTTGAATATATTAAAAATACCTGGTTTAGAGGAGCTCAAAATATACAGACGATCACAGAATAACCTATTGTACTGTACAACTTAATCTTTTATATACCTAATGGATATTCCCCACGAGGCCACGAAGGAAGTAATATTATCTGTATAACATAATTCTTATTGGGCTACGTTTTCTTTCTTCAATCACTTTTTTTTTAGGAAGTAACACCAGAGGCATTTTTAGTAAGTGTGAGACAGTTTTTGCAAGTGTGAAAGTCTGGGGGTATCCCAGGAATCGAACCCGTGACCTATTGAACTGAAATCCAAGACGATAAGTGTTAGGCTAGCAAGACACCCTTCACGTTTCATCTCTCCAAATATAACAAATCTTAGAAAGGATTAAAATATATAATGTTATCACCCCACAAAAAATCAAAGAGGCAGCAAATGGCAACTTACGCTATTTCCTACAAACTGCAAACATTTTTAGATTCTTAAAAACTCCTGGTCAAGTTGCAATAACTAACTGGACAACGGACTCAAAACCTGGACTGTCCGAGGTAAACTGAGGACTTCTGGTTATCCAAAACTAAATTCACTACAATAACTTGTGTCCTGTAGAGTTATCATTAAATGAATTTTGTTTCGTGACAAAATTAATAATAATAATACCTTTATTGAAATGGCGACCTAACTAAATTGGAAGGTTCAGGTTCGCTGAACCAGAGACGTTGTAATTAAAGAGGTGGATTCCAAAAGGAAGGGCCTAAAGAAAAAAAAAAACTATTTTTTTCAGGAAATGTACTTTTTGTATACCTACCCACTCAAACAAATCAATTTGTTAAATTTGTAGTTAAATTTGATACTGATGTAACTTCCTTTTGTCACCACATGGAGAGTGCATTAAATTGATAAAGAAAATAGAGCTACCGTATTCTAACTATTTTACCTGCAAGTGAGGAACCAAGTGGTGGTGAGGAAGTGGTTGAGTTAGTGCGCCGGACTTCGTGACATTGGCAGCGATGTCGTGGGTTCGAATCCGCGTTCTGCCAGTGATTTTTATCAGTACCTTTCACCTTGTACAGTAGTGGCTCACCCCCTTACTTTGTCTAATACAATCCACGCACAGATTAATAGTCTATGTGGACGGTTCAAAGTAAGGCAAAAGAGAGGTCTGCCAACCTTTTTTAAAACAAAAAGTGAAACTACTCTTAAAAAATCAGAATCATAAGCGTTTGCTTTAATTATCTCAACTGACTGAATAAGGCTGATTTAATTGCCTTTATATGTCTATAACTTTCAAATTGGCATAGATGGAATTTTTAGTTTGGGTGCGTAACCTGTCTTTGATTTCTGCTTTGAAAGTGGCATAACCTTGTGGACAATAATATGGCTCCTGCTGCCTAACTTAGGTACTATACTGCGTCCACCTAGCTATGGCACCTGACGGATTATAGAACCCTTTCTCACACACGCACACAAATACAGCCGACCTGCCCAGCAGGTAGATGAGTCACACACTCGGGCGTCCAGTACAGAACTGTTAATTCCGTAATATGTGTTTATAATAATATGATAGTGTTATATTTGGAATCTTCATTTAATTTCAAAGAGAATGATACCAAACACGGCGTAATTATGATAATATTTATATGAAAACGGCTTAACTTTGTTTTTGAGTCAAAACCGAATATCTCCGAAGCACTCAAACCGAAAGTGCTCAAAAGCATGTCAACAGCCTGCAATGTTTCGAAACGAACTTTCATACGTAAAAATGCTGAACTCAAATCATCCTTACCAACTCAAAGCAAAAATTACCTTAAGGCTTTAGTCTACCTGAGCCCGAACAACAATGCCGAATGCCGCCTCGCGGCCGTAGCTCTAGGCGAGTTTGATGGCTGCAGAGGTTTACGGGGATCGTGTTTTAAAACTAAGCACTTAAGATAGAGATTCGCTGTTAACGTTTTATAAAAATAGAAAAAAAGGATCTAGTCTGCTATCTTTTTAGAAAATAAAAATCTAATTCCAGCTATAACTGTCTAAAATCATCGGTTTTTCTCAATTTTTAACTAAAGTTTTCCATTAGTTTTGATGAAACTACCAAAGTGAGATTACCAAAGTGTAGCTAAGAATATTTAGCACCGTTATTCTTCTTTCATATGACACCTTATTATTATTTATAGCTTTAGGCTGCATTTAGCAGAAGATAACAGGATTCTAAAAAAACCCTTACATTTGTATCGAGAAAAACAGATGATTTTAATCAATTATAGCTAAAATTAGAAATTTTATTTTAAAATTCTAAAAAGATAGTCGACGTGATCATTTTTTTCTACTTTTAGAAAAAGTTAAGAGCCAATCTCTATCTTCATTGGTCAGTTCTAAAACACGATCCCCGTAAACCTCTGCATCTATAAAACTTGCCACTAGAGAAAAACAGATGATTTTAGACAATTATAACTGAATTTAGAAATTTTATTTAAAAAATCTAAAAACACAGAAGACAAGATCCGTCTTTGTACTTTGAGGCCGGCGCCATACTATTAGTGATGGCAAAATAAAATCGATTTTTCGGAAAAATCGATTTTTACCATTCGATACATCGATTTTTTGACATCGATTTTTTGTTCACGATTTTTTATCGAAATCGATTTTACTCTTTCGATACATCGATATATCGAAAAATCGATTTTTTAAGAAATTTTGCCATTATAGTAATGGCAAAATAAAATCGATTTTTCGGAAAAATCGATTTTTACCATTCGATACATCGATTTTTTGACATCGATTTTTTGTTCACGATTTTTTATCGAAATCGATTTTACTCTTTCGATACATCGATATATCGAAAAATCGATTTTTCAAGAAATTTTGCCATCACTACATACTATCCGCTTTCGCGGGATGCGGTGGAGACGGATGCGTTTTGACGGGATTGACATTTACCTGTCAAACCTTCCTGCTCTACCGCACAAAGCGTTAGCCCGAAAAACACCAACACCTGCAGTGAGTGCATCGTGTGTCTGAATGATTATATTGTCCAATGTTAAATTTGTCTGTACCCTTGAAGGTTGTGGTTTGTTTCGAAGACCTATTTGTAGACGTTATTCGGCTCACCCTTTTCACTGTAAAAAATAATAGTGGCGCATAGTTTAAAACAATTTAAAAAAAATGTAAGGCAGTATCTTTTCAAGGTTTAAAAAAATTATTTTTGTATGTCTATCAATTTTTTTTGTTGACGCTTCATGCGGCTACCTATAATTCTCGAGCGGCAATGACGCACAGTACTTTGCGCTCTTAATACACAAAGCTATTTCAAAACTAGTACAAAAGAAAAATCGTTATATCTATAAAATAAAGCATTTTTTTACATTCATTTCTAGCATCCTTCTCATTTATATCAATCTCCATCTAGTCACTGTCATCATATCTCCAACTAAAATCAAACATTTCTCTCGCTCATTCCTATCAGAGTACTCTTGAAGTTGTTTGTCTCAAAGTGCAGGCTGATTGTGGACACATTCTATTAATCTGTCCGTGTCGAACATAGTAATGAACGCGCGGTATAACAGGATGGTATGGCCGCTCCAATTCAACTACATGTGTTTTGCCCGTTCTTCCGTTGTCCGTTTGTCCCGCAACACCGCAGCATCGTGCGTTGGTTTCTGACAGTGCGTCGCCACCGCAGTAATGTGGCTGTGCACATTTACAACAATGGGTTTACATCACCCTTCTAAAACGGCCCCGTTTCACCGGAGCGTTGAAAGCGGATAGTATGGCGCCGGCCTTAGAAAAAATTAAGAGCCAATCTCTATCTTAATTAGTTATTTCTAAAACACGACTCCCTTAAACCTCTGTATCCATAAAACTCTCCTAGCGCTACGGCCGCGGACGCGAGACGGCATTCGGGCTCGGGTAGACCGGAGCCTTAAAACATATCCTTTTAGTTACAAAAACAATGTAGTGTTTATACTCATTTTTATCAGAATTTTCTGCTAAAGACAAAAATGAAAATTTGTTTAATTGGACATCATACATGAAAAAGTTAGCAGTTATGTATTGGCTGCAGTACTGCCATACCTGCGCGTGGGCATTGGGGTGTCGGGCCCGGGCGCTTGTGAGTGCGCGTCCGAGAGTCACCCTTTTTCTAATCCGTCAGGTGCCATGGCTAGGTGGACACAGTATAGTTACAGATTTTTGTCGAACTGTTTGTTGGCGGTCTAATATTTTTGAAAATGAAATGAATTGATCCTTTATTGTCGTCACTTAACAGTTTATAAATTTCTGGCTTAGTTGATTTATAACGGACCTTGTAAAAAAAAAGTTTAAAGTAAATTAATTGCCTTAAGGCATGTGTGATGATCCCTTCATTTTAAAGATAACAAAAATCATTATTCGGTAATTTAAAAATATTGTTTTATTACCGTCAGATGGGGTTATTTTGTAACAAAAATTTTGATTTTTGGGAATAATTTCTAAACCTCACATGCAAAATAATCAATTTTTGTGCCATATGATGTGGACAGATCTTATCTACATCTTGTGCATGTAAAAAAAAAAAATTGAAATGCTACAGTAAAATTAAAATTTTTTTTTTTGTTGTTCAAAGTAGCCCTGCAGAGAACTGCAGAGATCCTTCTATGAACATTTTTTTAAATCTCATATATCTCTGCCCCTATTGTAGCTAGGGGCCATTATGAAACACCATAAAAAAGCTGGGGTTTCAATGAACAAATACATATAAAAAATGTAAAAATATATTAAAAATTAAAATTCTTACAACGTAAAAAGTGAAACAACTTACCGAAAAAATGGGAATTTCCTTGTCCTTGAATATAATTTTTTTTTATTGATTTAAGAAGCTGGTAATGCCTTATATTTCTTCTCAAACAATTAATTATTAAGTTTTTAAGCACAAACATGTTTTAAAAGTATATCTAATTCACTTAAGAGCGTCTTAAAAACATTGTAAAAACACACAATAAAAAAGCGTCCGTTCTTGAGCTAAAAATTAAAAATATCACTTATATATATTTACAATATGTACAGTTTTTTCTCTTTTCACTTTTTTTAGATAATGGTGTACTTGTTGAGGTCAGCATTAAATGACAAAACGCCTGACCCCCTTGATTAAACCATATTTGGTTCTGGTAGAACCTCAACAATGCCGCTGTACGGTACAATATCAAAATCATCCTGGGGAGGCCAGATGAATTTATTGTTCCCCTGATTCCTGAGGTACTTTACTTTCTTTGTTTATTTTATTTAACTTATTTAACTTTTAACTTAACTTTTATTTAACTTTATTTTCTTTGTAATTATTTCCCTGCAGGCTTTTGCTAAGTCCTCTGAAGAGAAATTACGATACTGTCTAGATCCAACTTTTCGTTTGTAATGACGAACCATTGTTATATCTCTAAAATACAGTCTACACAACACTAAAAGTAGTTAGTTCATTATGAAACTAAGTAGAATCAAATAATAACACCAAAAAGCACTACTTTTAAGCCATCAATACAGCAACTAAACCACCAAAAGCGTTAAAACATCAACTCAAAGGCAGTGATATTAGCAAAATAGTGTCCAAAAACTGTCTAAATGGCCTTTTCTACTCAAATACAACCTGAAACACAAAAATAAGCATTAAAAACATGCGATTTTGCTAATATTATAAATTTGTTCAAAGTAGCCCCATGTTCATTCTAAAAAGTGCAAAAAATTTTTAACAAAAAAAATTAATTTTGTATGCTAAATTATACTTTATTTAATGATATATTCTGAAAGTTTAAGAACCAAGGAACCAGAAATAGTAGTTTTCATTACTGGTCTCGAAAGTGACTCATTGCGGGGAGAGATTGCATTTACGCGCGAGGCGAAGCCGAGCGTGGAAAAAACTATCGAGCCCCGCAATGGCACTTTTGAGACGAGTATTGAACATTATTTTTCATTACGATATAGAAAAACTTGTAAACAACATCAATATTTTGGTTTGTTCAACTTAGTATCAAGAGAAAACCGAACTCGTAACACTGAGTTTCCGTGCTTATGTCGTGGTACACACGCACCGAAACTAAGAGTTGTGCAACAGCTGATCGGACTGCACCGCAAAATCCCATAACGGTTACTTTCCGTGCACCACATACGCACGGAAAGTAATTACGTTATGTAATTTTGCCGTGCAGTAGCGGGAATAAAATATTTTCTTAGCTCATTTTACGTTTAGAAAGTGTACTTTCTTGTGTAGAGTAATGAAAATGTATATTACAAGGATGATATGACTCATTTAATGGGCATTATGCCAAGTCGAAACATTTTTTTTTTACTTTTTGTTCATAGTAGCCCCAAAGTTCATAGTAACCCCATCTGACAGTAATATTTTGTCCAAAAGGTACGGTACAATTTCATCTGGTTTCAAAATTTTGAGATATCGTTGTTGTTGAGCTTTAAAAATTTATAGTAGTGGAATTTTTCAAAAGACCAAGACAGTTCTCATAGGGTTTTTGCTAGTCAAATATTATAACCTTACAATTTTCTTGTAACATTTATCGATGCAACATTGGCAAAAAAAGTCATGTAATTCAGAGTTTTTGTTCCAAGATGGCAGAATAAGGATTGATCACAAAGTGTAGGTATGACTCATGAGTCAGTGTAAAAAATCATATATATTAAAAGAACGTTTTGCCACCCATAAACATCATTATGGTCTACATTTATGTTTTATAAATTTATAACCAATAAACTACATTTAGGCCTACCTACCTATTTGGTAAAATTTTCAACTTTAAAATCACAAAGCATTATTTTTTTCTTTAATTTTTATCAATCACCTGGGGTGTTTATGTTACACTTTTCATCATTTATCTGTGTATTTTCACAGGTGCTGCTGGACTGGGCGCTGCCAGGCTTCTAGATTTACCTCCCTTTGACACGCTCCACTAGCCTACTGAAAAATGTCTTGAGTTAATGCGTAATTTACATTGTAATATTTTGTATATACATTAAATTAAATTTGTTGTAGTAAATCATTTTATGACACTTATTGAAAATACCTTATAATTGGACCAATCGCTGTGTATCAACCCACTTCTATCCAGTTATAATTTAAATTACTGTTTCATGTAAAATACATCTGTAATGATCCTGCAAACTGACCAATGAACTCTGTGTTGTTGAATTACTAGCAGGACCCAGAAAAGTTGTTGTGCAAAGCCCCAGTAATGACTAAGGAGAAATAATTTTCTCTCCTTAATCTCATTTCAGAATTTAATACAATTTGAAATGCTGCAACAGGATGCAAGTTGTTGAATTCTAAAAAGCATTTGTTTGCGTAATATTCTAACTTATTAATCCTGAAAATGACTTTTTATATTCTATAACGCTATAAAAATCTTGAAAAATTGGTAATAGACAAGACATTCTATTTACACAAAATAGTAAAGGGATGGTCATATCCAAGATTTTTCTCCGGGTGTTATTCAATTCAAAGATATTCATGGACTGCCCCCCCCCCCCCCTTCTACATCTTCCCCTCTTTGTCGACAGCTCAGCTCTTCGACATCCCCCTCCAGGGGATCTGTCAGACAACTGGCGAGCCGCGACATTGCTTGAGTGAGGTGCTGTTACCAAGCGGACTCCGTCAGCGTTAAAGGAACTTATTGCACAGTTGGCCAAACATTCCAGGCCATAGGCTTGAATGTCAGCCCAACCCTGTATTCTCTTTAATTAATTAATTAATTATGACGGTAATAGGCTCGTGATAGGGTGGGTTCAGAGATCTCATGGAATAATTATATTTTTATGGTCCAGGGGTTTCTGGACTGTCACACACACACACACACACATATATATATATATATATATATATGAATATTCTGTTCGTAATACTGATAACTTTTGAAAGGAACATCCGATTTTGATGACATTTTTTGTGGAGGTATAAGATAGGTCTATTTTTATGAGTTAGCAAACCAACATGATCGGACTATGGTAATGAGGTTTTAAAATGGTCAAAAATTGTTTTTTTTTCATTTTTCGACCTCAATTTTTAAAATTCAACAATAATTTTCACTGAAACCATTTAAAATAGCTTGAAAAACCAAAAAAATGTAGTAGTCTACAGTCGAACCTCGATAGTTCGACATGGTCCACGAAAACTTAACATGTCAATAATGACCGATAGTGTCCATGTTGGAGCCTGACAAAGGTGAAAATGTAAACAAATTGGCGAATGATTTGAAAGTTGTTTATGTCAAAGTTCAATCAGGTTATGGTTTCACTAAAATTTAGTGTTTCCTAAATTCAAATAATGATTTTTATACTCCCAGTGTTAAAATTTCCCATATACTCCCTATAGTTCGACACTCAAAGTCCACAAAGTGTCGAACTATCGAGATTCTACCGTGTATTTTGAATTGTTTAACTTAGTGTAACCACAGCAAAAATTGCCTTAATTGCAGCCCATCACGATGACAAATTCAGTGCTGGTACTACTCCAATACAATGAACACTTTAAAAATATGTGGTAAACTTATGAAGTAAAAAAAAAAAAAACAAAAAAAAAAAAAAAACTGATGAGAGTACCTGATTTCCAAACTATAGGGTGTATCACAAAGAATCATCCGATTTTATAAGTTTATAATTTCAAAACTAATGATCATATTGACGTGGCGTTATTTTTATACTAAAGGATAACTCAAAAAGTGTTTTACATACTATTTACAAGTGGTCAATATGGCACCCCTTAGATGCACAGCACCTGTATAGGAAATACTCAAACTGGTCCCACAGCTTAGCTAGCATGTCTTGGGGGGTGGTGGAATTGATGGCTGCTCTGATGCGATTCTGCAGTTCAACCAATGTTGTTCAAAGTGTGCAGATATAAAAAGTGTCGTTTACAAACCCACACAAAAGAAATACAAACAGTAATGTCTGGTGATCTTGGCGGCCAGTGATTAACGTGGAATCGCTAGGTCCAGTATGGCCGATCCATCTTTGCAGAAGCCTACCATTTAAAAACTCTCACATGATTTCTTTTTGTGTGGGTTTGTAAAGGACACTTTTTATATCCGTACACTTCCAACAACATTGGTTAAACTGCAGAATTGCGTCAGAGCAGCCATCAAATCCACCCCCCAAGACATGCTAGATAAGCTGTGGGACCAATTTGAGTATTTCCTATACAGGTGCTGTGCATCTTAGGGGGACCATATTGAGCACTTGTAAATAGTATGTAAAAAACTTTTTGAGTTATCCTTTAGTATAAAAATGACCCCATGTCCATATAATCATTAGTTTTGAAATATTATAAACCTATAATATGAAAACATGGCAAAACTGAACAAAGAAACTATGACTCCGGAAAAAGTATTAAATGATGTAAACAAACAAAATAATAAGTTCGAAAGAGAGGGTGGAGAAAAATACTCTAATAATGATATATCCATTCACATCAATAACATGTCCACTTTTCCTCCCTTGCTTCAAAACAGTCAAAGCAAACATAAGAATGGAATTAGTCTTCAAAATAAACTACTTCAGTCTTTAAACACACGAGTATTGACTTTAATAGATCCCACATAATTTTACCTAAAAAATTAAATGACCTATGTGTAAATTGGTCTAATTTTTATAAAAAGAATAATATGTTTTCAAATTATTTAACTTTATTCAATTGGAACATAAGAGGACTCATTAAAAACATTGATATTTTAAAACTGTATTTAGATAGTCACCAAGTAGACTTTGCTTGTGTTGTTGAACACTGGTGCAAACAAAAATATATCAAACATGTCAATGTCCCTGGCTATAATACAGCAGCATACTATTCCAGACCTAATGAAATTAAGGGAGGAACAATAATTTTTGTCAGAGAAAACTTAGAAACAATTGAAATAAAATCGATCAACAGTATGTCAGAAGAAATGATCTGTGAAATTTCTGCAACCAGAATAATAAAGTACAATATAATAATATTATCAATTTACAGACCATACAGCAAAAAAACTGAAAAAATTCAAAAAATTTTTAAAATATTTGATGAAGTGTTACAAACAGTTTTTAAATTCAAGAGTATAGTTTTCATTGGAGGAGACTTTAATATTAACCTAAGAGAAAAAAACTTGGGACGCCTTGGAATTGTTGAAAATAACAAGTAGTTTTGGACTAAAAAGGACAGTTTATGATATCACGAGGCCAGGTGTGGTGAATGAAGGTAGTTGTATAGATAATGTTTTTACAAATTATCCAACTGATAAAATTGAAGTTAATGTTATCAACACAATAATATCCGATCATATGGCTATAACATTAAATTTTAACATATTTAAGAATGAAAACTCGGATAAAGGCAAGGAAAACAAGCTCAAACAGATTAGAGAAATTAAACAAGATAATTGTGTCTTATTTAAACAAGTAATTTATAATATTAACTGGACCTGTATTTATTTGGAAGAAGATCTTGATGAAAAGTTTAATATTTTAAATAAACACATTATGTGGGCTGTTGACTATTCATTTCCTCTAAAATATGAGAAAAGAAATATGAACACTAAGAAACATAACAAGTGGTTTAATGAAGAATTGAAATCATTAAAAAAAGAATGTCTTACCAAATACAAACATATGATGGAAAGTACTTCATTATCAATAAGAAATGAATATAAAGAAACTTATAAAAAGTATAAAAAACTCATAAGAAAAACTAAAATAACTTATAATAGTAATTTGATAACAAAAAATAACAATAAACCCAAGGCAATATGGTCTATCATAAGAAGAATTACAGGACTAGAAAGGCATGTTGAAAAGGGGACAATAAACTTAAATGCCAATGACTTTAATGAATGGTTCACAGAAAGTGTCAAAGAAATAAAAAATAATATTCCTAAACATGTTCAAAATTATCAGAATTTATTGAAACGAATTGAAAAAGATACCCCCGATAATAAACTTCGTATTAATCATGTTACAGTTCAAGAAGTATTTAGTGTAATTCAATCTTTAAAATCAAGTTCCTGCCTAGATATATTTGCCCTCAATACAATTATTATCAAAGAAGCATCAAAAGATATATCAGAAATCTTATGCACACTGTTTAACCAATGTGTTGATGAAGGCAGATACCCAGAAATCTATAAAAAAATCAAAGTTATTCCGATATATAAAGCAGGACAGAAATTATATAAGAACTATAGACCAATCTCTATAATTCCTGTTATTTAAAAAATTATGGAAAAACTTATTTTTAATCAAATTAATGAATATTTTGAGTCAAATTTTTTATTTAATGATAGACAGTTTGGATTTAGACAAAATTTAAGTACACATGATGCGACTTTAGATCTAATTAGAAACATTGTGAACAAAATAGAATCTGGTAAACTAATATGCTTTAGAAGTTTTGACATATCTAAAGCATTTGACAGCGTTTCGCACAAAATACTTTTAGAAAAAATTAAATACTATGGATGTGAAAATATTACATTAAATCTATTGAAATCTTATTTAAAGGATAGATTTCAATTTGTTGAATTCAATAATGAAAGATCTCATGGAAGGCTAGTAAAAATGGGTGTTCCACAAGGTTCCTGCTTAGGCCCTCTTTTATTTAATATATTTGTCAATGACCTACCATCAAGCATAAGCAACAAAGAAGTCATAAAATTTTTGTATGCAGATGATTTTGGGGTAATAGTTACTGGAAATTCCCCGGAAGAAATACATTTTAACCTTAATATGGTAACTGAAGAAATAAAAAATTGGTGTCACGCAAATCAATTAGTATTAAATTTGGATAAAACTCAAAATTTAGAGATAAATTTTTCAAACAAGTATTACCTTAACATCAATCAAAATTCTTTGAAATTCTTAGGAGTTATAATTGATTCGAAACTAGATTGGAAAGATCATACTCTGTATATCACTGGAAAAATTAGTAAAGGCCTCTACGTTCTTAGAAGGTTAAAGGGAAATGTAAATTTAGAAGTTCTACTAAATGCATATTATGCGTATATACACTCCTATTTAAACTATGGCACTATTATTTGGGCAAATAGTACAAACTTTCATTTAGTATTTAAAATTAAAAAAAAAGCAATAAGAATAATTACAGGTGTTAAACCTAAAACACACTGTAAACCATTGTTCAAAAAATTAAATATATTAACTTTGGCATCATTATATATACTTCAAAATTTATTATACATAAAAAAGAATTATTCAAAATTTGTATTAAATTCGGATATTCATCTACATAATACAAGAAACCAAAACAAATTGAATGTATCATTATTTAAGTATTCAAGAAGTAAGAAAAGTTATAATGAAATGGGCGTCAAAATTTTTAATACTTTACCAAATGATTGGAAAAATTTAAGTGAAAAACAATTTAAGAAGAAAATCAAAGAAAATTTACTTGAAGAATGTCCATACAAAATTGAAGAGTGTTTCAAAACCAATTACTGGGAAAATAAAAGAAAATAACTTATTGGACTCACAACTTAAAAAAATTATATATAATATAATAATGTATTACTTGATAATACCAATAAAGATATTATTATTATTATTATTATAAACTCGGATGATTCTCTTTGATACACCCTGTATAATGAGCAAAGGTTTTGCTGGAACACTGTAGAGTAGAGGTGAAGGTCCTGTTGATGAAAGAGAAGGCAGCTTTGGGAAACATGGGCCTTACTGCTGGGGGAAGTATGCGCCTCCTGTTGGTGTTGATGGTGGGTCGAAGCTGTTAAATGGTGATGTGTGGAAACGATACTGACTTTGTGGTCCTACCACCTAAACCTAACATTTCCTAACAACATCCCAAGGCAGCAAACCTACATACCCATTCCTATAATGTTTATGGAGAAAATACAACATCTCAAGATCGTTTGGAAATTCGCTGAGTACGCAGGTCTGCTGCGACGGGGGTATTTTCATTTAGTTATATTTAACATATTTTTTGGTCCTTCAAGCCAAAAAAACAAAAAAAAACTTTTTCTTGTGTTCTATACTAATGTAAATAAAAGTCAAGTTGTTCACAATAGTAATGAACTAGTATATTTGTTTTATTTAAACAAAATAGATGGAATTTTAATTTATAATTAATTTTATATTATTTTAAGTTTAATTAAGTACATAATGATTCTATCTCACAACATGTTTATAGGAGTTATTCACACGATGTTCATCTTACAATACTGTAGTAGATTATTTTCATTCTTTAACCGGCCCGGATTAAAAAATATGTTAAATATAACTAAACAAAAAAATGGAAATGTGTTGTTTGGTTTGAACAGTGGACTGTATCAGTGGCGGATCTAGAACATGAATAAGGGGGGGGGGGGGGCTAAAATGGGGGTCTGCGTCCCCCCCCCCCCCCGATCGGTGGGGGGTTCGGGGGCCCTCCCCCGAGAAGTTTTTGAAATTTAAGTGTTAAAAATAGCAGTTTCATGTCATTTCTTCACCCATCGCTTTGGATGAAAACAATACTAAATCGCCAATCAATTTTTATTACAAACAACAGTTTGGCCAATGAACCAACTTTCATTGCTCTTATTATCATTAATATTTAATGAGAATTTCTTTTGCATCGTGAAGTACAATGCATACACTAACCTTAAAAAATTTGGTTTGTTTTTATAGGCTTATCACTGTTGCTATCTAAATTTTCATTATCTATTTCGTATTGAAATGGTACACTCTCGTGTTAACACTTTTAACTTTAATATACTAAGTCGGTAATAGGTAGGTAGGTTAATATTTTAAAATGTTATTAATACAGTACATTTCATCATGGATTAGCCACTAGATCACGTATAGGCCTGGCGCACATGTTATGTTGATCACATGTGGTGAACTTATAGCAAAAGAGGTTTAGCCTTCAATATTTCTGCTCTGTCTAGTGATCCGGAGGGGTTATAGTTTCACTACCATGGTTTTGGGTCTTTTTGACCCATTATAAAGTGTTTACAGTTACAATTACATTAATCCTTCAATAGTGAAGTTGTCTTAGTATTAAAATTAAATAGAGACACAGAAACACGGACAAGGTACATTTCAATGAACAAAAACTGGCCATTATGGTATAATAAAATCACGTGCGTCGGCACCAAGTGATGAGACTCGGCCTTTCAGACTGTTTTAATGTAGGACTACCGTTGCGGATGCTGCACTCTGATTTATTTATTGTCGGATCAGATGTTATAATTCTTTTGTTAACAGATGATTTCATTATTGTTACTATTTCTTAAGTTTTAAATTCAATTGCAACTCTAAAAAGTGCTTAGTTGTATTGTCCATTTACTTTACTTTTATTTATCTAAATATTCTTAATCACCAATACAAAGTACAATAAAAAAATTATCGTTTTTATTATAGTACCATCCGGCAATTAAGTAACTGGCTACAATGCAAAACCACATGTTAACTTGGACACTTGGTTTGCACTTTGACCGTTGAGTCAGCTTCTTCATTATTTCTTTTTTTTAGTTTTGTACTTCATAAGACCATTGTTAAAAATTAACGTAATTAACGTAACCATTGGTAAACATTATAACGAAAGAACTTAATTTTACTTACTAAGCTAACTACTTTTTATGTTATTCGAAGTGCGGCCTTAAAACACATCTATTGAAAGAAGACTATTTACTGAACATCGCGTGAAAATTACACGTTTCTAAGTTTTATTGTTTTTGAGTTGGGCTTGCTTAAAGTCAGCCATGTCACCGATGATCGTGGCGAACACATCTGAAGGCTGTGACGCTGGGTTAGTTATAGCTGTCTAGTCGGTCTTACGTATGACTTTTCACTAAAGTGTGATTTGTTTTGAGTTAGTGAAAGTATTTCTGACCTATATATCAATAACAAACATAACCTAATCGTCGCAGCGCATTGTAAACTTGGCTGAGTACTTGTAGCAGGCCCGGTGTCAGGCCGCGGGTGGAAATGCGTTCCCCGCGATCATCGGTGACATGGCTAACTTTAAGGATGTAGAACCAAAAAACCATAAGACTTTAAAAAGTGAAATTTTACACAATGCTCAGTAAATAGTCTTCTTTCAATTTATGTGGTCTTTAATACTGCAGATCAAAATAACATAAAAAATTAGCTGGCTTATGTATAACAATATAGACAAAGTACCCGAAAAAAGATTTTCCTGACATGGAAACCTGTAAATATAGGCCTTACCATTTTTATCCCAGAATTGCTTTATTTGAAAAGTTTGAAGAAAATCGTTGGAGCCTTCTCGATATCCGTGTGTAGATACATATAGACATAATACAAATATACCTCATCAGTAATATTAGAGTATAATAATATACTTTTATTGTTAGTAGGGATCGAGTGCCGATATATACTATAATTAGTTTTTAAGTAGCCTATTTTTGCAAAAATTTATGATTGCTATTTAAATTAGTAATTATTTTAACAAATTTTACCTCCAGTTAAAATTTTGGCTTAAAAAACTCTGGCTTTGATAAAAACTTGAACGTCAATTTAGACTGATTTTCGTTGTCTTTTATTTAATTAGATTATCGTTTTCTTTCAAATGAACCAGTCTTATTTTTTCAGACATAACCTTCTTTAGAACTACTTTATTTATTATAATGAATCTTAATAATTAATTAAGTGATCTCGCTTGAATCAATACGTAGTCATCACAAAGGGTTTATCAGACATTACACATACAGCATTGCGTTTTGCTCTGCATTGTCTGTTGTTCTTGATTTCGTGTTGTGTCAGGAAAAGTTTTCGCGCGCAATGCAACCAAAACATTAAATACAACATCTAGTAGTAAATATTGATTCCTCTTCGCCTCCATCACTTCCACTTAGGCCCCTATTATACATTGCATCTTTCAAGGCACGTAAAATAAGTACATTGCACTAGATAGGAGCATTTATACCCGGCGCCTGACGATCGTCCGTCGCGCGTCATCCAATAAGGTATACAGCGATTCGAGCGACACGCGGCGGGCGCAAGCCCTCGCGGCGTCGCTCGACGCGATGTAAAAGGACCCTTAAACTTGAGGATGGAGTACGTCACTCCCCATCTCCGCCTCGTAACTATACAAAGACTCGGCATATATACACAGAGGGACTCTGGAAGCCTCAGAATTGGTGCCCCACCGATTGAGATGGCGTACCAATAGAGACACTAAAATGAGGGTGTCGTCTAGTTGGATTACCAGAAAAGGACATTATAATATCATTTTTAAGAACAACTATTTTTAGGGGTGATGTTTTCATTTCACAGTGTGCATAACAGACACAAAGTAGTTTACATTGAAAAATATCGGAAAAACGTGCGCTGGTTTGCCGGCGCCCCATCACCCGGCCTGTGCCCGACACGGGCCGGCGCCCGCTCCAGGTTGTCGTGGCGCCCCACCTTGGCCCCCAAGGTGGGGGCTATAGCCCCCTTAGCCCCCCCCTTGGATCCGCCACTGGACTGTATATTTACTGCAATGTTTACAAAGTATTGACAATAATAAACATGTGATTAAAATTTATGAAACTACACAGCTGTTTTTGTAAAGTTACTTAGCAAATCCATTGTATATGTTTTAGAAAAAAAAGAAAAAAAAAAACAGTAATATTTTACTATCTTTGCAGTAGTAAACTTATGTTTGGTGAGAAAAACATGTTGACTGTGAATTCTGATGTTAAAAAAATCTAAATGAAAAAATACACATAAGCCCATTACTAGCTTATTCTGAAGCCCTAGTATTGGTAGGCCTACCAACAAAAGGTTTGGAAAATCATGTTTTGTGTGTGTGTGTTAATATGAGGTTGAATGTGGTTTACACACAAAATACAACTCATTTATAACAGAAAACTTTATACAAAATTTGCATACAATGAGATTGTCATGCTAATATCCAACTTTGCCGAGTTTGGTGTCTGTTTTGGGATTAGCAGTGAGGTTCTGAACGGCCACAATACACTCGTTGATCTGAGTCTGCAGGGAGCGCAAGTCATGAATGTACAGCAACCGCAGCACCTTGGCTGCCTGGTTCATTACATAGTCGCCGGTGTCAAACCCCAGGTCTGCCTCTAGGATAGGGTACGGTTTTCCCTGCATACAAAAGCACATCATGTAATATTTATAAAGAAACTGGTTATAAAAACTTTGTAAAAAATGATAGTTGAAAATGTTAACGCTACGTGTTCCTCTAGTTGTTTATCAAATATAAGTATGGATCTACTTATCATCTTGTTTTCAGCATCACCATGTAGTGCAAATTCATTCGTCAAGTTATGTGGAGAGGGTTATAACAAAGATATTTTTATAATAGTCAATAAAAACTTAGTAAAGAATAATAACAATATAAATTAATTAATATAAAATGTAATGAGGCACAACCGGTAGTAAAGACTTGATAACAATAAAAAAATTTGATTCAGTGGTGAGCTCTTAGGCCTCCTGATGGCCTGTAATGTTATCAGATTATAGACATGACGAATAGCATTCAGCATTCGACTTTGACTTCAATTTATCCTAGCTAAGCGGCCGTGCTCCGCCGAGGTTAAACACAGTGTGGAAAAGCGACGCTACCAAAGCAATAACAAACTTCTCTCAACTGAATTTTACTCATCCAGAAGAACTGCATCGGCCTGAACGTTTGTAGTTCTGTAAGTCTTGGCCATAGGGACTACTGTACGTTACAAGGCAAATATGTCAAATGTACATCAAAATTCAGTAAATCTAGGCATTTTTTCCTATAATTTGACATATGACATATTTGAAATGAATACCGTTTTAGTACTTACTGAGAACCTCACGTTTCAACCGTCTATAACAAACTATTTGTATTGCAACATAGGATTACAAACTATTTGTATTGCAACGTAGGATTACAAAATTTATATTGCAAAGTAGGATTACAAACTATTATATAAACAGATCTGTTGACTGAACATGACCAACCTTTGGTATGACTATGTCGGGATTATCCAGTGCCTCGGTGGTGAGCCGTTGAGAGACAAGCCTGCTGATGGCCCGGAGAGTGACTAGGTGGTCTGGGTGAGGAGTTACCTGGAGCAGGGCTGCCAATGCGTTCACTCCATTTTTGAAGTCTGGACTTTCGACTATAACATCAATATATTGGTAACGTATCAAGAAAAGCACATGCATACAGAAATAGAAATTATTTTCTTTCTTTAGAATACTTTGGCCAGTTAGACTAAAAGAATACAATGTGCAAATGAAAGGAAAGAAATGTTTTTATGTATTAAGCAGGGATAATATTTATACAGGAAGGACAGTAAATTTCTTCTATTCCAGCATCCTACGATACAGGCACGCTTGATAATCTGGCACAACTTTAAGCAATTTTTTTAGATAATTATAAAAATAATAAATGAGTGTTCAAGTTTGTTTGGGATCGGAAGTCGTGAGGGGACAACACTGAGCATACGAAACACTTTGGAATGTGTGGAGGGGAGACGAGTCGTATTCATCCGACATCAGGTGATATTGTATAATTAATTCTTATTTTAGTTAAATACTCATGTACGGTATTTTTCATTAAAGTATTTAATGCTATGATTTTATGTTGTAAGTATCTAGTAAAGCTGTTTAAAAAATAAAATACATATTTGTATTTTATTTTTTCTTGAAATCACATTTTCCGGACATTTAACCTGTAACCCAGAATATTATGTAATCCAGCATGTGTAAGGTCGCAGACATGCCGGATTAAGAAAGTTTACTGAACACATATTTCTTTAGCATATCCAGAGGGGGCTCAAAACATATTAACTTCAAACAGTCACTCCAGTGAAATTATCTTTATTTTAATAATCACATGTTTTAATTTGAATGTTTATATTTATTCTTTTGTAAACTAACTATGGCTGGATTTTTTAGGTGAATAAAAGCCATATTTTGGTTCTATCTTGTCTTTATTTACAACAATTTCATTCAATTAAAATTTAACTCGTGCTAGGTTACAATGTAGAATAGAGAATGAACGCACTGGTTACCACCAAGATTTTCTAGCCATGACAAAAGTTAACAATTCAGAGGAAAAATTAAAAGAACTGAAGAGATTGTCATTGACTATACGCTGACTATATAGTAGTCATTGACTATTTGTTAATTGACTATATGGTAGTTCGCTAGGAGGTCCACCGCCAAAGTATAGTTAAACATATGTTTTGTAAATAGTGTATATAGTAGTGTTAAGTTTTTAGAAAAAAATATTTTGACGCTATCTATCCGGCCTAGGATGGCCAACGATGAAGAGGAGGTAATTCAGGTAATTGAAGGTTTTTAGGTATATAAAGGAGACAGAAACTTACGAAGATGCTATAGAAACATTTAATTCAATTGGTTTAAAACAGAAAAATGAAATTTTTTCAAGATTTATACTTATGACTAAAAGACAGTAACACGGAGAGAGCAGTGATCCTTATGTAACTGAACTCAAATTTTTAAGCCTAGATTGTGTGTTTGAATCATTCACCGCAGCCCAGTAAATGCATCAGTACATAAGAGACGCCTTTATAAATGGATTAGCAAGACATACATAGCATACTTAAGACAAAGACGCAGCAGACGATCTTCATGATCATAGCTGTTATGTGCAATGTAAACTTATGAAGAGACAAACTTGGATAGAATTGTTTTATAAACAATTTAATGCCAATGATCCTATGTATTTCTCTTGCAGTTGTATTGTTTTATTTGTAGAATAAAGCACATTTTTCATTCATTCATTCATAAGACAAAGACTGTTTGAAAATAAAACTTTGGACTTGGCTGATGCGGTTAAGCAATCTAGAGCACTTAAAATGGCTCAAGTTGAATATGTTATCCCCATGGGGGTAACACAGTGCAAGCTAGTGTGGTAAAAGAAAATCAGAAAAATATACAATATGATTGTATCTCAAAATCAAGTCCTAATAGAATAATATTATAATCAAGAAATAAAAGAGACAGTCTCAACAGTTAAAAAGAGTTTCTTATTCTGTGAAATGTTACTTTTGTGGATACAGTCGACATTCTAGAGATCGCTGTCCCGCAAGAGAAGCAACTTGTGGAAAATGTAGTAAGGTGGGACACTTTGCCAAAGTGTGAAAAGGAAGTGCAACACAGAGTTTTAAAATAAATAAGAATAACTCTAACTCTGGTACATCACCTGTACTCCTAGCAACTGCGACAAATAGATAACTTCTAAATGATTCCTAAGTTGATGCAACCATTAATGGTTTGAAGGCGCGCTCTCTCATCGATCCAGACAGACAACAATCACTTATGTAGTCTGATGGCAGGTTGAAAGGTTGAAACCTGTCTCTAACGATCACAAGGCTTTAAAGAGAGTTTCAGTATTTTTGCCCACTATTCAAAGTGGATACAAAGGTTCTCAGACAGAATTGGAAACCTAACTTAAGTACAGTCATTTCCTTTGTCACATGAAGCAGTTCAAGACTTTGATTTTCTATAGAACTATAAATAAATCTGAGAAACTATACTCAGCAGTTGAAAAGGAGGAAGCTGCAATCGTTGAAGCCCTACGAAAATGGAAACCCATTTCTCATTGGAAGGGAGTTCAAACTATACACTAAAAAGGCAAGCTCTTTCGTTTTTTTTTTTATAGAATGCATACTAGTCGGATAAAAAAATGATAAAGTGATGAGATGGCGCCTTGAACTAGCTCCCTATCGGTATGAAATTGTGCACCACCCCAGAAAAGAAAATGAAAAGGCAGATACATTGTCTCGAGCTTTTTCGATACGTTGGGATGGTGCAAAACTGTTTGAACTCCACGAATAATTTTCCCATCCAGGAATCAGTAGAATGTTACATTGGATAAGAAGTAAAAACTTGAATTACACCTTAGAAGATGTTAAAAGAATGGATATCTGCATGCCAAACTGTGCTGAAATAAAGCCAAGATTCCACCATTTTCAAGGAAAAATGATAAAGGCTATGACCCCCTTTGAAGGTTTAAACATTGATTTTTTTCAAGGTCCCTTGCCATTTAAGACCAGAAATCGGTACCTTTTGACGATGTTGGATGAGTAGACTACTCATGATTTATCTTTGCATATCCATGTAAAGATATGTTTTTCAGATCTATTTTCAATGTTCGGTGCTCCTGCCTTTGTGAATTCGGATCGAGGAGCTTTATTCATGTCTCAAGAGCTGACAGAGTTCCTCCACAGCAACGGAGTGGCAACTAGCCGAACAACTCTGTACAACCCACAGCGAAATTCACAAATTGAGCGATTCAATGGCGACCTATTTTGCTTGCACTAAAAACACATAACCTGCCGGTCACTACATGGGAAAACATGTTAAGAGAAGCACTTCATTCTGTAAGATCTTTGCTGTGTACCACAACTAACTGTATGCCTCATGAAAGGGTTTTCAAGCACAGTCGCAGAACTACAAACAGAGAGACTACCAACATGGCTGACCACTCCTGAGCCAGTATTGATGAAGAAAAATGTGCGTACAAGTAAATATGATGATTTTGTGGAAAGAGTAGACCTCCTTGAAGCAAATCCTCCGTATGCATTAATCCGGAGGGAAGATGGATCAGAGTCACAGGTATCACTTAGACCTTGCTCCTGCCGGATTAACTGATGGGCAATTCCTCTTAGAGCATAAAACAAGCTCTGATACTAGTAATCAACACTCCGAAGCATCAACAACTGAGACTCAACCTCAAGAAGTGGATTTGCAGGATATACGCCCAAGGAAAAATGCCAGACCTCCGACTTGTCTTGGACTATGTTTGCTACACCTACCAGTAAAATTAGTGGGGGAGAATGTGGTGAAACTATCCTTATTTTAATAATCATGTCTTTCAGTTTGAATGTTTATATTTACTAGAAATCAAAATTCGACCATAATTTCAGTTGATCTGGACCTAAGAAGTTTAAAAACATTTTATGACTAAAACATCTGTTCTTCTTGCTTTTATAGCAGTTTTTTTACAACAGCTAGCTGTCTCATGATTCAACCAATTCTTCTTCCTTCATAAGATTAACATTGGGACTTTGAAAGCCTGTGGGGCGTAGCCCTGGAGTCAGATGTGAATTAGAATAGGATTCTGCTCATCTACAGGACTATACCTTTATATCGGTATGTCCAGATTTCTCCTACAATGCACAAGAGCTGAGAAAAAAGGAGGAATCGAAACATGCTTGCTTATTAATTTATACTAAAAATCGCCCACTGGTCGAAATTCGACCAAAAATTCAGTTGATCTTGAGGAAAATAATTTTAAAATGTTTTATAAATGAAACATCTGTTCTTCCTTATTTGCAAGCATTTATTGTGGCAACAACTGTCTTATGATTCAATCAATTATCCTTCTCCCATAAGATTAACATTGAAACTTTGAAAGATTGTAGGGCGTAGACCCAACGGTCGATGTGAATTAAAATGTGATTCTTCTCATCTACAGCACAATACCTTTGTAACGGTATGCGCGGATTTCTCCTACACAAGCTGAGAAAAAAGGAGGAAAAGAAACATGCTTGCCTATTAATATACAGGGTGAGTTTTTAATGTCCCCCCCCCCCCCCTAATTTTTTCCGCATTTCTTAAGATATTGAATCCCAACCACCACCTAACATCATTGATTAGTTTATACTATTTTTTGATATGGTTCACTTTTTTAGCCGCTATCTTGAATCTGCCATATTGGAATGAACAAAATTTTTTTAAATGTAAAGGTAGGGTTATGACCTATCATTTCAAAGTAATTTTTTGCGTAGAATAAGACGCCGCAATCCGTTTTTGATTATCTGTTTTGGTTCTCGAGATATTACAAGTTTTTAAAAACTTGGTTTTGGTTTGGTTTTGTTCTCAAAATATTAAGGTTTTTTGTAACTTTATTTTACAAAATGGCTAATATTTTGAGAACGAAAACAGATAATGAAAGACGTATTGCGGCAACGTACTCAACGCAGGAAAATACTTTAAAATGATGGGTCACAACCCTACCTTCACATTTAAAAAATTTAATTTCATTCCAAGATGGCGGATCTAAGATGGAAGCCAAAAATTTAAGTCCCATCAAAATGAAGTACTTTTTAACTATGGGATATCTGGTGATAAAAAGTTGATATTATTTAGAAAAAAATTTGATAAAACCAAAGATTTTTGAATTTTTTTATTTTGAAATTTAGTTTTTAAAATCAGTAATATCTCAAGAACCAAAACAGATAATCAAAAACGGACTGCGACGTCTTATTCTACGTAAAAAATCACTTTGAAATGATGGGTCACAACCCTACATTTACATTTAAAAAAAATTAGTTCATTCCAATATGGCGGATTCAAGATGGCGGCCAAAAAAGTGAACCATATCAAAAAATAGTATAAACTAATCAATGATGTTTGGTGGTGGTTGGGAGTCAATATCTTAAGAAATGCGAAAAAATTAGGGGGGGGGGGACATTAAAAACTCACCCTCTATAGACTAGGATCGCCCCCTGGTCGAAATTCAACAAAAAACTCAGTTCATCTTTAGTCTACTAGATTTTAAATGTTCATAACTGTAAAATATGTTTTTCCTAATTGGCTGGCATTTTTAATCAGCTGTCTAAGGCTTTAATCAATTACCCTTCTAAAAATAAGATTAACATTGAAACTCTGAAAGCAGTGCGGAGCCCTCAGGGCCGATTTGAATTAAAATGGATTTCTGCTCATCTACAGGACATTGCCTTTCTAACATATAACTATGGCTGGATTTATTAATTGAATGAAAGCCACATTTTGGTTCAATCTTGTCTTTATTTGGAACAGTCACATAAATTTTTGCAATTTTTTTGATGATTTTCATCATTGATTTATTTGGTGATATACCGGTATGCTCAAGAAATGAAATTGAAAAACTGAGTGTCGACAAAGTTTAGTTCTGATATCATAGCTTTGCTGTTCGTTCATCATTGACAAGTGGTAAGCAGTGGCGCTTGGAATGTTTTTAACTTATTTTGTTTCTTTGTTTTCTTTGTTTCTTTGTTTTCAAATTCTACAGCTAAATATATACATATACAGTACTTACCCTTCCTCTTCCAATGACTACATTTTAAGAAATTAGGCTAGTTAAGGTTTTGGACTAGATTGGAGTTAAAAAAAAAAAAAAAAAAAACAACATTTATAAACTCAACACAAAAATTTTCTTAAAAAAGCTAAAAACGTAAACGGAACTTTAAAAGGCTATGTGGACTCAGTTGAAAAGTACATTTCAGCTGGTAATTTTTAAGTGAGAAAAATACGTCAGAAAGATATTGGCAATGTTTTGATCCAAGTAATACTCACAATCCAAGTTATCAAGTGGGTTTGATGAAACAACTTTTGGAGTTTTCACATTGTTTTGTAATACTTCATCAGCAGTAATTTTTTTGTATTTGTCAACTGTAAACAAAAAATCATATATATTCTATCTATTTAATGAATACATATAAACACAGTAAAATAAGTTTAAAATATTCAGAAACTTTTCTAAAATGCTTTAAATTTCACCTACAGGTTTGCCACAGAATTTTTGAGGCCATTTTTCCTAACTTTTCCTGACTAAGCAATATACCAGGGGGTTTTTATTGGTTTCCCATAAAAATAACATAGAAAAATTGTTTTTTTTTTAATTTTCTCCGTAACCAGTGAAGCTAAGTAGATGATTCAAAATACTAAATTATTTGTTTTTTAAAGTTCTTTTGAATGGTCTCTTTGAAAATTGATGAATTAAAATTTTTAGGGTGAAAAATACCAAAAACCCCTATTTTGACCTTTTTGAAACCCTGTAAAACTCTGTTCCGACTGTCCGATCAACCTGGTTTTGGAACATAACCTGAAGAACGCTGTCTTACACATAACCAAATTTTATTGAAATATAAGGTCTCTTTCAAAATTTATTGTGTAAACGAACACATATAGATATACATATATATGAATTTGAACCAACAGTGTTTTTCGCTCCTATGGACCTTAAAACAAAAAAGTAATATGGTCCTGGCCTTATTTCTTACCATGAGTACTATCCTAATAGTGTATTCCCTATAGGGAAATTCGCTAATATTCCCTGTAGAGAAATTGGCTAAAAATAAAACAAGGTGTTCAATAATAATGTAAACACTAACACTATAACAATGAAAAACACAATAAAAATATACTTTAACCACATTATTAATAGGTAATTAATGTATAAAATTAATACATTTTACCCACTACTTAGCAATTTTGATTTATGAGAGCAATCAAAAATCGAGACGGTCGGATTGTGCCACTGCAAATTTTCCTGACTTTTGGCACTTTTTCCTTTTTTTTCCTGACTTTCGGCATTTTTTCAAAGTTTTTCCTGACTTTTCCTGACCAAAACCCAAAAATCCTGACTATTCCTGACTTTTAATGTCTGTGGCAACCCTGACCTAATATCCACAATTGATCACTCCTTTTGTAAAAATGAAAATAAAGATGTTTTATGAATTATAATTTAATTAGCATTTTTGCAAAAAGTGCATGAAGTGCTTTTTGCTGCACTCGAGAGAAATGTTTACACAAAAGCCGCCGGCGACTGCAGAGTAATTTCTCTCGACTGCTGTAAAAGCACTATATTAAGTTTTATTAAGGTATATTAAGTTTTTCCTACGTCTGGCAAATATTTATCATGTGAAGTATAAATATTTAATATTTAATAGCCTATTTGATGCATCCTATAGTTAATTAATAACTCCTTGGAGTTTTCAGGTAGGAGATTTAACGACTTTGTTCTGGAAGCTCGTCAGGGGCAAATAAGACACTGTCATAGTAGTTCATTTTGCGCACCTAGTCTCACCTTTTAAGCTGGATAGTAGATTATGTTTATCCCGATTGAAAACGCAGAGACCAAAAATAGGTCAGATGTATATATCTAGTGATGTCATCTTAATTCCTGTTTAAACAAAGTCACTCGGCTGGCTAGTGCATACTGTTTTATTAATGTTCAGTGTTCTGAAGTTGAAACACTGGAGTGGGAGTGTGCAAAGTAAAATGAATAAGGAAATCACCTGTTTTACAACTCGTATCGAGTGTGAAAACAACCGCTTTTTCGAACAGACATAGGAAAATAAAATTGAGCTCATTTTGTTCAATGCACTTGGCGCCATGCTATAGAACAAGGGCCCTTGGCCAATATCGTCATGACGATCAAAACTTGTCTAAAGTTCAAGTCTTCCTTTGACCTCCTTTCCCTATTGAAGACTAATTTTTAATGTCAGTAACTTTCTTTACGCAAGTGATAAAAAAAATCAGATGTTAGAACCAGCAGCCTGACTCATTTTCCTGGGCCCCTTTCCACTGAAAAATCACTTTCGGGCCTTCTCCTCTCTACGATGTACAATCGTTGTCCCGTTTATTGCAACCTTGTAAAAACTCCACAAAAGGTAAGCACGGTCTAATTTAGTGTTCATAGAATTTTTCCGGACCCTATATATATACCTACTCCTGCCATTTACTCAAGCAGACAATGTGTACATCAGCTCTCATTACGATCGGAGCTCAGAAAAGGGTTGCTCCCAATTTAACCACATTAAATGGCTAAAAATTCTGATAAAAAATTGAAATACTATCTGTCAATGTAAGGAGATGTCGGGTTATCCAATGTCGAGTCTAGGGGTTTTCCAAGTATCAATACAGTACACTCTCGTTCATCGGAACTAATGTGGCGGACGGCCGGTTCGGATGTCAAAAAATTCCGATGAAGCGGAGTCCGTCGTGAGTCATCATTTCCGCCCGTACGGTGAACTATCGTGATTGTATTCACTCTTGTTTTTAAGATAACACAAGAGGTTTTATGAAAATAAGGCACTCAAACTTTGAACGTGGTAACAATAAACATATAGGAATAAAAACAACGCAGGAAATAAAGATCCAAAATCTTTATTCTCATATTCCACTCATATTCCAGCAGTCAACTGACTTCCACGTAACACAGGTGCAGTCGCGACGCGAGACAGACTGAATAATAGTTTGGGAAGCGGTCGAACCGGATGTTCACTTCCTGCCCCTTCCTCTTTCTATTTTTGTGCAAATACTCCACGGCCTCGTAAATCACATCGATGGGAACAGATGATGGAAAACGCCTGATGACGTTTGATGCAAAATGTGATACTTCACTGTTGTGCCGATAGAACGAATGGAAATTGAAGGCGCTAAAACGGAAAAACTATTTATTTCGTAAGAAAAAAAATTAATAATATCCAGATTTTCAGTTCCGATGAAGCGGAGTTCCGATGTCGCCGAGTCCGATGAACGAGAGTGTACTGTATACTATTTTTGTAAAAAAGCTACTACTCTTTAGATGTACCTCAATTGTTTAGGCCATAACAGAACCAACAATCTGGGTTTTCCATACATTGCGGTAAACCCATCAATCAGATGAACCACTATGCGAATTTAATTTTTTAGGAAATGTAGAAAACTTTATGTTATTTTAGAAATGATCGTTTTTCCTCAGAAATCTAGGATAATCAGAAAACCCACCAATTAGAAAGTCTCGTTTGCGAAATTGAATAAGCATTTCAAGTATATGCAAGATTTTTTCTAATCCGGCGACATATAATAAAGATCATTAACAAAGATAAATACCAAAGTATTAGGAAGGAATCAAAAGCCCATCAAACTCATATTTTTACTAGGCAACAGTGCCTAAAAACCTACAAAAATCAGTTGTGTGTCGTATGGTTAGACAAATTACGTGAATTTTCATATCTAAAACGAATATATATTTGCTGTTTACAAACCATAATACTCTCAAACCATCTGTGTTTCATCTAAGTGACAATAAAATTTTTGTTACAATTTTGTAAATAATTGAGCACAAACAATGTTAAAAGGTATTTAGGTAGAACTAATTCTTCTTGATGTGTATAAAGTATAACCACAATCACAGTTTAAAAGCAATCACATCAAAACCCATATTATAGCAAATTTTCTTATGGCGAATACGCTATTACGGTAGTAGTCGAGGTAAGACCTAAGCCCAGGACCACGATACTTTTTCGTTTTCAGGTCCCTAGAAGTCAAAAACACCGTTCGTTCAAATTCATATATATTCACAAGTTATATATCTATATGTGTGTGTCCGTTAACATGATAACTCTCGAACGGAACCTTTGATTTTGATGAAATTTGGTACAGAGGTGAAAGACAGCAGCCTTCGAGTTAAGTTTGAAAACCACTTTCTCTGGACAGTGGGAATGGGATTTTAAAAGTGTGAAAAATGGGTTTTTGGCATTTTTGACCTATAATAAAAAAATTGACAATTTTAACACCGTACATAAGAACTTTAAAACGTATTTTGAATCATTAACCAAGCTTAACAGATAACAGAGAAAACTAAAATCAAGTTTATCATGTTATTCGTATCGAAAATAAAATAAAACCTAACTTATTTCTTATCGTTTTACAATTTCAATAAAATTTGGTACATATCTTCATTAGATGATGAGTAGGCCTAACTAATATTTGCTCAAAACCCCTATGGCAGCAAACCTATGTCATTTTAATGGAAAATAAACTGTATAATTGGAGAAGCAATAGCGAGAGGTGTCTGAACATAATCGGCAGATCAACATACTTTCTGCATTTTTCATATTAATGTTTACATTTGAGGAATTATAAACACATCATTCTTCGTGCATTTTAATTCTTGCTATGCATGTTTCCTATGTTCTTAAAACTATATCTATTTTGTATCATATCTGTAATTAACTTATGTTTAATAAATGTCAATAATATTGTGAGTATAATGGAATATTTTATATATTTTTTTGTACGGATTAATAGTATTTTTACATAACTTCAATCTATAACTCACTCATAAAATGAAATATTTTGTTGATTAAACATTAACATCCATTGGAAATTCGCTAAGAACGCAGGTCTACGGCGACGGGGGTTTTTAAAATTTCAAATAATGGCTCATGTTTTCACTGTACACATGTTACTATAGGCTAACTAAAATACAATTCAGTACATGAACATAAAACTAGGTTAATAATTCATCCCACTTAAAGAACCTCTACCGTACAGTACTAAAAAAGGAAAATTTACATTTTTAACAAGTTTTTTACTTAAATACAGCATACTGGCCATTTTTAAGATATGGTACCTAATTTTGAAAAGCCGGATAATTTGAAAATCTGGGAGCCCTGTCCCAATCAATCCGGATTATCGACGTTCTACGTATATAAATGATATAAATATTTTTATTTGCCTATTAAACAAAACATAACATCAAATCATAGCTACTGGTTTACCGTGGCTTCCACTAGGACGTTATAGGGCCAAAAATGATTGACCTAGACCTCAAACGCATGATACGGTATACTTCCTCTTAACCGGCCATCTCAGGACCAGGCCACTGCCGGATAATGAATTGGCCGGTTAAACTGATGTAGGCTGCATTTAAAAACACCAACCTACAATTTTATATGGTCTAAAAACAATTATGACTTGGAAAATTGTAAATACATCACTGTATTTGATTTACCGGTAGAGCTAACATCCGACAAACATGAAATCCACAACCAACTAAATTAATAATAACTTAATTCCTTTCTTTATGGTGGTCTACTTGATAGTAGGTCCAAATGCATAATTTCTGTTGGCATTCACTTTCGTCCGGGACAGTATATTTTTATTGGTTTGAGAAAGCCAACATGATATAACATTGAATTGAATGATACAGTAAATAAGAAAACTTAGTTTCCGGCGAAATACAGCCAGTTAAATTGATCATGAGATAAAAAATGACCAGTTAAAAAGATGTTTTTGTTTTGTGTCAGGGTAGGCCAGTTAAAAGGTGGCTGGATGAGAGGGAGTCTACGGTATTCATTGATAAAAATGAGGGTCAAAAACAGGTGAAATTAACGTAGTGTGATAGAAAATATTTTACACTTATTTAAAGGCTAAAATACCTGTTAGCCCACCAACTGATCCTGTTGAAACTCTTTATGATTACACGTTTTGGCGATTATACACCATTTTCAGACACTTGTACAAGAACTTACTTCCCTCACTAAATGCGTCATAGTTTATTAAAAGTACACACCACATATACAAACACATTTGACAAAAACATAGTTTAACACGGTATGCATACCAGCAATTTTACAAATGGGATGGGACGGGATGTAGCTCACGGTCATTTGTTGAGATGACTGACTAGTGGTAGATCAAATTATATTGATCCATGAACAACACTTTACGAAAATCAAAATATTTTGCAACCTAACATTCTATTCTACTAAAAAACTAAATTTAATTTAAAATGTAGACTTCAAAATGTTTACTTACGATTATCTGCATATTCCAATCTTACTGCAAATCCTAATAACCACTCCAATTGCTCTGAGAGTTTTCCTTCTATGGGGCAGGCAACATCCCGACAGTATTCTTTAAAAGTTTTTGGCCAGTTTGGAGAATCAATTTCACGTAGGTCTGCTCTGTCTTCTACTTTATATTGACGAATCTTTTGATCTTCTAACCAAAGAACAAGACTTCTAACATGCTTTTCATCTGTAAAAGAAACGCCAGACATTTTAGGGCTTTAGTATAAATAAGCACTGCCGGTACTTCAGAAAATATTTACCTTAGTTCCTTCACACTAACCAAAGTTGTAACTAAATTATGGAGGATTCTGAGCGATCTCCCAAGAGAATTTGAAAGAGGGCAGTTATAAATAGGTTACGTACCTCCGTCTTCAGCTTCAATAAATCCAACTAATTCTGACTGTCATGGTTTCGACAAATAAATTGTCGTCATCAGGTCCGATTTCATAAAACCAAACATAAGTTGTTCGTTATTTGTCAAAAAGTTAAAATGGTGAAAATTCACACAACACATAACACTATCGGTACAATAAAGTTACTGTAGGTGTTATTGCTGTCCTATTGCTTTTTTCTACCTAGGAAATACATTTTATTTGCTCCTCCGGATTTCCAACTTTTGGCTGTCCTGACCATGGTCCCGTCCAGTCATGGTCGGATATGGGAGGTTCTACTGTATAGTCAAAGTCAAAGTCAAAGTCAAAGATCTTTATTGTCACATTGACATTACATTTTACAATTTTTTGGCAAAGCCAAACAAAACAGGTGACATTGTCAGGTATATAAAATAAATCATAACTAGCCTAAAACTAAAAATAAAATTCAAATCAATGTTTTATCTTCTAAAAACTCGTTTATGCTATAATAGTTTTTTATTAGCAAAAATTCAACAATTTTCTCCTTAAAAGAATCTGAGTTGATGATTGATTTATAGCACACTGGCAAGTTGTTGAATAATTTTTTTCCCATATAAGAGGGTGTCTTTTCAAAGAGATTAATTCTATGGATAGGGTACTGGAAATTAGTCTGAAATCTAGTATTGTAATTGTGTTGATTATTTTCACTGAAGAGTTTTACAAAATTTGATTTAACATACAATAGGCACTTTAAAATATACAAATTAGGGACAGTTAAAATTTTAAGGTCTTTAAAAATTTGTTTACAAGAATATTTTGCTGGTTTGAAAGTCATTATTCTTAGAATTCTTTTTTGTAGTTTAAAAAGTTGTTTAGCTTCAGAAGTAATGCCCCAAAGCTCTATTCCATATTGTAAAATTGATGAAAATAATGCATGGTAAACAATCAGTCTAGTATTTAAGTCAACGACATTTCTTAAAACCATCATCTGAAAACATACTGAATTTAGTTTTTTAATAGTGAGGTGGATGTGGGTTTTCCAATTCAAAAAACTGTCTACATGAATTCCTAAAAACTTTGCTGTGGTGCTATAATTGATTGTTTCATTGTCAAAGACTGTGATGCCCTCTACATCATCCCTACATTGTGGAGTTTGAAATTTCACAACTTGTGTCTTTACTTTGTTCATTTTTAAGCCATTGACATTGAACCACATTGACAAATCTTGTAAAGTTTGATTTAAGACTACTTGTAGTTCATGGCTATTTTTTGATTTAACTATGGCTGTGGTGTCATCAGCATATAACAAACTAGGTTTTACAATGTGAGGTAAATCATTAACATAAATTAAAAAAAGTAACGGTCCTAATATGGAGCCCTGAGGTACACCCATTAATATTTTTTCGAATTTAGAAGCATATTTAATGTTATCTTTAATTATTACTGTCCTTTGATTGCGGTTTGTCAAATATGATTTTAACCAAAAAGTAGCAGCTTCTGAAAAATTATAAAAAGGTAATTTACTTAAAAGAATGTCATGGTTTACACTGTCAAAAGCTTTGGATAAGTCACAGAACACACCAATAGTGCTCTGTGACCCATCCAAGCTCTGTGTAATTTGATTTACAAAATGAGCCACTGTAGAAGTTGTACTTCGATTTTTTCTGAAACCAAATTGTTCATCGGCTAATAAGTTATTTGATTCAAGGAAATAAGATATTTGATTGAAGGCAGCTTTTTCAAAAATTTTGGAAAAAGAGGGAAGTACTGAAACAGGTCGATAATTATCCGGATCTTTCTTTGAACCTTTTTTAAATAATGGCTTTACCTCAGCAAACTTTAAATGGTCAAGGAAGGTACCACTCGAAAAAGATTGATTGACAAGTATGGATAATGGCTCAGCAACAAACTCCGTAACTTTTTTTATTATGCTCACTGAAATTCCATCCCAACCCGCAGTTTTCTTATTGCTTAGTGACTTAATTATTCTAACAACTTGCTCAGGTGTGATTAAATTAAAATTGAAAACCGGAATATTAGGCCTACATTTGATTGACATTTCCACAAATTCTGTTGCCGTACTCTTGCACAAATTATCCGTGGAAACTTTTCCTACCTCAACAAATTTTGAGTTAAAGGAGTCAGCAATACATTTTCCATCTGAGACTGTCTTATTATCAATAAGTACATCC
>CM061534.1:120558735-120601605 GCA_030545055.2 Neoaliturus tenellus | reverse complement strand
TTATAAGTGTATATTACTTCCCTCTACTAGGCAACTGTTTATTTCTTCCCTCTGGTACACTCCAAACTAAAAACGTAGACTTAATCTAGAGAAAACTCAGGGACAAAATTACAGAGGGAACAAATAAACACTCAAAAATATAATTCACTAAACAGTTTGTTTATTTCTTCCCTCTGGGAGCCAAGTGTATATTTGTTCCCTCTGAGTGGCGAGTGTATATTTCTTCCCTCTGGCACAGTCAGCGCACCAAACAATAGACCTCGAGCCGGCCACGACGGTGTCTGCGCCGCCACCGCTCCTCATATCCTGGCCGCTACGGACAGTTTAAATGAACAGCTTAAAAATCCTCTACTTTGTGGTAATTCACGCATATAAAAGTCGGCTAGTTATAATCCACTTATGTACACTAAGTAACTGGTTACGATCCACTAATGCGTATGTTAAAAATAAATAAATATATAAGCATTTAACTGTACGTTTCGACGTTTGCTGTTTATCTCGACATTCATTAACTTCTGTCCCTATTTTTAAAAACAATTTTTCCCATTTCCTCTTTTAAAATTTCTAGTAGAAATAATACCTGTAATAGGCCTAATAAAAAGTAACTAGAAACTACTATTTATTTGCCAGAAGTATCAACAGTAAGATTATAAAAAGGAGAACAGACTTTTCCCAAATATGCAAACAGTTTGAACTTATATAGTCTTCCGTAAAATAATTCGACAGCCCGAACATATCCTCAATGTCGATTGTAAAGTTGTATAAAATGCGACAAATATACAAATTATTACTTAAGCCAACACATAAATAATTGGGTTCGGTAGCGTTACAATATAATTAATTTTAACAGGATTTGGCACACTTTCATATTTTCTATAGGCCTACACACAAGTAAAATCAGAGAACCCACTTGAAATTACTTTCATTGATACACAAAGTTGTAGATCATGTGGCAAATATGCGAATTATTATTTAATCTAACACATAAATCATTCAGTTCACAATAAAATTTTGACAGCATTTGGTACACTTTCATAATACATACAGTTAAAATCAGAGAACTCATTGAAAAATTACAATGGACAAAGAAATTATTCAAAGCCAGGAAAATTTGGCCTAACAGTGGAATTCAGTCCAGTGCATAATTCTGCGGGATTAGTAAAAAAAGTCCTCTCTTTTTAAGCGAATAAAATGTTAGAATAAAATGTTCAGTTGCCGCGTCCGTACTGGCCGATTTGTGGCAAACTTGTTGAGCGAACACAAAAAAACAACAAACATTTCTAACGAACGACTTCAAACTTTGCAAACAAATTACTTCTGGAATAAAAATAATAAAAATACAGGTCTCTATACCAGGAAAAATCTTATTCCGTTATAATATTTAATTAGAATTATAATAATTTTAACATTGGCCTTATGGAGTTAAAAATTAAAACAAAGAAATAATGAAAACTGCTGACCAAACTGTCAAAGTGCTAACTATGTTTTCCAGTATAAACATATGGATCCCCATTGCAACCAGTTTCTAAATTATTATAAATGGTACTATAATAAAAACAATTGATCATGTTTGAATTCGTAGCCTACTTTATACTGGTGATTATGAATGTTTTGATAAATAAAAGTTGTGTAAAAGTATAAATACAACTAATCAATTTGAAATACGATCCGGCCAACAGTCAACTTACTATAGTCTTAATGCTTAATAAATGGCCTGAACTATTTCACATATTCTTTAGGAATAATCAATAAGTTGACTAAGTTAATAAATGCGTATTTTAGGAGTCTGAATAAAGCACTTTTCTTCTTCTTTCATCTTTTTCTTCCAATCAATTTTGAAAATTATAATTGAATTAAAATAAAATTATTAACAATTATGCTGTTAAAAAAAAAAACTAGAATCCACGTGTTACAGATGCAACTTGTGGTTCACCTTGTGCAGCATCCGTAGGCAGAGCCGTAGATTGTTGGCTAAAACAGTCAGAAACTCGAGTGAGCGGAGCAAACGATCTCGTCTTGCAAACAAGAAAAAAGCCTTTTTCACTTGACATTTTAGTTTATCGAGCAAATGCTCGTCAGCCAAGTACTATTATAAATAGTCTATAAATATGAATATAAAAACCTGTATGCTAAATCTGACTGTATACGCTAACATACAAAGCTCAAAAGGCATTTTTCTTCCAAAACGAACTCGTTCTCTCCGCTCACTCGCCTATATTTAATGTAGGCCTAAGGTGATGCACTCTTATGAACTCTGGTATGAGTTTGTTGAAACTAACACGTAGATGTAACCTCGTTGATTACCAGCTAATTTCATTATTGTTGCTAATTCTTTTGTTTTAAAACTTAAGTGCAATTTTATAAATTGCTTATAGATGTTTTTTCTTTTACTTTTATTAACTAAGTAGTCAAAATCACCATTATAAATAAGGCCTACATAAAATGAAAACTGATAAATTTATTCGATTATTGTATCATTTAGTAATTCATTTACTGTCTAAAATGGAAAAAACACATATTTATGCTGGAGCACGGGTTCGTGCTTTGGCACTTAGTCGAGTCAGGTTTTTTCAGCAACTCTTTAATAATGGTGGTTGGAGTGCATGGTTTTTCCCATAAGAATTGTTAAGAGTAAGAAATCTTTTTGACATTAATGTTATGACGTACGTAAAGCCGCGTCCGCACTGGCCGAACATGTTCGCCGAACAAAGTTATTCCAAACTTTTGTCTGTTTGTTGCTAACCTTTTAGAATGTAAATCATATGGACGGTAATTGTTTGATAGGAATGTTTTTTGATTTTTTTGTGTTTGCCACAAATGTTCGGCCAGTGCGGACGCGGCTTAATTTGACGTAAAGTAATATTTTAGTACGAGAAAGAAGGGGGAATAATCTTAGATCACTTATTACATAATCGCTTTATAAAAAAAAAAACACAATTGTATGCCTAAATAGGCCTACTAAAACTGGTGTACAGTAAAATTGTAAATTTCAGCATTGTGATTATTGCGGAACGTAATCGGTAAACCTTTTATTTGGGTTTCCAATTATACAATAAGAGAGGAAGGGAAATACCAAAGCAAGTTTCTGAGGGGGCGGGTTCTTTTGCGATGAGTCACATTCCACCCTGCTTGGGATTCGCTCGTCGAGGTCCCAGAACCAAAGAATGTCCACCCTGTACTTTCTGAGAGAACTATTGGTTAAAAAAATCCCCCACTACAAATATTTCGAAATGCAAATGTAATACGTAGTAAGTGTGACAGTCATTCTGTTGGTCTAAAGACTTTGAGTAGTGAGTTTTGTGGACATTAAAGAATTTGGGTTGTATTTTTATGTTTACAAGTGTTAGATTAGTGATATTGCGTTAAGTTTTAATCGTTGTTGTTCTGTTATCTTAATAGTAAATTGTTAGGTAAGAGTGTTAGGGTATGAATAGAATTGTCCAACATGTCCAAACATGTATGCATGCATGCAGGCCCGTTATTTTTCGTAGGCCCCGGCTGAGACCTACAAGCTTTCAAAGTTTCAATGTTAATAGGAGAAGGATAATTGACCGAATCATTAGATACCTGTTGGTAATAACAATTGCTAGCAAATCAGGAAGAACAGATGTTTCCGCAATGAAACATTTTAAACCAATTGGTTTATGATCAACTGAACTATTGATTGAATTTCGACCAGTGGGCGATCCCTAGTTATTTTAATTACGTCATAAAAAACCTCTTTTTATTGCTATTAGTCCATACAAATATAGATGTGTATGTTTTTTTACATATTTTTAGTGTATACAAATACATATATGTTTTTTTACATATATTAGTGTATATAAATAACAAATTGTATTTTGTGTATTATATCACGGTAGGCAAGAAATAGTTTCACTATAGTACCTACTCTATGAATAACGCAAATAATTGACTCCATGCGTAAGATGTTAGATTTAACTTCTCACACTAATATTGTAGTTGCTGGCCTACCATATAAGTACCACACACCTGAAGTAAATAATGCTATAAGCCATATGAACATTGAAATCGAACAGCTAACAAAGGATTATAAACATGCATTTTTTCTACCTTTGGCTGACTTGTGCTCCAGTTTATACACTAAACATGGACTCCATTTTAATAGGCATGGAAAAAAGAAAATAGCAACGATGATTAGAGATATTATACATCATAAACCTCAAGTTGAGTTATCTCAAGAAGAGCTGTTTTTTCAAGAAGAAAATGTTGAGATTATAGAAGCAGATATGAGGCAAATGATTGATAGTTTTAAGAGAGACCCAACAGCTGCTTTTGCTCACTCCATTTCTGCTGATCTCGGAAACAAAGGAAACATGAGCAAGGGTGTCGCTGTTACCTTTAGAACAGTTTTCGGGAGGCCTAAGCAAACTGATTATGTGAGTGACAATTTGGCATATCAATTATCAAAAGACGGGGCCAGTGTGTACAGTTTGGTGACAAAGCCACAGTATTTTCTAAAACCCAACAGAGAAGATTATAACAAAGCATTTGAACAGCTCACTGATCATTTTAAGTCCAAAAAATTTAAAAACCCTTATTTGTTCACCTGTAGGTTGTATCCGGGACTTAATTGAACCAAACTATTTTGTTTATAATCTAGCAAAGTTTTGCAAGATCACAGGGGCTAAGGTGAAAATTATAGCATATGACCAGCAACCTTCCAGAGCAGGACAGCTCAGGTGCGGACTATCTCATTCAGCTTTTCTGAAGAAATTACACAAAGAAATCGGAGTTTATAAGGTCCAATCCACAGCTTCTGGCACTACACAGCAGACGAGCGTTTTCACCTGCTCTACACCAACAACACCTCTTCAGTACCCAACCAGTTCTCCGCTATCACCAGCATGTGACAATGTGGTACCGGATCTGACCAGGATGAGTGACTTCCCCCCCCTTCCATCACCACAGCATCGGCAGTCTACGTGTGTGAGTGTAGTGTTGAGTGAAAAGCAGAGTAATGTGTTACAGGTTGACCAGTCATCAATTTCAAAGAGTGATTCCCTTAAGGAAAGTTTTTGCGAAGAGCCAAAGACTTTCATTTCTGGCTCTAGGGAAGGTGTTTTTTTATAGGAAATAAGATGCCAGATTTTGTGGAAAGGATAAATTTAAAAAAAGAAACAAAACAAAAAATGCAAACATCTGCAATCTACAATTATAACGATAATATTCTCACACATTTATCCTTTTCACATAACGAGGCACATAACTTGTCCACTGATATCGCAATAGTAGATCATAATCTAAGTCTGTTGTTTCAAGATAATTATTGCTTCTCATGTAAGGCCTCTCATTATGATATTTCAAAAAAGTGTGTTAAGTGGGAAAAATGTAAAAATATACAGGAAAATACAAATAAAACTAGTTTAATGCTTATGCATCTTAATATTCAAGGAGGTGTTATAAAAAAATGCACGAAATACAAATATTTTTAGAGGATTCAAATGTAGATGTTTTATGTTTTAATGAGCATTGGCTATTAGCAGATCAAATTAACTTAATTTCTAGTATTAAAAATTATGAAATAGGAGCTTTTTACTGTAGGGAAAATACTGCAAAAGGAGGTTCTTGTATTTTAATAAAACAAGGGCTTGATTTTAAAGAAAGAAAAGAACTATATGTCTACAATGAAGCAGATATTTTTGAAGCTTGCAGTATTGAAATTCCATCTATAAAAGCAATTATAGTTTCAATCTATAGGACTCCTTATGACACTAATTTAAAAATATTCTTAGACAAATTAGAATTACTTTTAACATTATTACAAAAGTATTTAAAAACTCATCAGATATACATTGCAGCAGACTTTAATATAGATATTTTAGAAACCTCAAAATCACCCAATCACAGAAATCTATTTTTAAATTTAATAAGTACTTACGGTTTTAAGACAAACTTTTGTTCTCCTACAAGAATAACCCATAACTCAAGTAAATGTATTGATAACATTCTTTCAAACAACACACTCATGTTCAATTCAGACTCAACAAGATCAAGAATGAACCTTGAGCTGGGAATTTCTGACCATAGGGCCCTTTTTATTAACATTCCTCTAAATGGAACCTGTTTTTCAAACAGGAAAATGTGTGCTAAAAAACGATTTTTTTCTGAGAAAAACATGTGTCTCTTTTATGAATGTGTTTCTGCAATCAATTGGAATCTGTCAAGTGCAAATGATGCGCAAACAAACTTTAATATATTTTATCAAAATTTTAGGGCTAGTTTCGAGCATTGTTTCCCATTAAAATTTTATTCAAATAAAATAAAATTAAAAAATAATAAGAGTTGGGTGACAAGCGGTATAAAAATTGCAAGTAAAAATAAAAGAGAACTTAGTAGGATAGCTAAAACTAATAAAGATGTAAACTTTCAGAACTATTATAATAGGTACAGGAAAATATTTAAGGCAGTATGTGATAAGGCTAAGAAAATGAATAACTGTAAAATAATATCGACATCTGATAATAGGAGTAAGGCAGTGTGGAAAGTTGTAAAGTCTGAACTTGGTGTTTTAAAATCAGACAGTGTAGATTTTCCTGATTTGTGTGTCAGTGGCAATAAACTAAGTAACGGACAAATTATAGCAAATTTTTTCAATGGCAAATTTTTGAATGTTTCAAATGATATTAAATGTAATCCTTGTGTAGACACTGCAACCAAATTAGCAAAGAAAATTAATACTAATATACCAGAATTTAAATTCAGTTCTATTACAATTTCAGAAGTTAAAAAAACAATTAAAAAATTAAAAAACAAAAAATCGGTAGGTTGGGATGATATTCCCATTAAAGTGATCAAGAAAACAGTTGATTTAATTTCGGCACCTTTATGTTCAATAATTAATCAATGTTTCAATGAAGGAATTTTTCCCATCCAATTAAAATATGCTGAGCTAAGACCTCTTTTTAAAAAAGGTTCAATGGAGGATCCTGACAACTTTCGACCAGTATCGATATTGCCTTCCTTTTCCAAAATATTTGAAAAGATTGCTTATAATCAAATATATTTATTTTTTGAAAGAAATTCTATATTCATTGATCAGCAATTTGGTTTTCGATCTGGTAAAAGCACCACATTAGCCGTCTCTGACTTCATAAATCAGGTGTCAGAGGGCTTGGATGGATCGCGGAGCACAGCAGCTGTGTTCTGTGATCTATCCAAGGCTTTTGACTGTGTCAATTATGACATTTTACTAAATAAACTTAAACATTATAATTTTTCAAATATGGCCATGTCTTGGGTTTTATCTTTCATAACAAATAGACAACAACGAACTATAATTCAGAAAAACGGAAATAAATATATTTCAGAGTGGCAAAACATTAACTGTGGGGTGCCTCAAGGTTCAATTTTGGGCCCTCTGTTATTTTTAATATTTATAAATGATGTACCTAAAAGCGTATCTTCCAATCTTATATTGTATGCTGATGATACAACAGCAGTAGTTCAGGCAAAAAATTTTGAAAATTTAAAATTGGTGATCACTCAGTCACTTGAAGAACTTTCAAATTGGTTTTCTGCAAATGGTTTAAAACTAAATAGCTCGAAGACAGAACTCATGAAGTTTCAAACACTTCAGAATAAGGAAAATATAAATTTTGAATTTTTTCATGAGAATAATATGTTATCATTCGTTGAATATACCAAATTTCTTGGTTTAAAAATTGATAAAAATTTAACATGGAAACCTCATATTGACATGGTAATTAAAAAATTAAATACATGCTGTTTCCAAATGCTTGTTTTAAGAAATATAACTGACTCAAAAACTAAGCTTATGGTATATTATGTTATGTTTTATTCTATATTGCAATATGGCATCGAACTATGGGGATCGAGTTCAGATGCATTATCAGTTTTCAAAATTCAAAAAAAATATCTGAGGATAATGGCTTTTGCTCCCAAAAGAACATCATGTAAACCTCTTTTTGAAAAATATGAATTACTAACAATGCCTTGTGTATATATATTTAAAATGTTGATGCTTGTAAAAAATAATTATCAGTCCTTTAATGCAAACCAATTTATTCACAACTACTCCACCCGTTTTAGGAACAACTTTCAGTACCCAAGGCATCGTCTTAGTCTTTTTGAAAAATCCCCCTATTATATGGGTTTAAGACTTTATAACAACCTGCCTGCCGCATTGAAGGAAATAGATAATATATCAAAATTCAAAAACCAATTAAAATTGTACCTTCTGGAAAAAAGATATTATTCCGTAAATGAATATTTAGACGAAAATGTTACTCGTTGAGCTTTCTTTGTGTATATGTATATATGTGTTCTTTGTATGTATATATGTGTATATTTAGGCAATTACTTTAATTATTTATTTTTTTGACAATGTCACCTGTTTTACCAGCTGAGCTGGAAATTTTGTAAAACGTTTTGTGACAATAAAGGACATTTCATTTCATTTCATTTCATTTCATAACGCATGTACATTGGTAAAAAACAAACAACTTAAGCACCACTGAAGAAATTATGAGGGAAGTAATATACACACTCAAACAGATTTCAATGCATTTCTTATGGGAAATTTTATTGCGGCTCACTAGTTTAGTAATGCGCAGAATGACTTCAATAACAAACTGTGTATGAAGCGAACAAGCTCGTCGTGGGTGGGGCTGAGTGAGCAAGGCGAATTAACTCGTCTTATGGAGAGATTAACGAACTAATCAACTTTTTTTAGCATGACTTTTCAGTGGATCGTATCCAGTTACCTAGTGTTCATATATTGATAACTAGCCAACCTGTTATTATGCTAGCATGCGTGCATTACCACAAAGAAAATCCGTTACCGTCGGTTCGGGAAGGAGCGAGCGGTGGCGGCGGCAGACACCGTCGTGGCCGGCTCGAGGTCTATTGTTTGGTGCGCTGACTGTGCCAGAGGGAAGAAATATACACTCGCCACTCAGAGGGAACAAATATACACTTGGCACCCAGAGGGAAGAAATAAACAAACTGTTTAGTGAATTATATTTTAGAGTGTTTATTTGTTCCCTCTGTAATTTTGTCCCTGAGTTTTCTCTAGACTAAGTCTACGTTTTTAGTTTGGAGTGTACCAGGGGGAAGAAATAAACAGTTGCCTAGTAGAGGGAAGTAATATACACTTATAATTTTAGTGGAGGGAAGAAATAAACAGTGCCAAATAAGGGGGAAGGAATTACGAGGGAAGAAATATACACACCCTATATTTCACTTATTACCCAATATTTTTTTATGAAACTTGGAATTTAGCTTCATTTGGTTGAGTTTATTTATGGTAAAAAATCTTGGTTTTTTAGCTTATCATGGCAGCAAACCTGCATACTCTTTTTCCCATGTTAATCATATGGAGAATAGGTAAACTTTTTTAGCAATGGAGAGATATTGATGAAAATTAGTACATGGCTTCATATGGTCAAAATAATTTTTTTTAAATGATAAAAATCTACTTTTACTGATCTCCATGGCAGCATACCTGCATACTCTCCCTATATTTATCATACGGAGAATAGACATTTACTTCCCTACTTATGAGCATGTGATTTGATTTGGTTTACAGTTTTATGTGGTCAAAATTAATATTACTAATTAGGAAATTCGCTTAGTACGTAGGTCTGCTGCGACGAGGGGTATTATTACTTCTTCAGTGTCTACATACAAGTACTGTATGCCATATATACTTTTGGGGAAAAAACTGACATATCTTTAGCATTTAAAATTTGGTTGTCGGTTTCGATTGTTGGATCCCCGGGACCTGGTCCATTTGTCGATTTGTGCTTGTAGACGAAAACCAAAAGCACTGTTACAGAACATAGAAATCTTTAAAATTTACATAGATGATAACATAAAAGAATGACATTCCATTAAGAGAAAGAGTATGTCTTGTGTTAGAAAGAGTATGAGGAGAGTGTTTATGACAGAATGGTGGATTGGAAAAATATAATCGATAAACAAAGAGCGAAATTACTTTTTAATTCATTTTTAACCATCTGGGCCCAGAAATTCATTTGAATTAAGCAAGAAAGGTGAAGCATGGTCCCATTCAGTAATGTACTGAGGAAGCTCACACAACTTACTGTACAGCAACTAGGTACACAAGCATTGTGTAATGAGATCTCACAGCTTTTAAATGCTCAACAATCTTAAAATCAATGGTTAGATTATGTCCAGGACTGTAATGGCCAGTGGTAGTACATTTATTTTTACAATGTAAGGTAAAAACTAACTGAAAAGAATATTACATATGACGCAAAATTGAATATTTCATGCTTGTTTTAGTAGCCTACTTTTTAAATCAGTCATATTTTCTAAAGTACTTGAGTCTACAAAATTAAATTTTTACAGGTCAATCCTCTCACTAATTACTAAATCTGTGCCAAATTTCAAATTTTTATGCCCAACAAAGATTTTGATCTCTAATTTTTGAAATTTTGAAAATTTTCGATTTTTAATAATTTATATTAAAAAAAAACCATTTGAAAGTCTACAGCATGTAACTTTGTTAATTTAAAGCATATAACAATACCTAGCAATGAAAAAATTAACAAGCTCAAAGGTGTTTGCCTTCTTGTATAAAAAATGTTCAAAAATCCATTTTTGTTAAATTTTAACTTTGAAATTTAAAGAATGATATATAATGATAAATAATGTTTTTTGGTGTATGTTTATGGATTTTTATTAAATTTCAGATCTTTCTGAAGAGATTGGTTTTTATTAGAATATTCTATGATTACCGTAATAGAAAAGGAGATATTAAATTTTACATAGAGCTCTAAAATAGCTGAAAATCTGTGTTTCTTCAATGAAAAATGGCCCCCAATGGTTAAATAAAAATAGTAAAAATAATTTTTTCATTTTTTTTAGTTAACTACTGTATTGTACTTTCAATGATATAAATATAAAATTAAATAAAATGTTTAAGCAACCACCCCTGGACCAATTAATGTGGATTGACCCAAAAATGTTCATAATATAACTTACCTAAATGCAATAAGTCACAGATTTTTTTTTATAAATTGAGAAGATAATTGCGATTGTGAGCAATAGTTTTGCAACTTCAGCAATTTCACCCCGAAATTTTCTCAAAAGACCACAAAAACGTCACTGATTTTTAAAATTTTTTACTCTCTAATGTCACCGAAAAGTCCCTAATTTTTGTATCTTTTCTATAATTTTTGTACTTGGCAGTAGACACCCTGTAGAATTACGAAACATGCGTAATAATTCCTAAACTTTGTCTTGTTAATCTTTTTTGTTAAAGATAAGTAAGCTAATTTGTGACATTTTATTTTTCAGCTAACCAGAATAGTAATGCACCTCTGAAGATCCAGATTATACTGAGGGTTAAGAAGAGCCTTGTACATATAAAACTGAGTTGATATCATATAAGTTATAATGTAGTGTGTTCAATATTTGTCTAATAATACTGCATTTTTTATTGAATCACTGTTTTTCGTTTAATAACACCCCCAAACAATTGACTTTCTGCATTAGTATCATAGATATATACTAATACACCGGGATCGGTAACTGAAATGAAATGGCGGAATAACGGTAAAAACGAGCTGGCTTCCCCCACCACTAGCCAGTATTGCCGCCGCCACGCCGCTCTGAATAACAGCTGACATGATTGTTGTCGGTGCATCAGGTGCATTCTTGTTTGTTTACATTCTTTTAAATTTTCAATTATGAATTCGATGATGAAAGATGGTTCTTACTGTGCAGCTTTTGGTTGTATTAGTACACATTCATAAGACTGAAATTTATCATTTCATAGGTAAGGAAGACTAAAAAATACAGTATTACTGTAGTTTAATCAATTAATTAATTTATTTATTTAATAAATTACAGTACATAATTACTCACAACAGGGTTGGCAACACTGACCACGAATACTGGCTAGTGGTGGGGGTAACGGCTCGTTTTCGCAACATGGAGTTACCGATCCAGGTGTTTTAGTATATATCTATGATTAGTATCTCCCCTAGACAATTTATTACACTAAATTACTTTTAAAATGTCAGTTTTTTTTTTTTTTTTTTTTGGAAAATGTTTCCTCAATTGTAACTACCTGAACAATGAAGATTTATCACCAGTCTCCCATACTTAATTTTCTGTCTGTGTATCCACTAGGAACATGCTTATTCTGCGCATATGGGAATGAACTGACAATAAACGTAAGGCAAAACTAAATTTAATTAATCTGTCAAAAATAAAGTGAAACGCATGTCAACAATGTAATAAGACACACAAGTAAAATCACACACCTACGGTACGTACTAAAATTTGCATTAAAGTTTCTTTTGTTTTGTCCTTGGAAATAGTTGATGAAAATAAACAGCTTTAACACGTTCGCTGCGGCATGTAACCGATCGGTTACAAAGGCGTTCCTTCGCGGGTGTGGATGTATCTGATCGGTTACATATGACAATGTGAAGATAATGTGACTGATTTTCCTCTAGCGTTTGAGAAGGAAACACATATTGTGCATTAGCGTGTAGGTAAGGGTATTGAGCTTTTAGATTACTTGTGATTAGAATATATTCTACAGGTTTTTAATTTCGCGCTATCGTTGGAGGAATGTAAATATAGTTCAGCGTGGGTTTTGAGTTTCGACATTTTATATGCCGCAGCGAACGTGTTAAACCATTAAAACCAAAATAATTATGTAATGAACTAGATACTGAATAATGTATTTCTTGGGTATCACTCCCCTATTTTGATTGTCTTCAGCTCGGGACTTGTCAGGATTTACAAAAAAACACATTAAAGATACTATTGAAGATACTAAGTACTATTGAAGATACCTCACCAAAAACATGTCATTCAGAAATAGAACTTCTTACTGTACTTACTGTATGAACTACTTACTTGCTATTTCTTGGGATACCTTTATTTATTTATTATTTAAACTATATTTCAGAGTTTGTTTCTGTACTTTGGTATAACAACATAACCTTTATCACAAACCGATTGTTTACTGTAGTAGAACCTGTATTATTCCACCTCCCGATAACAGATTCCCATCAACGGCCTAGTTTCCAACAGTCTTTCTGTAATTTCCACGACACTCCCATTGTTGCGGAGCCTGTCGAAACGTGAAACTATTCGTTATTTGTCAGAAAAAATCTATGAGGCCTACAGGGTGTTCAGAAAAAAACACTCCAATAATTCAGGTTATTCTACACATTAAAATAAGCAAAATGGTTTTTTATAAAAGCATATGTCCTAAAACGCTTTGTTAAGCCGCTAGCCACCATTTAATACTCATACCATTTGATAGCCATAACTCTTAATCATTTTATGTTCAACATTGGCTTTTAACCCCTTATTAAGATGGGGCCACTGAAACTGCTAGGCGCACAGGCTATGAACGTAGTCAATGAATAGGATTTTTAATTAAAAGGACTTCTTTCCACGGCCAAATCACCTCCCTCAACATAATATACCTGAGACTTGGGTCTCACACGTTCTGAAGTGCAGCAGTGTTTCTTTAGCCAGAGTTTTACACTGAATACTGGATATTTTTGGTTGTGACCAATGCGAAACGTATTAAGGTGGTTTCTGCAAAGGCCCCTTAACTGCGCAGGCAAAATAATTGCTCTAACCCTTTAGCCCCCTCGCAAGTGTCAAAATGTTCTCTTGAGGAATGACATAAAAATATAATCATCGTCAGTTCCTGTGGAGTCAAAGGTAAGAAGATCAATTCAGTAAAAAATTAATAAAGTTATTTAATTATTACATGTTGGTTTTTTTGAATCAAGAGGTTCAGTATATACAACTTGAATCGTGATAGGAGTGGTGATGACTTCCTCTTGTATATTGGCACCACTAATTATTTCTGGCACAATCGTAGCTTCGGTTTTTAACCTGAAACGACAATCATAAGATTTAATATTATATAAGTAAGTAAATAATAAACTACAAAGCGACAAAGAAAATAAAGTTAGAGAACCTAAACCAGTAGGCCTAAAACTTAATGGTCAAAATAAAAAAGTGCAAAAGCAATGCAAACACGGTTTTTGTTGGTAAATTTTAAAAAATCAACATGTCTAGGGTTATCTGTATATTAATAGTAAAGATGTCAATCACTGGGATGAAATTTCAAGTCCGGGATTAGTAGGCCTACATCATAGAAATATAGGCTATTCAGCTTTGTAATAGAAAAGTTAGACATTTTTACTCTAATTTTGATAAATTACAAAAAGTTATCACAATCTCGAGTATCTCGACAATCTGGAAGATTACACTTCGCTTATCTAGGCTCTGGTAAACTTATTTTATATCAAACAGATTAGCCAATGGATGTGTTGCCAGGGTTTTGACTTGATCTTCGGGGCCTGAAGAGGAAACTTCGAGTTACAGAAGTAAATATCGACTTGAAGAGGTTAAATGCAAATTGAATTTGACTTTTTTAACAACATTCGAGTTATAGAGGTAATTTTGTGTGTCTTTAAAAAAGGTAAACAATAGCTGTGAAATTATTTTGAGTTATGTAACGTACGGTTTTTTATTTGCCTTAGTAATGTTTTTCCAATGGAATTGGAAACAATTCAAAATACGGAGTATTTTGAGGTATCAGAGTTGGAGTTAAAACTTAAAAGGTTTGAGTATAAAATTTTCCGGTCAGACCTATTCTACTTTGACAGTGTTTACATGATTGTAATTCTAGTAGTGCGATTCTTACCAATTATCATAACACAGCCTTGGCAACTTGGGAAAATTTTGTTTTGACAACAAGGGACTTGGAAGGGTTTCTTAATGAGGAGGGGGGGCTTTTCTACATTTTGAGTTTACAATACTGTGATTTAAAAAATATTAATTAAATATAAATAATTATTTAATAGTGTAAAATAATAGTAGGTATTTAGTTAATAATAGTAAACTCTAAACGTAGAAAAGCCTCCCTCTGGTACAAAACCTTCTTCATCCCTTATTGTCAAAACATTGTCACTTCTGGATGGCCCGCTATTCCAAGAAATTTCACACCCCACTAAAATTTACAAATAGACGATACAATTAATTGTCCTACATTATTAAATTATGGCTAAAATTGTTTTGTCTTTCCTACACGAATAAAACATTAAAAAATCACAGTTTTACGATGCACCGTTTCCAAAATAACAGTTGTCAAGCAAAACTTTATGCAACTTAGAATTCTGAAACGGTGTATTATTGAACTGTGGTTCAAATTTTGTTTAATTCGTCTATTAATATGAAAAAATTTAGACATAATTTAATAATGTAGGACTAGTGTACCAACAAATTGTTGATTATAGTGCGGCATGAAATTTCTTGGAACAGCGGGTGGATGTTGGCACTCCGGCTGACCACCCAGAACAGTGACGTTTTGACAACAAGGGATTAGGAAGGGTTTCTCGCTAAGAAGGGCTTTTCTATGTTTGACGGCGTTTGCTATACTAAACCCAATTCATGGATCAGAAACAGAGAGACAACTACTGAAACAAGTAAACTATTTGCACAATTTGAGAAGGTGAACAGCTAGTACAACTAAGTATAAGCCTTAAGGTTAAAAAGACATAGACATAGACATTCTTTATTTGCACATAACATTCTTTACATGTGTATACATACAGAATAGGTGCATCGTCAAAAATAAATAAAACTAAAAAGTTTCTAAACTTATGCAACACTACTTCATTGTACATTTAAAAAAATTAAAAAAATAACTAATTAAACCAAAGGATTGTCATAAAATTCCTGCAATGAATAAAAAGCTCTGTTGGTAAGTTCATTCTTTAAAGTATCTCTAAAATGGTTATTGTTCATGATTTAAAATTTAGTGGCAATTCATTATACATTTTTAAACCAGCGTAGAGAGGACTTTTTTCGAAAAGAGTCAATCTATGCTTTGGAAGTCTGAAGATGGTGTCATTTCTAGTACTATAACTATGTTGAAATTTAACCGAGTCAGGCAAAGACATTTTTGTCTGGTGAATATAGGTTAATGTTTCGTAGACATATAATCCGGTGAGTGTTAGAATTCTTAAATTTTTAAAATGGTCTCTACAGGAACTTCTTGGATGAGAATTTGTCATAGTTCTAATTATTCTTTTTTGTAATCGGAATATAGTTTTGATGCCCGAGGCTTGTCCCAAAAGAACCTAGCCATATCTTAAAACAGATTCAACATATGCATGATAGACTACTTTCATAGTCTCCATCGGGACACAGTCCCTTAAGTGGAGGAATACAAAGACATGGATCTAATTTTTTTCTTAATAGACTCCACATGAACTTTCCAGGTTATATTTTCATCAATATGTACACCTAAGAATTTTTGTGATTGAACCAAATTTGGAAAATCATTTACTTTATTTTGATTTCGTGCTGAAAATTTGATCAGTTGTGTTTTGTCTAGATTAAGTTTCAAACCATTATTTTCAAACCAACTATTTAATTCCTGAATTGTATTTTTAAGAGATGTAGACAGTTGTGAAGAATCTTTACTTTTGACAATAACAGAAGTATCATCGGCAAATAAAATTAAATCTTTATTTATAGCTTTAGGAAGATCATTTATATAGATTAAAAAGAAAAGTGGGCCTAAAACTGACCCTTGGGGAACACCAACTGACACATCTTTCCATTCTGAGGAGTGTCTAATTCCTTCAACTGAGACTATAGTTCTCTGTTTCCTTCTTGAGAGGTACGATTTTATCAAAGAAAGGCAGCTTCCATCAATTCCATAATCAGTTAGTTTCAGTAAAAGTACCGCATGATCCACACAATCGAAGGCCTTGGATAAGTCACAGAACACACCAGCTGCAATCTGTGACCCATCCAAAGCCCCTGTGATCTCATTGATAAAATGCGTAAGTGCAGAAACTGTACTAAAATTTTTTCTGAAACCAAATTGTTTACTGTAAAATAGATTATTCTCTTCGAAATAGCTCACTAATCTGGAATACATTATTTTTTCAAATATTTTAGAAAAATTACTCAACACGGAAATGGGGCGATAATTATTTTTATCTGTCTTTAGACCTTTTTTAAAAATTGGAGAAATTTGTGAATATTTGAGTTTATCTGGAAAAATACCTTTCGCTAAGCAATGATTAATAATTTTGGCTAATGGTTCAGAAATTAAATTTACAGAAGCTTTGATCAGTTTGATTGGAACCTCATCCCAACCAACTGAGGATTTGTTCTTCATTGAAAGAATAATTTTTCTCACTTCCTCCTGACTGGTTTGCCGTAGATTGCACAATGAATTTGCCTTGCACCCAAAATTATTTTGTTTTAAAGATTTGTGAACTCCCTTGACAGTAGCTTTCTTTACATTAATATTTAAAGCTGTATCTGAAAAGAAATTATTGAAAACAGTAGCTATTGATATGGGATTACAAATTTCTCTATCATTATTATCATTTAAAGTTATTCTACTTTCAGCTCGATTACCACTATTACCAAGTTCTTTATTGACAACTTTCCAAGCAGCTTTTGACTTATTTTCAGCTCTTTCAATGTACTGACTATTAGCCCTTATTTTAGCAAGTTTTACTACCCTTCCAAAAATCTTTTTGTACAGTTTGACATAAATTAAAAAATTATTATCTTTGTAAAGGTAGCATTCCTAAGCGACGACTCTAGCGACTCCAGTCGTACGGCTGTAGCCAATAGAAATATAAACATGTTTATAGGTCTATGCTGTAGCCGCGCGACTATGACTCATACTGCTTCGCATGTTTTAGCGACGGAAGCGGCTCTAGTGAGGCGGCTCGAGCCGTACGACTAAACTGCTTGCATGAGCAGTCTAGTCGTATCAGCCGCGACGACTGGAGCTATGTTTTTGTGCTATTCCTACATGCGAAGCAGTGTGAGTCATAGTCGCGCGGCTACAGCATGGAACTGTAAACTGTTTATATTTCTATGGGCTACAGCCGTACGACTGGAGTCGCTAGAGTCGTCGCTTAGGAATGCTACCTTAAGTCTTTGCTTCCAAATGTAATTCACGTTTTCTTTTACTGGATATCTTAATACCTTGCGTAACCCAGTTTAAGACTACAGGTTTAGCCTTTTGTACCTTCTTAAATGACTTAAGGGGAAAAGCACAATTAAATATCATTAAAAAATGTTTCAAAAAACTGTCATAATTTTCGTTTGGGTTCAGTAATTGATCAAATTCAAAAATATTGTTTTCCAGTAAAATCAAAAATTCCTGTATTTTTTCATTTGAAAATATTCTTTTACTAAATGGAACAGAATCTTTTTTTAATTTTTTCATATTTTTTACAATAGGAATATTTACAGAAATTGCATTATGGTCAGATAAGCCTAAATCAATGTTCAGCTTGTATTTGATATTGTGCTCTCTACGAGTAATTATGTTATCTAAACAAGTTTTCGAATTTTGTGTTACTCTTGTGCATCAAAGTGCAGCCAAAAACCATTACATTCAACAATTTCTTTAAATTTACAGGAAATAGTGCTATGTTCTAAAATATTTATATTGAAATCACCAGTTATGCAGATAGACATCTTTTTTGCTATTTTCTTTATACTTAAAATTAGTTTTTCAAACTTTATAAGAAACTGCTTACTAATTTTGTAAGACGGTATTGTGTATATAGAAATGACAATAAGGTTAAAATCTAAAAGTTCAACTGCTGAACATTCAAAAACCAAATCTTCATTAAAATCTAAAAAGTCATTTCTACAAATATATTTACAACTAGTGGCTCATAGGGGCAAAAGCCCCTGATCATAAAATTAAAATAGCATGAACCAAACCGTATTACCATTTCTTCCACAACGAAGGTTTCCAGAAAATTAAATTTTAATTTGCGATATATAATATTTTTACAATACCATTTGAACAGACCATTCACCCCCCAAGTACTCTTTCAATCCTGTACTTAACGGACGGATACCTGATCCGTGAGTACGGATTCCTGTACTTCGGGAGTGTGGTCACCCGTTTGTAAATGCTCTATTTTGTCTGTTGTTAAACTCATATCGATCTATGAAAAATAAGTTTTAAAAGAAATCGTTGTCCCTTAATTGAGCTATGACGGCTTTTTAATATAACATAAAAAGCGGCAATGAAAAAAAAAACTAAAAAAAACATGACGGATGTTCAGCACCCATTTCAGAGTCAATAAAATTCCAATACTTTGCATAGTACCCATTTCATTGTCTAGTTTGACCTAAAACTACATTGATTTTTTAGCTCCTGTCAGTTTTTTTATATATTTTTTATTGTTTTAGTCACCAAATTTAAACACAGCACCTCAAAGTGCATCTTCACCTGCTGTGAATATTCATCCCTCCTAATCAAAACTCTTGATTTTGTGGAAACAAATCAGTTTTTTTTAAATCACTACATAAAAAATCTTTAAGGAGAACCTTTCAGAAAAAAATCATTCTTATATATTTCCTATTTTATTGTGAAGTTTTTTTACCTGCCACACTTTCCTTTAGTATTTAGGACAAACGTCTTTGGTTTCAACTCGTCTTCTATAATCCTACAATCTATGAAATGACTAAAAGGTTTCAGGAAAAATCAGCTAACAGAATACCAAAACTTCACTGACTGATACACTTTAAGTGTCAATTAATGTGTCATCGTCATTCAATATGATTATTTGACACTTTTCGTCTTAAAATAAAACCAAAACATGTTTTAATGTAATTAATGTAGGTGTTTCTCAAACCACAATTTATCGCCATTTGCATCTCTATCAACGATCAGAAAGCATTTTATGATTTGCATACACTCAGTTTTTTTACATTTTAAATTATAGTAACAACAGTAAAATCATTAGTTAATTTGTAATAGTATGTAAGGTTAACTCTCCTAGTAGAATTTTTAGTCGGTCAAAGCCACAAAACGTCTTATTATAGTATTACCACTCTAGAGTTAATTTTTGTCATTTGGCTTTGAATAGTTCTTTACTCAATTTTATCATCTGTCTATCGTTTTAAAATAAAACCAAAACATATGTTTCAATGTACACAAAGAAGACATTTTTCGAATCCCATGCTATTCTAAAGGAGGACGTTTTAGTATATTTCTTATTTCCTTGTAACTTTATGGATACGCTTTGTGTGACCGAAACCTTTAATTTGAGATTCCTACCATCTTCCTGCGATTTGTAGAACTCTCACAATTTTGCCCAAGAAATTTTGCTTACAGAATTATATATATAGGTTGCTTCTCTTGGTGTGAATTATTTTGTTATCTTCACTCAATGTTATCATCTGTGTCTTATTTTGGAATTAAACCATATCACATGTTCTTATGTATACAAAGCAGACGTTTTTTGAATCCCCATGCTATTCTTATGGAGGACGTTTTACGTGATTTCTCATTTCCTGTTAACATTATGGCCACGCCGATAGTTTTCCCTCGTGCATGGGACCGAGGCCTTTAATTTGAGACCCCTCCCATCTCTCTGCAATATGTATGACGCTCACAATTTTGCTCAAGAAATATCGCTTACAGAATTATATATATAGATTACTTTCTATCAATATACATGAGCCCCCTCTCTGGCCACTCTTCCTCACATAAAAGTCAGCAAGAATAAAATTATTAATTGTATTGAGCAGTGGAAGAGAGTCGTTATCAAGCCAATGTTCATTTAGTGTGATTACTTTTACTTTTAATTTAGAGTGAAATAAAAATAAATTTAATTCTGAAATTTTTTCAGGTTTTAAACCTTGAGCATTGTATTGCATGATTAGTTCTAACTTGGAGTTAATATTGGCTTTAAATTTGTTATCTGAAAATATTACTTTGTTGGGGGTCATAACGATCTCATTTTGGTTTAGCATGCTGTATGGAATGGCAGACTCAGTATCTTTTTCACAACATCCTAGTTTAAATCTAAACAGATACCATTTAGTAAACGGTTACTAATATTTACTACATTATCCAGTAAACTTTCATCACTTTTTAACACTTTGCTCTGCTTTAACACATCACTCACTGACATAGACTTCACAATGTCACTGGAATTAAGAAGATCAGGAACTATTTGAGGGGTGGTGTGACTGTTAAGTGAAGGAGAGTTATGCTGAGTAGACATGATCAAGTTACTCGTGGAAGATGACGAAAAAGTGGCTTCTCCCTTACTTGTGTTTGATGGACTCTGGTCGCTTATGAAGGAGGCGTAGGAAGCATCAACATAATTTACCGACATATTTATGTCACTGGCATCAGGATTTTCTTTATTTACATCATCATTCTGAAGTATTTCGGCTTCGATATCTAGCTGGGGTGGAGGTGATGGCAAAGAAATTTCTTGGTTAAGGTGCTTTACAAAAACAGAGTGAGATAGTCCCTTACGTAGAGTTCCTCTTGAATTCGTTTCAGGGCATACAACTATGATGACCAAAGCATCAGTGCTTTGCTGAAATGCCTTGAGATTTGACACAAAGTGGTTCAGTGGAATACGATCTCTAGTACACCCCATAGGGGAACATATTAATGTTTTAAAACCGTTGGATTTGAAGTGTTTAGTAAGCTGTGCAAATGCCATATTATAAAAACATTTGTAGTAAGGGAAATTCTCTGAATTTTGATAAAATTTATATTTTGTTACTAAACTAAAGACAGCTGCTCCTTCAATTTGCTTCTGACAGGTTAGATTTGTATCACAATAGTCTGAAAAGTATGGTTTACCAAATTTTTGCTTAAAAACTGTAGCGACACCCTGGCTCATTTGCTTTTTATGATCAAAATCTGCTGAAATGCAATGTGCAAAAGCAGCCGTGGCATGACGAGAATATTTATTGATCATATCGTTCATGTCTGACTCTACTATTGTTATGTGGTGTTTGTCAGTTTTCGTTTCTGATATTGAGGATGTTGCTTTAGAAGAGATTGCAACTGCAAAGTCACAGTTACAATCATTTAAATGTTTTTCCAGAGAATTTTTAACAACATCTAAAACTAAGTGGGCTAGCTGTTTTTTGCCTTTTTTGTTAAGATGCAACCCATGTCTAGTGTAATGGATTCTCTTTAGTAAACCAGTATCAATAAGAAAAACATTATCAAGACGGGCAACCAACTCCTTAATATACTTATTTAACATCAGGATTTCAGCATGTACCAAATCATTACCTGCAGCATCATGCCTCTGAGGAATGGTACAGAGGAATAAAGTTTTGTTCTTACTTATCTTATTTAGTTTTTGTTCCAGAGTCTTGTAAATATCTTTAGTTGAATTATTAAGAACATTCATCCATTTATAAAGTATCAAAGTAATTATAAAGTATCATCGATTTAAGTGAGATTGTTAAAAAAGATTTCAAAGCTCTTTTGTTATGAGCAGGGCCGCCGAGAGAATTTTTGGGCCCCGGGGCAGAGTTCCGGTGTAAAGCTCCCCCCCCCCTCGCTATGCCCATATCCCTGCCCACCATCTGTGGTCAAACCAGATACAATATACACATTTTTATTATCATTTCTTTGGACATTATTTTGTAGGTTATTAGTAGAAACAATCTGCTTTCTTCTCTTTAATGATTCATAAACATTTTATCAGTATTTAAGATACAGATTATAAATGTATTTAGCAGTGGCGAGGCGTGAGATTTTTCCTCGGTCATCGCATGCTTATTTTTAGAAACCCAACTTTTTTTTTAATAGGGGCTGAGAGGAAATTTACAATGAAGTTAAACCCCAGAAAATTATTTATAAATATAATTTATTCACAACGAGTATATCAAATCATGTAATGCGACTAAAATCATCTTCTAATGTTATTATTCACGTGATACTATTGTAAGGTTAACGATAAGACTGCGCATCGTCTGCTGAACGACTGTCGTATTCCATTCAATGTGCCGGCGCACCGCGCCATCGTCTTTCCTTTAGTGTTAATATTACGTCAGTGTCTTCTGCCATTGTTTACTACTAACCTTATTACAATCATTTCACAGCGTCACAGCCCCAATGATAACAACAGCACTTCACTTAATTAATTCACAACACTACACAACGCACGCATACTACTTTGACATCCATAGACCTCGCCTTCCGGTCGAAATTCGCCTGCACCAGCAGCCGAAACTTCACGGATGCTGCCGAGAAGTCACGAGAGCTGCCGAATATTGCCGGACTCGCTCAATCTAGCGTGGTTGAGCGGGAGCCTAAACGCGTTGTGATTGGTTGCAGGTTTGGTGGGAGGGAGGGGAGGGAACTCTCTTTGATGGGCGCGGGGGGGGGGGGGTGGACGAGATACGCAGGATTTAGCGCTTCCGCGTGAGCGCTAGTCGTTGGCGCTTGCTAAGCTTGATTGTGAACTGCGAGTTTGAAGCGGATTTGAACGTTACCACAATGACGTTGACGAAATTTTCATTAATCGCTCATGCAAACAAGGAATAAATTGTATGTATATCATTGTTATTTACTGATACATTAAATTTATTAATTTGTCCTGGTCATCGCCGAATCCAGAGATGACCGCACGCTTTGCCACTGGTATTTAGGTATACAGTATGTGAAATACTGTTTCAAATCTGCACTTTGGCTGTGTCCGAAAGTCCTTATTGGAGAGCTACCACTTGGTTATAGGCCTAAGTATTTTGAAATGGCTAAACTTACAAAGAAAATTTTAAATAATATTATTTTAAAAATGATTTTAATAATTACCTTATTTTTAACAACTGTAATAATTGTCTAATGAAATAATCTAAAGAAACCACGCTCATTTCAATCAAACTTAGAAATATTCAGGAACTGTAACTTGTTTTTGGATGTACTATCATACTTCCTGCAATGATTAAATATGCACAAAATCAATTAAAAACTCGATTGAAGAGCCTTCTGGTGTCAAATGTTCTGTACTCGGTCGGGGAGTTCATAATGAGTCGCTGGGAAAACTAAAATTTTAGGTGTTACCGCGGGTGGAATTTCCATAATGATGAAAAGTGCGCTGTGTAAAAGTGGTTATAGTGAAAATTTGGACTGATTGTTCTTGTCTCTCTTCTATTTTGTATGTTTTATTATTTCTGTTGACGTTTGCAAAGCAATTGTACATTGTCTTTCTGCAAATAAGATTATTATTATGATTAGGGCACACCACAACGTCGCGTCTACTGGTGGCGCAGACGCGGTAGTTTAGCTGTGAAAATGGCGATGCAGTGCCACGGCGTTTGTTCACTGGCACAGAGCGCCAAACCGGGAGACTCATCAAGGCTGATCACTACTCAGGTCATACTTTGTTACGGTTTGATGATTTCGATAGGTCTTCAAAAATACATATGTACTTAAGGTGTCACTACTTAGTTATGCAGCAGTAAAATTTTGCTCTTAAAAAAAACACCTGAAGATGAGGCTCCCTGTCTCTTGAGGCCCGGGGCAAGAGACAGGGGCCCCCTCTCTGCCCCCTCTGCCCCTCCCTCTCTCGGCGGCCCTGGTTATGAGCACATAAAAGAAATTTCATCCAAGTTGAAGTGAAAATTGACATAGAGAGCATGACAATACAATCCTGCATCTTAAGTAAAGAATACATCATTTGCTAAATTAAAAAGGTGGCTTTAAATTACCTGTGTGGCTTCTTGCATGGCTGCTTCACATGTTTACAAAGATGTGATCTGTATTTGAAGGTGCGCCCACAATTCCGAGGACATGGCCACATTCGAACATTATCTGAATGCATAAAGCGTTTGTGTCTCTTGGTGGCTTGCATTGTCTTATATGATTTTCCGCATACATCACAGAGAAAAGTTCTTTCTGTTGTATGTTTTGCCTGAAAAACCAAACTGATAATGAAATCTTGAGCATTAGAGGATTTGAAAGTAAAAATGGAGGTTATAATTTACAAGAAAATATTATTACAATATAATTCCATACATCTGGGCAGCCATCGCTATTTGGTATAGGTATCGTTCAAAATCTCTGCCCCTGACATTTCAATGCTGTTTAAATATTAGCCATTGTAAGTATGTTGTCAAAAATTTTCTTCAATAAGAAAATACACAAACAGCCGTGATATAGCAGAAAAATATTTTTTAAAGGTATTATTTTACTTGTTTCAGTGCACTCTGGTAGTGGTATAGACAAAGGGGAGAGATTTTTTACAAGTTCCAAATGGGACCTCCTATTATTTAGGATAAGTCCTGGAACCATTTAATTTAAGATAAATGTCAATGCTCAGTCTAAAGTCTTTGACTATTAAACATTTATCGCTTTAGAAAAACATTTGCTAGACACTGAAATAGGGGCAGGAGGGATTGTAAACTTGCTACTCCCCCATTGGCAGGAACCTTTCATTTTGGTTTTTGTATAGTTTTTTTTTTGTATTTTTTTACTTATTAAAGTTTTTTTTTTATTATCACAGTTGTGTCCTAGTCTGTGAGAACTGTTAAAAATTCTGTACTGTACATCTGCCTGCCTCTTTCAAGCACGCTTGCAATAAAGAAACCTAGCCCTCTCTGTTCCCACAGCTGACCAAGTTCTCGCTCCATTGTAATTTTTCGTTTATGTTCTATTTTTTATTAAAAAAATTCGTAATGCTGAAAATTGAACTTGTTTATAAAAACCAGTAAGGCATTACATTATAACTTGAATTGCGCAAATAAAGTTGAATTGCACAAATAAAGTTGAATTGCAATAATAAAACATGAAAATATATAGAACAAAATGATTGAAAGAATAAAATACTATCAATCATTAAGATAACCAAAAATAAAATCATTAACTACTTACAATATTGCAAACATAAACTTTCCCAATTAATTAAATCGTCTCACACTTTTACTGCTAGAAAATGCAAAAAGAGTTTGAGTTAAGACTGAATTTAGTAATGAAAATCAACTCAAATCCCATCACTGAAGTGGATTTCCCGGAATTTGAAGACTAAGCCCATTTGCCTGATTTTCACCAAAAATATTTTTCTCTGATTCAACTAGAGTATCCCAGACTCTCTGGAACATGGACACCTATTGATAATAAACTTTCATAGCCACCGTTACCTGGTGCTCCTGTAGGTGGACCAACTTGATGAACACTTTGCCGCAGTGCTGGCAGCCGAAGGTGCGACTCGGCTCTCCGTGGATGGCCTTGTGCTGCTGCAGGGTGTCGGTGCGTTTGAAGACCTTGCCGCAGAAGTGACACAGGTGCCGGCGGACACCCTCGTGCATGTCGTTCATGTGCCGGTTCAGGTGCGCTCGCAGCTTTGACTTGTAGGGACACTGTCACACAACAATCACCTAAATTGAGTTGCATTAGATGTGCCAACTTAAAATAACAAGGGGTGATAAGACGTACGGACTAAACTAGGCTGATATGTGGGGTACAACAGAATTGTATAAAACGAAAAAAAAATTGAATTAATTTTTTTATTAGTATATTGTAACTTGTTTATTTCAAAGAAAAATACCATACGGGGTGGGAAAAAGTCTCATTAAAATTACATACTTTTAGAATTACATAGTATATCAACAATCTGAAACTTGGAAATAAAAAAACTTGATTGATATTAGGTCTTTGATATTTTTAAACAATAAAAAAGTGCTGAGTTTTAAGTTATACTAGAGAACGCCTACTGGTTGATATTCGACAAAAACTCAGTTCGTCTTGAGTATATTAGATTTAAAATGTTCATAACTGTACTTCTGTTCGCTTTGCAAGCATTTGTTATCAGATGTCTAATGATTTAATCAATTATCCTTCTCCCATAAGACTAACATTGAAACTTTGAAAGCCTGTTAGGCGGAGCCTTGAGGGACGATGTGAATTATAATGGGATTCTACTCATCTATAAGACACTATCTTTCTAAAGGGATTAGCCGACCGTTTTCCAGGAATGTACCAACTTCCGCCCTTTAAACTGATGTTGTGAAAATGATGTACAAATAACTTTTATGTTACAATAGGTTGATCGTACGTTACTGTAGAAAATAAAATTCAGTAAGTTGCTTTTAGTATATTGTCATGGCAGTGTTTAATGTTCTGTGATTGCTGATTCTGTTATTAAATAGTTTTTGATACCATAACTGTGTGTTTACTTAATTTATGAAGGTTTTGCAGGAATTGGAAAAAATGATTGGGTTGCAACATTTTTTTCATTGATTTTATTTGTGACCTTTGCAACAATCACCAATAATGATATTACACGTAGCATCATAAAGAAATGCATTATTGAAAAAAAATAAATACGTTGCTTAATGGGGTCTTTAACATACGGGTTTAAAATTTAAATACAGATTTAAGATCAATAAGAGCTCAGCATTTGACGAAAGTACAACAGTGTTTTAATAAAAAATTACACAATTTGTAAATCAGCTAATTGTTTCTACTACCATCCAGGTTTTGCTTACTTTATGCACCTAACCTCCGAATAGTGTGGTCATTTGTGAGTGAGAACGATGATTATGTCAAGTGACATTCGTGTGGCTATGTTTTGGATGGATGGTTGTCCATAACCTATTAGCGAATTTCCCTCTAGGTAATACGCTATTACGGTAGTAGCCATGGTAAGACCTAAGCCCGGCACCATGTTACTTTTTCATTTTGAGGTCCCCAGAAGCCAAAAACACCGTTCGTTCATTTTCATATATATGTATATAGCATATATATATATATATATATATATATATATATATATATATATATATATATATATATATATATATATATATATATATATATATATATATATATATATATATATATATATATATATATATATACTAGTGGCTTGTAGGGGCAAAGGCCCCTAATAATCAAAATGGTGATGTTGTCTCCACAAATAAGTTTCAATCTATCACCCCCTTGCAGTATTATTGTATTTTCCTCAAGCTGTAGTGTGAATTTACACGTTTGGATTTTCCAATAAAAAATTTCCTAATCTTGACGAAAGTTTGTGGAGGTATGAAATCAGTACTTTACCAAAAATGCCCCCTGTAGACAGTGGTCTATTTTGTGGAAAAAAGAAAGATTATTGTACTATTGTACTACTGGATGCGGTAATAGTTTTAACCTTAATTATGTAATGATGAGTTTGTAACTCAAGTAAATAAAATGGTTCATTGCAACATTTAAGCCCATTTATACTGTAAATTCCTTCATCCTGGACCCCTGTGCCCCCCATTCCCCCCACACTCGCCGTGACCTTATGCCTCAACGTGCCCCCTGACCTTTCCTGACCCTCTCCTGACCCGTTTTTACTGTACCTCCTATGCTCCCAGAGCCTAAGTACCCCCCATGCCCCTGTGTCTTTTATTCTCGCGTGCCCACATGCCAGCAGTTCTTCCCCGTGGCCCCCGTGACCTCAATATTCCACATTCCTCTCCTGAGCCCCCATGCCCAACCACCCTCCGTGCCACCGACGTCTCTAGTACCCCTTATGCCCCATTCCAATACCCCTGAGCCCCCATGTCCACCATTCCTCCCTGTGCCCCCGATATCCCTATGCCTCCACCTTAGCCCCCAATCCCCCATCCCAACCACAGTGCCTCCGAAAAACTCATGGCTTTATGCCCCCGCACCCATGCCCTCCCGTGTCACATGCCCATCGTTCTTCCCTGTGGTCCCCATGCCCTCTATGCCCCCCAAGGCTCTCCCGTGAACCCATGCCCATCTGCCCCCTTGCCAACGACGCTCCATTCACTGAGTAAGGACAATTAACCATTTTATAAACCATGCCAAGTCTAAACCAATTTTAACTTTGGTATGAAAAATATAAAATAATCATAATAAAAAGAATAAAAAATCATTCTACTTCTGTTTCTTTAATAAAATAGATGGGGTCACGAAGATGAAATCTCCTGTAAATCCGAAATCTGTTCATGACTATTAGTGTTCTCCTTTTTTTATAGTGCATTGTCAAATTTTAAAAAGTTATAATTATATGTTTATCTTAACTCAAAATATCTTCTCAATAACCAGCTGAGTTTTTGATAAAACACTTAAACATCTGCTTAATCACACGTGTAGATCTAAAAATCTTCTTCCCATTAGATTAACATTGGAACTTCAAGGTCCAATGGGGCGAAGCCCAGGTAACTTTTGATAATTCTGGTATTTTTCCTTATGTCTTTGGCCCTCAAGCTTTAAAATGAGCCATTATACGTTACCCTATCTTTCTTCTAACTCGAGATATTTCGTGGGGACCGATTCGCTTACGGAATTATATATATAGATATATCTATATAATATATATCTATGTGTCCGTGGTACTGATAACTCTTGAAGGGGACCTCCGATTTTGATGAAATTTGGTATGAAGGTGTAAGACTAGATCTATTTTCATGAGTTCGCGAACCAGCATGATCGGGTTATGGGAACGGGGTTTTATGGGGTTTCAAAGGGGTCAAAAATAGTTTTTTTCCATTTTTGAAGCATAATTTTCAAAATTCAACAATTTTAACTGAAACCATTTAAAAGAGCTTAAAAAAACAAACAATGTAGTATTTTGAATTTTTAACTTAGTTTTACAGGTTACGGAGAAAAGCCAAAAATAGGTTTTCCATGTTAATCTTATAGGAAATCAACAAAACCCTGTATCTCGTTTATTTATTGGAATAACTTGATAAAATTTGGTATATACATTCACTTGGTACGGTTCAACTGATATTTTCTTACAACACCCATATGGTGGTAAACCATCGTACTCACCCCTATGGGGTTTATAGGGAAAATGAAAAGAACACCATAACTTGATAATTTTTGATATGTACATTCACTAGGTAGGATTTAACTGATATTTGCTTACAACACCCATATGGCGGCAAACCTACATACTCACCCCCATGGGGTTTATGGGGAAAATTAAAAAGTGCCGAATATTGATACAGTTTGACATAACCTAACTATTACATTTCCTAACAAAACTAACATTTTCTAACAACATCCCAAGGCAGCGTAGAAGTCGGTTAAGAGAGCGTATACTGTATTTTTTAGAATTATATATAAAAGCTATTGTTTAACTCTGTGTGATTATCAAGAACGGGAAAGGTCCCACTGTATCAAAATGGTACAAAGTTTTCAAAATTAGTGAAAATGCAATTATATACATTTAGTTATTAATAATCATAGTTAATAATAATGTATTGGAGACATATTGAGAAAAAAAAACTATACATAAAAATGGTTTATAAAATGTCACAAGTAGATAACTCACTTAAAAAAAACAGGAAATGTCACACTGTATCAAATTGATACAAAGTTTTAAAAATAGTTAAGAATCCAATTAGATATATTTTAATAAATAATAATATACTTGAAATATATTGTAAAGTTATACATAAAATGATAAAAATTATGTATTTAATGTAATAAGTTGATAACTCAGTTACAGAACGTGAATGGTTGCACAATATCAAAGTTATAAAATGACCTTGACAGCAGCACATGTTTACCCGATGAAACCTGCAACATCGGTAATGGGGGAGGGTTGATGTCTCGGCCAGAGAAATGGGGTTTGGGAAACCGGGCACTACAAAATGGCGGCAATAAAAAAACACTTGAATGATCAAGTGCGACCTCCCGAGGGTTAAAATTATCACAAGTTTAAACTATAATCGATCCAAGTGACGAAGTGTAACCATTCATTTTCAATTTCCAAGTATTTTGTTGCATAAACCGAGTTTTGGGGCAACTTGGTTGCTTTTTTGCAGGGTGATAACCTTTAAGAAATTTTAATTCTTTGGATTTAACTTTTAGGGCTAGGCTAATCAGTGATTTAAAGAAAAAATAATACAGTAGACTCCCTCTTAACCGACGACCTTTTAACCGGTCTCCGCTTTAACTGGCCTAATCTGACACAAAACCAACATCTTCTTAACTGGCCATTTTTTATCTCAACATGGCTTTAACCAGTCGTGTTTCGCCAGAAACTTTTTTTCTTATCTATAATTCAATTTAACATTATATCATATCGACATTCTCAAACCAATTAAAATGTACTGTCCTGGACAGAAGTGAATGCGTTTGAAAGTGAATGCAATCCAATCGACCACGATAAAGAAACTAATTACTATTAGTTTAGTTTAATCGTGGATTTCATGGGTGTCGGATGTTAGCTATAAATTATCTATAGTACAGTAATATATTTTGTATGTATAAAATTGTAGGTTGACATTTTGAAATAAAAATCGGTTTAACCAGCCAATTCATTATCCGGCCGCGGCCTGGTCTCGAGGTGGCTGGTTAAGAGAGAGTCCAAGGGTGGTTGCAATGGTTATGTTAATGACTACTACCACCAAAACCAAAATATCCGGGGTTGAACTGAAAAAAATATGGCAACCTTAGTTATGATAATAGTTGTCATAATAGTGGTTATGGTAATAGTTGTCTCTGTGGTTCTTTCAAACCCTGAACACAACTATTTTTACGATGATAGCCAAGTTGATGTATTTACTCAATGTAAAAACAAATCGAGTTTAGGGTTGATACTGAAGAGATTACCTTCGTACACTTCCAGATCTTTGTTGATTCTGCCTTAGGATGCAGCAGTTTCAAGTGCCACATCATATCTCTTGGTTTGGTTGTAAAGAACTCACAATGTCTACATTTTACTGTTTTCTGAAATACAAATAAACATGATTAAAAATCCACGAACTTGTTCAATAAACAAAATTTACCATTTTTAATTAATAGTATTATATAAATTAATATGTTGTCTAAATTCTGTTTTATTTTAGAATCACAGCAGAAGGAAATCAAACATGTGGGTCATGAAGTTGTCAAAGGGTTAGCTAATACTAGAGGCTAGAAAAATTCCCCGCCAGAATTAACAAAAAATCTATGTTAAGAGGGAGCTAAAAGGTCACTCTCAGAACGTTATGCAGTGCTTCACCTGCTCCCATTTTGCACCTTTATTTTAGATCAGATAAAAGTGACAGGGGTTTTTAATGAAAGAGACTTGGGCTATTTTACCTACTTTTTACATTTTTTTATTTTTAATCCCTATCCCACTTTTATCGGACTTAAAATAAAGGCGGAAAATGGGAGCACATGAAACACCGCACATTGAATTTTTTTGACCTGTGGCAGTGACAGCCTCTGTTGGCAGCCGCTTCAACTGCTGGGCACGCAGGCTATGAACGTATCCAATGAATAGCATGTATGAATTAATTAAAAGGCCTACTTTCTGCGGCCAAATCTCCTCCATCACCATCATCTACTTGAATCTTAGGTCACACACATGCTGAAATGCAGCAGCGTTCCATCATCCACAGTGTTTTATACCGAATACCAGTGGCGGACTTACCATAAGGCACACTAGGCACGTGCCTAGGGGCGCCCGGCCGTGGCAGGTGGCGGGCGGCGCGGCGGCGGGGGCGGGGGCGTGGTGAGCGGTGAAGATGACTCACGTTCATGTCGCGACGTGCAGAGGCAGACATACGACTATTCTTATACGAGTATTCCGTTACATTAAAAAGAAAAATAAGTTTAAAAGAATTTTGGCCTACCTGGTTTGTGTTGAAAAAGTATTACTACAAGATCTTAAGAGTAATAAATCAAACTTAACAAACCTTGTGAGCTGTCCTATTTTGAATCTCCTTCACCAAAAATGGGAAGATAAAGGTATGAATATTTTCATAATATATAATATTAAATATAGTTCTTTATTATTAATACCATTATTATATGATACATTATATTATCACATTAAATAAATATCTATATATTAATACTAGCTGTTGCTCGTCACGGCTTCGCCCGTGATTGAATTTATTTTATAGGTAATAAAATCTTTTTAAAAAGCAACGAAATCTACTTCTTTAAGAATGACATTGAAACAATGAAGTAGTGTGAGTGGAGCTCTGAAGGTATTTCGCAAAACCTGTTCTTAGTGAGTAAAGGTTTCTTAAATAGAGAAGGTCCTGAGAACCTATGAGGAAATAGGAACGACCATGTCAAATTTTAACCCCGTAGGCTCTACAGTCATCATGAAGTCATGTGGGGCGGAGCCCTAAAGAACATAAAAAACTATATTTGCAAAACTGTTTCTTAGTGAACACCTATTAGCGAAACGGAACTTCAACCCGTAGGATCTATCCGTAGTTTTGAGAATTTGTGGGGAGGAGCCCTGAAGGAAATTTGCAAAATTGTTTCTTATTGATCACATATGAGCTTTGGTCCATGTCAAATTTAAAACCCATTGGACCATGATTAATTTTGAAGTCAGGTGGGGCTTGAGTCCTAAAGAACTTCAAAAACTATATTTACAAAACTATTTCGTAGTGAACACCTGTTAGCAAAACGGAACATCCATGTTAAATTTATACCCCCTATCTATGGTAATTTTAAGGTTCTATGGGGCAGAGCCCTAAAGGATATTTATAAATATTTTTTTAGTGCGCACCTATGACAAAGAGGAATGTCCACGTCAAATTTCAACTCCGTGGGCCCTAGAGTAATTTTCAAGACCTGTGGGGAGGAGCCCTAAAAAATTAAAAAAACTATATTTGCGAAACTGTTTTTTAGTCAGTAACTATGAGTAGAGCAACGTCCGATTTATATTTTAACCCCGGAGGCCCAAAAGTAACTATAAAAACAGGAACAACAACCCCTTATGATCTATGGTAACCTTGAGGTAATATGGGGTGAAGCCCTAAAGGAAATTTGAAAAATTATTTCTTAGTCAGTAACTATTGCAAAGAGGAACGTCCGATTCAAATTAAAACCCCGGAGGCCCAAAAGTCATTTTGAAGTCCTGTGGGGTGGAGCCCTAAAGAATTTTGAAAACAATATTTGCAAAACAGTTTCTTAAGCCGCGTCCGCACTGGCCGAACATTCGTGGCGAACACTAAAACTCAACAAACATTCCTAACGAAAAATTACGGGCCATATGATTTACATTCTAAAAGGTTAGCAATGAACAAACAAAAGTTCAGAAGAACTTTGTTCGGCGAACATGTTCGGCCAGTGCGGACGCGGCTTTAGGGAGCACCCATTAGCAAAGAGAAACGTCCATGTAAATTTTCAACACCGGAGGCCCTGAAGTAATCCTCAAGTCCAATTGGGGCGGAGCCCTAAAGTGCTTCTCAAACTATATTTGTAAAACAGTTTCTTGATAAGTATCTATTTAAGCAAAGAGAATCGTCCATGTCAAATTTTAACACGTAGGTTATACAGTAATTGTGAGCTTCTGTGGGGCGGAACCCTAAAGGGGATGTATATAACACTTTTTTAGCGTCTAAGAAAATTTCAACCGTGCAGGTTTCCTAATCTGTATTTAAATTTGGCCATACGGATAACATATATTGAAACTTCGAAGGCCTGTGGGGCGGAGCCCTGAAGGAATTTTCTAAAATAGTTTCTTAGTGAGAACCTAAGAGGCAAGACGAACCTGTGTTTAAAGTTTGAAGTAAATACGTTTGGTAGTTCCTGAGATTTCATGATGAGTCAATCAGTAATCACTCCCCGTCAGGTTTAGTTTTGTCGCTAAGCTCACTCGCCACAATTATCCTCTAGATTTTATTACCAATCTTTTTCCCTCAATGATTTGAATGAGAACAGCTGTTTACAAAATTAATACCTATTATATTTTAATGAAATCATATGTTCCAATACAAAAGTGTTGCTTCCATAAGAATAACATGGTAACTTTGAAGACGTGTGGGGCGGAGCCCTGAAGGAATTTTGCAAAATCGTTTCTTAGTGAGCACCTAGGAGGCAAGACAAATCTATGTTCAAAGTTTCAAGTAAATCCGTTTGGTAGTTCCTGAGATTTCGTGATGAGTCAGTGAGTGGGATTTCGCTTATATATATATAGAAGTTCATAGACATTAGAAGAGAAACTAAATGAAAACCAATATAAATTGAATAAATTTTTATTGAATTTCCTCAAGAACGGCAATGCGTCCAGCGCGGCGATTAATTTAGCCTATTCACATTCATTCTTTCTTCAACCACGAAATATGTGTTTTTCTTAAAACCTATAAATACAACTTTAATATAATGTACTCATATTGTAATATGTCTTTCTTGGAAAAATGCAATAATTAGCGTGCCAACAACGGGAAATTTAATATCGCTTTGACGTTGAAACCTTTCCTTTTTCGCGAAACGCAAAGGGGCGGCCGGCCGAATGGGCCTAGGGGCGGCGCCGTAGGTAAGTCCGCCACTGCCGAATACTAGATATTTCTTACTCTCAGTATGCTTGCAAACAGTGTTAAACGTACTAAGGTAGTTTCAGCAACATCCACTAGAACTGAGCCTTTAGCCCCCTCTTAAAATAAAAATATTAGAAAAATGCATGTATTATGGCTGTACACTACCTATTTTACAGTACACTGTGTGAAGGGCATCGATTTGATAATAGGCAAGCATATTTTTAGACTATTTAAACTCAATTAGTTATTTGTTTTCAAGTAAAATAACGTATATTTTTAGCACAGTTTTAATTTAGAATAAAAAACATTTGTTGTATTCAAACATTCAAACAATGTTGATGTTAACCCTCGAGAGGACGCTAAGCGGAGGAATCCTCCGGGTCAATATTTTTTGTTGTGGGAAATATTTATCTTGGGGTTGACAGCACTGTACTTTTGTGTAGCTGTCGCCCCCTCCTCACCCAGCATTTACACTGACCAGGGTCAGTTTGGCGAGCGCTGTCCTGAGGTGCTGGACGATTCCTCCGTGAGCGTTCTTGTGTGTTTTGTGAACCCGGAGGAAGAGTCCGTGTGCGATTGTTTTTTATTTGGTTATTTGTAATTTTTTAGGCTACAGTTGCCATTTTAGATTAGTTTTTATTTTAAGTCACTTTTTATTTTCCCGTGTATAATTATTTGAATTGATTGTAGTATCATTGTTATAACATTTAATTTACGGTTTATGCAGAAAACCTAATAGTAATTTTTTATATATTCTCATAGTTGAGTTTTATACAAAAGCTTTTTATTTGTACTCCAAAACGTCATTTTTACTATTTTTATACTATTTGACAAAACTGTTATTAAAAAATATTAAGTTTTCAGTAAAAAAAGTGAAACATGTTTTGTATAATCCATAATAGTTATAATAATTACATTTGTTAAATTAAGTTTGCCATTCTTGCTCTGTTTTGCAGGGATATAGCTTGAAATCTATTTTATAATCATTTTTTGTTATTATTTTAAACAATTAAAGTATTTACAATACATTTTGTGCATTTATTTAAAACCCGGAGGAAACCTCCATGAGCGAGAGACGGCGTTTTAAATTTTAAGCGACCTCTGGAGGGTTAAAAGACATAACATAGTAAAATATTATAGTCAGAGCACATTTCACATCAACAAACATGGCTGGACCTGACAGTTTGTGACACAAAAGCAAAGCATTAGTACGTAGATCACACAGGGGCCTACAAAATCAAAGGGCCTGCATACATTTTTGGTCACCTGACTAGATGCGGCCGAATTTCAGCTGTCAACTCCATTTTTAAGAGCATTGCAAAAGCCTGACTCAGCATCAGTTTTAGTGTGTAGTCTTAAGTATTGCATATCATTCTTATCCTCAATAAATTACAAATTGAATTATACAAATAACGTTAAGCTTTGCAAAACTTAAAATTCACTCTTTAGAAAAAACAAAAATTTGAATTTCTACCACTTTGGGGTGTATTGTCTTATTTGTAAACAGTTTTCTTCCGATGTTTTTAAAGATATTGCAGGGAATAAGACATGAAATAAACGTCTAAAATTAGTAGTTTACCAATTAATTAGTCCTTTTATCTATTATATATTTGTCAAATACCACTCACTCATGTATCAGAGAATCTCCATAACCAAGGGGTATAGAGGGTTGAAATTTTGCAAGGACGTTCCACTTTACTCAAAAATGCTCACTAAGAAACAGTTTTGGAAAATTCCTTCAGGTCTCCGCCCCACAGGACTTCAAAATTTTCATCTAATGTTAATCTTATGGCCAATTTTTAATACAAATCAAAGCAACAACAAATCTGAAAAACTATGGGACCTAGAATGTTAAAATTTAGCACGGGTGTTCTTCTTTGCTCATAGGTGCTCACTAAGAAACGGTTTGCAAAATTCAATCAGGGCTCTGCCACACAGGACTTCAAAATTTCTATCTAATGTTATCCTTATGGCCAATTTGTTATACAAATCTAGGAAACAACGAATATAGAAAACTATAATACCTACGATGTTGAAATTTGACATGGACGTTCTGCTTTGCTCATAGGTGCTCACTAAGAAACGGTTTTGCAAAATTCCTTTAGGGCTCCGCAACACAGGACTTCAAAATTTGTAATGTTATTCTTATGGCCAATTTTTAATATGAATCTAGGAAAATCATATCTGAAAAACCATATGACCTAAGAGAATTATTTGGAACATTTTCAATGGGAGATCCACTTCGCCCATCGGTGCTCACTAAGAAACGCATCTTCGGTGCTCTTGGAAAGCATCTTCAGGGCTCTGCGATTCGGGTCTATTAAATTGGTCTAGGGCCAATGGGGTTGAAATTTGCATGGACATTTCTCTTTGTTGAAAGGTTTTTACTATAGCAAGATGCACGAAAATAGTCCGACGGAAATTTTAACAGCTGTGTCTCCCCTCACCCCCTCTCGCCCTGCAATGTTGTCATTTGTGATTATGTTTACCATGTGTAACACAGTATAAAAATGTGTTTTAGAATAAATCTGGCAACAATGCATCAACTCCCATCCGACTATTTTCGTGAATCCTACTTTAAGAAACGGTTTTGCAAATATAGTTTTTGAAGTCCTTTAGGGCTCCGCCCCACAGAACATCAAAATTACTCTATTGCATCCGTTGTTGAAATTTGACATTGGCGTTCCTCTTTGCTTACAAGTATTCACTAAGAAACAGTTTTGTAAATATAAAGATTATTAATATATAGTTTTGGAAGTCATTTATGGCTCCACCCCACTGGACTTCAATATTACTCAAGAGCATATGGGGTTGAAATTTGACGTAGACATTCCTCTTTACTCATATGTACTCACTAAGAAACGGTTTTATAAATACTGTATAGTTTTTTATGTCCTTTAGAGCTCCGCCCCACAGGACTTTATGATTACTATAAAGCCTACAGGGTTGAAATTCTACGTGGACGTTCCTCTTTACTCATGTGTACTCATGAAGAAAAAGTTATCAAAGTCCTTTAGTTTTTTAAGACCTTTAGGGCTCTGCCCCACTGGACTTAAAAATCACTCTAGGGCCAGTGGGTTTGAAATTTAGTATTTATGTTCCTCTTTGTTTATAGGTTTTCACTAAGAAACGGTTTTCCAAGTATAGTTTTTGAAGTCCTTTAGGGCTCCACCCCACTGGACTTCTAAATTACTCTTGGGCATACAGGGTTGAAACTTGACTTGGACGTTCCTCTGTACCCATTTGTACTCACTAAGAAAAGGTTATGCAAAGATAGTTTTACTTTCTCCCCCCTATACCATAGTATATGGAGAAAGTATTGTTTCGTCAAAATTTTCGAATTTGAGTTGTTGGTGGATTTATCTGTTTTGGTGCCCCCTGGTTCCAAAAAAGTGGTTTTCAGAGTGATGTCTGTGTGTCTGTGTGTGTGTGTGTGTGTGTGTGTGTGTGTGTATGTGTGTCAGGATGTAAACAGAGCTAGAGAATGCCCCAATGGTCCGATTTTTGTGAAATTTGGTATGTAGGTCCAAACCCACGATAATTCCAGGCGTTTTTTTTCATTTTTTTTAATTTTTTATTTTTAAGGGTAGTTTACCCCAAAAACCCTCAAAAAACGCGAAAAAATCAAATTTCTCAAAAACGGCTCTAACGATTTTGATTAAAATTTTGCGAGTTGTTACGATTAAAATGCTGAATAAAATGACACCACCCGCATCTCCGAGAAAATGCGCGTTCAAAAGTTATACAATAAAAAGTGTTTAAAAAATCAATTTTTTTAATTTTAAAAATAGCTGTTAATTTGAAATAAATTTTGCTTATCATATTTAAATAAAGCTCAAAAACCTAAATAAGCCAGTATTTAAAATTATTTCTCTACGTTAAGTGGTTGCGAAGAAAATTCATTTTTCGTTTAGCGGTAAACGCAGTACGTTGTTAAAAGTCACAGACGCGCGTAGGGTCAAACTCGTGCTGCTCAGCTGTTAGCTATCCGCCTGAGCCATCAAGAAATTGTTGTTTGGGGACTCTTTTACAATTGAGTAAATATGGCGACGTTATTTCATAACGTAGGCTATAGCGTGGTCAATAGACAGAGAAGAAAGAAACTCTTGAAACAGGTCTCAGACCTGTTTCAGGACAATCATCGATTGTTGAAACAGCTGTGTGCGCTCGGTTGTCTATATTTTTTATATTGTTGGGAGAAAGTATGTGTCAGTTAACTGATACCGTTTATTTTATATCTTTTAGGGCTCCGCCTCAATGGACTTCAAAATTACTCTAGGGCATACGAGGATGAAATTTAACGTGGATGTTCCTTTTTACTCATACATACTCACTAAGAAATGGTTTTACAAAATAAAGTCTTTGAAGTCCTTTAGGGCTCCGCCCCCACTGGACTTCAAAATTACTATATAGCCTACAGGGTTGAAATTTGACCTTTTTACTTGTTATGTTGCCTACTAAATAAAAAATGGTTTTGCAAAAATAGATTTGAAGTCCTTTAGAGCCCCCTACGTAAGGTCTATGGGGTTTGAAATTTGACATATTCGTTCCTCTTTGCTCATATGAGCTTATTAAGAAAATTTTTTGCAAAATTCAATGCCCTGCTTACACAATTCTTAAGAAAGAAGATTTCGTTGCTCTTTAAAGAGATTTTATTACATGTAAAATGAATTTAATCACGGGCGAAGCCGTGACAGGCAACAGCTAGTTTTCAATAAAAACAAGTTAAATTGTAAATTTTAGCTTCTAAAAGTTCATCATTAGCAATGAAATATAATTTTATGTCAACATCTGATGAAAAGTGTAAACAAAACTATAAATTCAATAAAGAATATTTAAGAATATATCTCTAAGAAGATTATCATATCTAAGAATATTTTTTAACTTTACAGTAATGGTATCATTTTGTTCCTTTTTTAAAATTAAATTAAATTAATCTAAATTAAAATATATGTCTTGTCGAATAACTAGGGATGGGCTTAACTAATGTTTTCTCCGCATTAGTTGCAAGTGCATTAGTTGCGACCGTGCATTAGTTTAATTTAGTGAATGCGGTTGCATTAGTTGGCACTGTTTATCCGTTATTTGTTTCTCGCTACAGTTGTTTCATGTACGGATAGAATTAACTATCTTGCGCTACGTTGTTGCAGCTATAGCTATACAGATATTTAGTACAAAGTTTTATTTTTCACTATTTTAATTTTAAAAGTACTGTAATTTAAATTTTTTTTTCCAATAACTTATAATAGTTTAGACTTATTTTTCCCAAGCTCAATAATAATCCTATTATATTAAACGAGAAAGTTTTGTAGTGGGGTTTGTGGTTGGAAATTATTTCGCGAAGTACAAGCGCTAGAGCGTTCCGGATGGAAAATAACTATTCTTGGGTACAAAATAATGGTAGTTTAATTCATCAAAACGCTCAAAACGCTCGAAATATTTAGTAAAATCGTTAATAAAAATCATTTTTCTCCATAAGAAAAGCATTGGAGCGATCACCTGATTATAATTTTTTTTCCGAAACGTAAGTCCCATGTTTTAACCATGTAGCCAGTTTGTGTATTAAAAACGAGAAAATTTCTTAGTTGTGTTGGGGGTTGGGCATAATCTTCAAAAGCACGAGTGGAAACCCAGGATTGAGCGATAAATTCTAGGGTATAAAATAACAGGTAGTTTAATTCATCAAAACACGAAAAACCTTGGATTACATAGTAAGATAATGAATCAAATTTTTGCCCTTAAGAAAAATATAGGTGCAAATCATATGATTATAATAAAATGAAATGCTTTAAGTCAATTGATACAATAACAATGTTTATGACAATCATCAAAAAATCAAACTAAGGTTAGTTTTTTACATCAAAACTTAAAATAAAAAAACTCTCCAGGTTTATACAATGAGACTTTTGTTAAAACATTTTTATAACATTCTTAAAATTAGCTCTAGATACATTTCTTATGTTAACAGGCAAAGCATTATATTTTTTATGCCTTGATAGCAAAGGCTATTTTCAGAGGTTGAAAACATGCACCTTGACGTGGAAATATTACCTCTAAACCTTGTGGAGTAGCTGTGAACATTGATATTTTGGTTAAATTTGGCAGATTGTCCTTGACAAAAAGCATGACATGAAAAACAATGATAGTAAGTATTTTAAGAGCAAGCAAGAGTGGCTTGCAATGTGTTTGGTTACGAACGCCACACATTAATCTTACGGCCTTTTTCTGCAACATAAAAATTCTGTCAATGTCAATGGCATAAGAACAGTAAGCCCACACTGAGGTTCCATATGACATAAAACTATGGATGTATAACACAGAGAAAGACATCAGCAGAAACACTCGCTAGCACTGAGTGATCTTATCATGAATATCCGTCTCAATTTTTGAAGCCAAATATTCAATGTGTGTTTGCCACTTAATATTGGACTGCAAATGAAACCCCAAGAACTTAAGTGATTTGACATTGCTGGATCTACTGCCCAGACACAGTGTTACATCCTGAACCTTCTCAGCATTCATGCAGGGTTTCTTTGTACTGCACTACTCAGTAATAGGGGTTGACTTAGAAATAACAACATCATTGACAACATCATTTAGCGAGCTACATTGTGGACTTAGGACAAAATCGTCTGCAAAAGAATGACATACTGATCATTAAAAAAATGTTAAAAAATTTAAGTAGCGTCCATGAAGGCCTATACACAAACGAATAAGCAGAGACATCCTTATGGGAAAGTAAGGCTTAAACTCTAAGATCTGACCCAGTTTAACAAAGTCAGCATCAAAGATCTTCAAGATATGTTTAAGAGCTTCAAACCAAAAACTCTGCAGGAATCGACCAAATATCCAACAAAATAATCAGTTATTGTCAAACAGTAATAATGTTGCCCATATTAAACATTATTAACTCCTCCATAGAACAAAATGAAATTCCTGAAGCAGCCCAAATAAGATTTATCTACCCTAAATGCAAAAAAGGAGAAAACTCCAAAGCATCAAACCACCATTCCGTACACCAAACACCATTCCGTACACCATTCAAAGCACCATACCGTATCAGTGCTGCCCACTTTATCCAAATACATTGAAAAAGCATAACACAACCAATTAATCTTCTCACAAACCGGAAGCAAATAGTGGAAATAGAACACCTCAACAACAACTATGAAGTCAAACGTCACTCCAGAACACTACACAAGGAATTCCCCAAGGATCCATCCTCGGCCCACTGCTTTTTTTCATACACATAAATTCCTTTCCTAACCACCTCACAGACCAGTCTCAAAGAAATCAATAAGGCCTCCATGTTTAAAAAGCACCTAAAAAATATCTATTGGAATGACCTTACTACAAACTAAGTGAGTTCATAGAAGACCACTCCCAAAAAAAATAATAAAATAAAATAAAATGCACCACACATGACACACACACACACAAACACATTCATGCAAGAATTGACGACTGTCCCTCTCTTCAAGGACTGCAGAGATGACTTCGATGGTAAATGGTAAATGGTGTAAGAACGCCACATGTAATTTTTATTTACGAATTACTAGTCTACTTGTTGCTCGGAATCGAGCAATTTATTTTCATACAATACAAAAGTAACATTTAGTTCTAAAATAACGACAACCGACCAATCCAATATTGTTAATATCAGTAATCACAAAAAACTACACGTGTTTACAGCTATACATTAACAGATGTTTAAAATGTTCAACCCAAACCCAATGTTATTCTAATGGGAAAATTGCAAATTTATTTTTTGTGTAAATTGTCCTTATTTTATGTCTGATTTTCATCGATTTTTAGCAGAAA
>CM061534.1:120528766-120558635 GCA_030545055.2 Neoaliturus tenellus | reverse complement strand
AGCATTTTTTGATAATATAAATCATTTGGAATTCCACTTCAGTTAAATTGAGTGCCTGCATGTTTCACCTGGTTCAATAACAAGTCCTATTTAGTGCCATCTGAACTGTTGTGTAAAAGTTATTCTTTGTATTGCATGATCACTTATGTAAAATGGAGATGTCCGTTAATAAATAAATAAACAAAATGTGTTTTGTTGAATTAATTAATTTGAATACACCATCGGAAACATTTAAAACGGAATAATTAGAAAATGAAATTCATTAACAATGCTCAAATGCTCAATGCTCATGCTCAATTGCGCATCACTTTCGGAAACTAGGTCAGATATCGGGAGGTCAGATATGAGAGGTTCTACTGTACTGTTATGATAAGAGAACAAAATAAACCACTCGACTACTTAACTTTTGTAATGTAATAATAATAAATTGGCTGGGAAGCTGAGTGGTTATGGTGGTCACCTTTAAACATTACGGTTGCCGGTTTGATCCTGAGAAAATTTGGTAGCTTTTTAACAGTTCGAAACTGGACCCAGTATGTAATTTCATGCGTTGGTTATATTACTTTTAAAAAAACTTAAACATTTAAACTATGGGACCTAGAATGTTAAAATTTAGCACGGGTGTTCTTCTTTGCTCACAGGTGCTCACTAAGAAACGGTTTTGCAAAATTCCATCAGGGCTCTGCCACACAGGACTTCAAAATTTCTATCTAATGCTATCCTTATGGCCAATTTTTTATACAAATCTAGGAAACAACGAATATAGAAAACTATAAGACCTACGATGTTGAAATTTGACATGGACGTAATGCTTTGTTCATAGGTGCTCACTAAGAAACGGTTTTGCAAAATTCCATCAGGGCTCTGCCACACAGGAATTCAAAATTTCTATATAATGTTATCTTTATGGCCAATTTTTTATACAAATCTAGGAAACAACAAATATAGAAAACTATAAGACCTACGATGTTGAAATTTGGCATGGACGTTCTGCTTTGCTCATAGGTGCTCAATAAGAAACAGTTTTGCAAAATTCCTCCAGGTCTCCGCCCCACAGGACAGGACAAAATTTCCATCTAATGTTAATCTTATGGCCAATTTTTAATAAAATCAAAGCAACAACGAATCTGAAAAACTATGGGACCTAGAATGTTAAAATTTAGCACGGGTGTTCTTCTTTGCTCATAGGTGCTCACTAAGAAACGGTTTGCAAAATTCCATCAGGGCTCCGCCACACAGGACTTCAAAATTTGTAATGTTATTCTTATGGCCAATTTTTAATATGAATCTAGGAAAATCATATCTGAAAAACCATAAATGACCTAAGACAATTATTTGGAACATTTTCAATGCGAGATCCACTTCGCCCATTGGTGCTCACAAAGAAACGCATCTTCGGTGCTCTTGGAAAGCATCTTCAAGGCTCCGCCCCTCGGGTCTATTAAATTGGTCTAGGGCCAATGGGGTTGAAATTTGGCATGGACATTTCTCTTTGTTCAAAGGTATTCACTAAGAAAAAAATTTGCAAATATAGTTTTTGAAGTCCTTTAGGGCACCGCCCCACACAACATCAAAATTACTCTATTGCATCCGTTGTTGAAATTTGACATTGACGTTCCTCTTTGCTCACAAGTATTCTAAGAAACAGTTTTGCAAATATAAAGATTATTATTATATAGTTTTGGAAGTCCTTTAGGGCTCCGCCCCACTGGACTTCAAAATTACTCAAGAGCATATGGGGTTGAAATTTGACGTAGACATTCCTCTTTACTCATATGTACTCACTAAAAAACGGTTTTTATAAATATAGTTTCTTAGTCCTTTAGGGCTCCGCCCCACAGGACTTCATGATTACTGTAAAGCCTACAGGGTTGAAATTCTACGTGGACGTTCCTCTTTACTCATGTGTACTCATGAAGAAACAGTTATGCAAGTCCTTTAGTTTTTGAAGTCCTTTAGGGCTCCGCCCCACTGGACTTTAAAATCACTCTAGGGCCAATGGGTTTGAAATTTAGTATTTATGTTCCTCTTTGCTTATAGGTATTCACTAAGAAACGGTTTTCCAAGTATAGTTTTTGAAGTCCTTTAGGGCTCCGCCCCACTGGACTTTAGAGCCCCCTACGTAAGGTCTATGGGGTTTGAAATTTGACATATCCGTTACTCTTTGCTCATATGTGCTCATTAAGAAATTTTTTTGCAAAATTCAGTGCTCCGCTCACACAATTCTCAAGAAAGAAGATTTCGTTGCTCTTTAAAGATATATTATTACATGTAAAATGAATTTAATCACGGGCGAAGCCGTGGCGGGCAACAGCTAGTGTAGTATAGAATTTAAATCCATGTTATAAACAGCCAATGTGGCCGAGAGGGTTAAGGCGCTAGGACACTGACTGAAAGGCTATAGGTTCCAATCCTCGTGTGGTTGGAAAAATTTTGTCCAATTTTATTTAATTTTTTTAATGTAGGACTAGTGCATCAATTAATTGAAAGTTATAGTGGACGTTAAATTTTGGGGAAAAGCGGGCGGATGTCGGCCGTCCGGCTGGCCGCCCCGAACGGTGACATTGTTTTGACAACAAGGGATTTGGAAGGGCTTCTACCTGAGTTGGGGGGCACGTCTACGTTTGGATTCTACTATACCCCGACTGACAGTTTTATTCAGCCAGCAAATTAGTGTCCTACTATGCATAAAAATTTATACATGGAGTGGATTTTTGTTTCAATGTCAAACCATTCCACTCGAATATGTTTTCTACCAAGGTCAGTGAAACTCAGCAGTTGTTTGCTAATGTAAGAAGATGCTAGAGTGCAGGAGAGAAAACTACTTACCGAATAGTTTGGACCATGTTTGGACTGTGTGTGTCTTATCAATTCACCCTTTCTATTCGTTTCAAAAGTGCATAATTTACAAGTCAACTTTGAGTTGGAGTGCGTAATTTTGTGACGTAAGAGTGACCTTTCACAAATGCTTTTGAAGTCACACTGGTCACAGCAATGGATAACTTTATTCTGAAAAAAGAAAAAATAGGTAGTTCACATTTTTTTTGTAGTTAGGTCCAACCAACTTGTCTGTTCACTTTTTATAGGTGGTCTTCATTTAGGTAGTAAACATAAACAAAATTGGACAGGGAAGACTAGTTAAATTATATGCTAGAAGTTAAAAAAAAATTATTACTTAGCAATCAACAGAGTATCTTAAAAATAGGTGAGTTAAGCAGAAGTTCCACCAAGTGTTTAAGCAGAGTATAGTTTGATATTATGTCTCAATCTTGCTACGAGTAATTAAAGTTTAGGCTGGAAATGACTTAAAACGGAAAACCTCTTTTAAAGGGATTAAACATCCTCTGCTACAACACTACGCATGCATCAATGTATCATCTTAATCATCACCACAGGACGCTTTAGGAGAAATCATCATCATACGTTGGAAGAAAGTGTAATTACTGTTGTTTTTAATTTATGTAACTTGAACTTCTTGGACAAAAGTTATTTTGAAAAACAGTTGTTAGGCCTACTGAAAATAGCTAGATAGATACATTTTTATTTATTTTTAAAGCCCTATAACCTGCTTTTATAGGACATAAAAAGCCAAAGGGAGAAAAACTAGACAGTCCTCCCCCCTTACTTAACTATGGAAGGAAGAATTGCAATTGAAAAGAATCTTAATCATCATTATTATCTTGGGGTTTAGTAAATAAAGAAATTTTGATTTGACTTATATTTAAATAGATTTCTAACTATAAATGACTAAAAATATTTACCTCATTATGTAACTTTAAATGTTTAACAAGATGGTTTTCTCGCTTTGCTTTGAAAGAACATTTGTCACAAAAATACCTAAATGGTAAATTTTCTTCGTAATTTCTTTTTTTCTCTGCTACACATAGGCTGAAACACATTAAAAAGATCCTAATAGTTTAAAACTAAACAACAGAACGTTCTAACTTAAGGGCCTGTGTGTAAAATTTTAAATTCAATAGTTAAACCAGACCAATTTTAACTGAGTCTCAAATCTCATATTCATAAAGAATTAACACTACTAGCTTTAGCCACACACGATACAAGATGGCTGTAGCCTTAGGAGAGGCAAGTTATGTTACCAATTTTTTCACTACCATAGGTGTCACCATTAAGTATATCACAATTTAAAATCATGAAAAATCTTTTTTTTGCATGCAAAATCTGCCAACATAAAAAAATGCGGAAAAAGCTGAGAAAATAAGGAAAAACATGCTTCCACATTAATATGTAGTAGATGGATTAAATTACTAATTTGTATTTCTTTTCAGCTTTTAAATTTTGTTATAGATGAAAACAAATTTGAAAGTTAACAAAACATTAAATAGGAAAAACATTTTTTTTTATTATAACTAGCCCTTATAGTTGACACCACAATTTATTCATTTACAAACTCATGAATATAAAAAATCTCTCAAACAATGTTTGTTTTTTATATGTAGAAGCCATTATGTGATGAACTGAGTTTAAAAATTTCATTTAAAAGATGTTTCCTAGAGAAATACTTGGAAAAAAGCATATTTTCAAATTATACCTACATCATCCAAAAGGATATTTTAATAAGAGAGATGTTGCAAATCCAACTTAACCCTCAATGCCAATTTTTAATATCTCCGTCGCAGCAGACCTGCATACTCAGCAAATTTCCAATGGAATATTGGTATTTTTCTATTTCCATATAAAAACCATGGGTTTAAGTTGTTAGAAATCAATATTATTTATTCAACTGGTTTAATATTGTGAACTGAATGTCAATTATTCTAGAAGTTTTGTAAATGTCAGCTGATTGTATTTTTACTATTATAGTAAGTTAGTTGGTTCCAAGGCAATTGTTGGTTCCTCTTCTTGAATATTAAAATTATTTTTTACAATTAATTGTGGGATATATTATTATATCACGACATGGTTATGGGCCCCAGCAAAATTAAATGCTTTTAAATAATTAGAAGTAAAGACGTTTTTGCCCTTAAAGTTGTATATGTTTTAAATAAGTAAAAATGGATGAGGATGACAAGTTAAGATCGCATTATTTGATGGAACCAATTTTAGTAACTGGAAATACAGAATGGAAGTTCTTTTGGAAGAAAAGGATTTACAGGAATTTATTGAAGATGACTTGGTTAAAAAGATTGTAGTCCAAGATGATGATGATGAGAAAGTTAAAAAGGAAAAAGAGAAAAAGATAGAAGGCTTACTAAAGAAACAAAGAAAATGCAAGTCTATAATAGTTCAAAGAATAGCGGACAGTCATTTAGAATATCTTAAAGATGCTAAGACACCAAATGAAATATGGGAAATTTTAACTACTAATTTCCAAAGAAGAGGAATTGCAACTCAGATTTATCTAAGGAAGAAATTACTTCAAATGAAAATAAAGGTTAATGAGTCCCTTGAATCTCATTTTCCTGAATTTTGATAAATTAATAAGAGAACTTCGTGGAGCTGATGTACGGATGGAAGAAAAAGACATTATTTGTCATTTATTCTTAACATTGCCAAAAAGGTACGAAGCAATAATTACTGTTAATTTTGTTAAATCAAAGCTCCTTGATGAAGAAACAAAAAGAAATAATGAAAAATTAAATAAGAAGTCAGAAAGCACAAACGAAATTAAATGGTACATAGACCATTTAATTTTATGGCCATTTTTATTTTGTGGTATTTAGCCACGGCACATATGATTAATTCTGAAGATTACTTTTATGAGTGTAAGGATCTTGACAATCCAATTAAAGTATCTGTAGCAAAATCTGGAGAACATTTGTTTGCAACATTTCACACAAGTGTATTTAATTAAGAATAAAAATGAGGTGTTTGACTGTCTTCAAAAGTATGAAGCTCAGGTAACAGCCAAGATTAATTTGAAGATTTCTCGACTTAGATGCGACAACGGAGGTGAATATATTTCAAATGAATTTAAACAGTTCTGCGAGAAGAAAGGCATCAGTGTGGAGTACACAGTTCCTCGGACGCCACAGCAAAATGGTAAAGCTGAGAGGATGAACAAAACAATTGTTGATCATGCAAGAGCAATGCTGTTAAGGTCAGGACTTTCAAAAGAAATGTGGTGTGAAGCTGTATTAACCAGTGTTTATCTCACAAACCGGAGTCCTACAGTATCTCTCAGGAACAAAACTCCTGCTGAAGCATGGTACGGTATTAAACCCAACATTAGAAATTTAAGAGTATTTGGTTGTGTATGCTATGTCCATGTAGCAAAAGAAAATCGATCGAAGTTTGATTCTAAATCAAAGAAAATATACATGATGGGTTATGCGCCAAATGGATATCGACTTTGGGATCCTGAAACTAGGAAGATAGTCATAGCAAGAGACGTTAAGTTTTACGAAAATGAATTCCCCAACCAGCAGTCAGAAATCAAAAATGGATTTTGGGATGATCCTTACTCAGAAGATAAAACACTAACGGAAGATGAAATACAAGCAGAAGAAGACCAAGAACTAACGACAAATGATGAAACTGAAGAACGACCAGTGCGACAGAGAAAACCACCAAAATGGACCGAAGACTTTGACATGTCATGCCTTGCTTTAATCTGCCAACAGATTATCAAAGTGTTTTGAAAAGCTTATATAAAAATAAATGGGAACAAGCAATGGAGGAAGAAATAAAGCCATTAAAAAAGAATAACACATGGAAATTAGTTCCACGTCCAGAAAACCGGAAAGTATTGGACTGTAAATGCAGTTTTAGAATCAAAGATCAAGGCGAGAAAGCTTTAAGGTATAAAACCCGATTACCATAGGCGTCATTTGGGGGGGCAAGGGGGGCAGTTGCCCCCCCAATAATTTCGGTGATTTTTTTTTTTTAATTGGAAATTAAAATGTTAGGTTATGTAATATGGTGAAATATTTATAACAATAATTATAAACTTCTGAATCAGACTTTAACAAAATGTCTACTTTGTATTATTTACACAAAACTCTTAAATTGACTCATTCTGCAATCGTCATCTGTAGCAGGAAGTCCTTTCTCCGGTCTACCTGCACGGACGACGTTACCGAATGCCGCCTCTCGGCCGTAGCGCTAGGCGAGTTCCGCGAGTTTGATGGCTGCAGAGGTTTACGGGAATCGTGTTTTAAAATTATGATAGAGATTGACTCTTAACTTTTTGTAAAAGTGGAAAGACGGACCTCGTCTTCTCTGGTTTTAGAATTTTTTAATAAAATTTATAATTTCAGTTATAACTGTCTAAAATCGTCTGTTTTTTCTAGGGGCACAAGTTTAATAGATGCAGAGGTTTACGGGGATCGTGTTTTAAAACTAACTAATTAAGATAGAGATTGGCTTTTGACTTTTTCTAAAAGTAAAGACGGATCTCGTCGGCTCTGTTTTTAGAATTTTTTAATACAATTTCTAATTTTAGCTATAACTGTCTAAAATTATCTTACCAAAGTGAGATTACCAAAGTGTAAGAAAGGAAATTTAGCACTGTTAATCTTCTTTAATATGACACATTAGTTGTAGCTCTAGGCTGCATTTAGCAAAAGATAACAGGGTTCTAAAAACCCTTTCATTTGCATCGGGAAAAACGGATGATTTTAGACAGTTATAGCTGAAATTAAAAATTTTATTTAAAAATTCTAAAATCAGAGCCGAAGAGACCCGTCTCTTTAATTTTAGAAAAGTTAAGATCCAATCTCTACCTTAATTGGTTAGTTTTAAAACACGATCGCCGTAAACCTCTGCAACTATAAAACTTTTCGCCACTAAAAACAGATGATTTTAGACAGTTATAACTGAAACTAGAAATTATATTTAAAAATTCTGAAACCAGAGAAGACGAGATCCGTTTCTCTACTTTTAGAAAAAGTTAAGAGTCCTCTATCTTAATTAGTTACGCTAATTAGTTACCGTACGCTAGTTATGTTTTGTAGTTAACTTTAAAACACGATTCCTGAGAACCTCTGCACTGTCTGCAGCCATCAAACTCGCCTAGCGCTATGGCCGCGAGGAGGCATTTGGTAACGTCGTTCGGGCTCAGGTAGAACGGAGCCTTGCCTTGGTTAAACATAACCTCTTTCGTGTGAAAAGGTAGATATAGTACTTCCGCTGATGTCCGATGTTTACACTTTACTGTTGTTTACTTGAAAATCAATCAATTTCCTTGCTGATGGGTAATCAAATGGGAAAATTACAAACTTTAAGGACTTGTAGGTCCCCTCTTTTTAATGGACAATTTACCAATTCACTTTAGAAACAACTTCACGCTAAGCTCTATCCAATATGGCACTGAAATCATTAAAATCTATTGCAAATTGTGTGAGGAGTTTCTTGTACAAAAACCCGTATCACGTATAAAATAATATGTATAGATGTTTTTGTAAATCATTATTTATCTTTTTTTAATCACTGAGTAATTTTTTACCTTTCTTGTCCTCAATAACAATTTAATTTTTTTAGGTAATGTAATGGGCAATATACCGTAGCTGTACTGATTCTAACCAACAATAGTTAAATGTTAAATGATTTTTAGTCCCTTATACGGCAGACTGCAAAGGTGCTTTTCAAAAACTAATTTTTGATAAAGATAAAACAATGTGTTTTATCATACAAACCTATGGAGTTTCAGTCTATGTATCCGACTGTAAAACTTTAGAGTTGTAAATAATATGCAATAAAAATAACTAAATAGTTATAAAATGATGTTTTTTATTTTAACGATTTAGCATCCATTAACCAATTAGCCTAAACCAATTAAATTTCTTAAGGTGTTTTACATCACAGTCACCACTGGCAGTTCCAGAAGAATAATGACTTTCTACAAATAGAAACATGTTATATAATCAAATTTTAATGCATTAGGGTATTGTTTTCATGGGTTTGTGAGATTATATTATAAGTTCACATTTTATGGACAGAATTAGCTTTTATTGACAGTTTTTAGCGAAATTTAAGAGGTTTGGCGTATTTTTGGGAAGGGGGGGAGGGGGTATGACCTTATGAAAATCTTGCCCCCCCAATCAGAATGCTGAAATGACGCCTATGCCGATTACTATCCAAGGGATTTCTACAAGAAAAGGGTTTTGATTACAATGAAACCTTTGCCCCAGTTGCCAAAATGACAACGTTACGAACTCTTCTGTCTGTTGCAGTAATGAATCACTATACCTACATGAAATGGATTTGAAAACAGCATTTCTAAATGGGACTTAAGATTGTTTAAAAGAACAAACTTTTTTGATAAAAAGTGTGTTAAATAATGATATTGAGGGGGAATGTTAGAAATCAATATTATTATTCAACTGGTTTAATATTATGAACTGAATGTCAATTATTCTAAGTTTTGTAAATTTCATCTGATTGTGTTTTTACTATTATAGTCAGTTAGTTGCATGTTTGTTTTGTTAAAAGAAATGTACTTTTCTTGGAATACTAAAATTATTTTCCACAATTAATGTGGGATATATTATCATCCCACATTAATTGTGATTCGAATACTCCTTTGACCAATGTAGTAGTCAAAGACTCTCATGCTAACTTGAATGACACTAAATTGACTAACTGCCAAGACGTTGTGAATGAAACTCAAAACAATTGTGAAGAAAACCATTCTGTTTATGAATAATTCGAAGGGAGTAACTCTCAAATTGGTGGCAAACCTAATGCATGGAATCGTGTAGCTTACCGTAGGAGTGATAGGAGAAAGCCTAGGACTAGTGCTGCAGTAATTGGAACAAAGACTCAATCTAGTGAAGATACAAAGGTGCGTGCTGTGGCCAAAAAGGATTGGATTTTTGTTTCTAGGCTGTCAGCCGAGGTTACTAAGGAAGACATAGAACTGTATATGAAGCCAGCCACTATTGATGCTGAGTGTGTTGCACTTGATGCTCCGTTCTGGCCGGAAGGGACTCTTGTGCGGGAATTTGTTGTGAAAACACCTAGGCCTAGTTTTGTCAAGTCACAAACTTTTAATTAGCTTCTTGATGATCATTTTTGCACGTGTTGTTGAATTCACAATAATAAACACACTTTTACGACTAACCAACACTTTATTTTCTAAGTATATTACATGGTTTGATTTTTTATATTACATGAATGACAATATGGAATATGAAACACCAAATCTAATCTCAGTTTTAGTTTTTATGTTTTCCAGTAAATTCGTATTTTTAGTACTAAAATCTTTTAACAATCTCTTATTAAAGTGTTTTCAGTGAAATAAAGCAATAGATTTTATTAGGCAGTGGAGGAAATTAAAGAAATTTACATCAACTGGAACCGGCACTGAATGCACCTTTCTGTCTGTAAGATCACCACCTCAAATTTTCAGAAGGCCAGAACTTTCTTATTTGACGACCTAAATGAGCAAATGTTTTTTTCTAAATAACTATAACAATCCCAGCTTTAACTTCATCAAAGGCTTTTCACTAAATAATGTATAGTTACTTTTTTATTTGAACTTAAAGTTTGCAGCCTTGCTCTCCAACGCCCAGTAGAAGCAAGATTAAGGCACATGGTGCAGAATCTAACTCAAAGGGACAAATTTAGGTCAAAATCGTTAGTTTGGTGATTTTTAACTACTATTGAAAAGATGAGTAAAGGAAAAAATAAAGCAGGACCTAAATGCGGGATCTGTACTAAGATAGTGACAGGTAAAAGCAAGGCCGTACAATGTGATCTGGACTGTGATTTGTGGTTTCATGCAACATGTCTGGGAATAAGTGCAAAAGAATATGAACATTTATCTGCTCCAGAGGTAAATTGGTCTTGTGAGAAATGTGGGTTAAAGGAGTCTAACAAACTTCTCAAAAATGAGGTTAGTAATCTTTCTCAGGTAATTAATACTCTACAAATGGACATTGCTGAATATAAGCAGTTATATGAAGACACTCGTAAGCAGAACACTTGTCTCAGCGAACTTGTACTAGTTAGAGAGCAGGAAATTGCTAAACTTCAACAAGAAATTGATGCACTGCCCAAATCTAGCAATGCTGTAAGAATTGACAAAACTCAGCCCTCATGGGCTTCAATCTCGTTGAGGGAATTTCCTCCATTAAGTCTAAGTAATCGTTTCTCGTGTTTGCAAGATGAAGAAGTTAATAGTGAGGACGGAACCAAGAGTACATCATGTGGATCATTTAACATCATAAATTATGTAGCTAGGCCTACCAAGGGAAACCACAGTAGGCCTAAGCCCACCGTGCCTACTGCTAGCACTCCTAAACAGGCTAGCCTAGTCAAAAATATACTTTGTGATGGGATTGCACAAAGACCAAAATCTCAAGTGCACGTGAATGAACTCAGGAATGCTCCTAAATCCGCCGATCCAAAATCTAATAGTAGGCCTAAGGGCAACAAAACTCTGATCTCGGAAGAGGCAGTAGGTGTAAGTGTAGTTAACATAAACTCGGGTAAACAAAAGTGCAGCAAAAAGGTTCTAATACTAAGTGACAGTCATGGCCGTGACCTAGGTTTCAAACTACAAAATAGGCTTGATAGGAGTTATAATGTGTTTTCGGTGTGCAGGCCTGGTGCAAGAATTCTGAATGTGATAGATGAAGCTGACAGCTTCACATGTAACTTTACAAAAAGTGATTATGTCATTATTATTGCTGGCAGTAATGACATTAAACCTAACCTCAAGACAATCTTATCTGAGAGAGTGAAGCTCAAGATTTCTGAGCTTAAATCTAAGGTAAATGTTATTTTTCTTACTCTGCCGCCCAGGTTTGACAGGCCTGAGCTCAACGAAGTTGTAAATCAATGTAATATGGACTTGTATGAAAATGAAGCAATTGCTGGCTGTAACTTGGTGCCTTTCAACTCATTTCAGCGGAGATTTTTCACCCAACATGGACAACACTTAAATAACCTCGGTAAAGTCAAGTTATGTAATGATCTAGCTAGTTTTTTGGTGAGAACTGATAATGCAACAGAACAGTCTTTTTTAGTAATAAGTTAGATTTTAGTCATGTAACTGGTAGGCCTATATCAAACTCTGAGTGTAAGAATACAAGCCAGTCGAGTGGTAGCCATAAGATTGTTGAACCTTGTTTAAATATTTTGCAAGTCAACATTCAATGCATCCGTAACAAAATCTTAGAGTTAGAGCATTTCTGTGATAGTAAAAATATTAATGTAGTTTGCGTCTCTGAGCACTGGCTCAAAATTGATCAATGTGACTATTTTATTCCATCTGGCTTTGTAAAAGGTAATATAGTTTGCAGGAAAGAGATGAAAAATGGTGGTACAGCTATTTTTGTTAAAGATAACCTTAGATTTTCAGAACTCGACCTAGGAAAATTTAATTCTGAATTGCATTTTGAGTTATGTGGTATAAAATTAACTGAGCTCAATCTGTGTATAGTTAGCATATATAGATCTCCAAGCGGAAGCATTGATATTTTTTTAAATTTATTTGAAGCTGCCCTTAAGGCGATCTTGAAAAAGTGTAATGTTATGATATGTGGTGATTTTAATATTAATTTTCTTGATAATGAGTCTCATGAAACTACTGCTTTTTTAAACATATTAAGATCCTTAAATTTAACTATCACCAATAAATTACCTACTCGCTTCGATGCCTGTCTTGATAATATAATTGTGAACTTTCCAAAAAGCTTTTATGAAATTAGTAAGTTCAGTGGCCTTTTTGCAGATCATGACCCTCTGGTAATTAAATATTTTAATAATGATAATCTTAAGACTAGTGCAGCCAAACCAAATAATAGTTTTATAAGGACTCAGACTGAAAAGCAAATAAATCATTTTAGAGTACTTTTGCAGACTGAAAAAATCAATAGCATTGAAGAGTACTTAGATGGCAAAATAGATGTAAAAACTCTTTTTGATAGTTATTTTAAGAATTTTGTTCATCTATGGCATTTTTGTTCACCTTTAAAAAAATCTGTATTATTTAAAAACATTAAAAAAAGAGTAAATTGGTATACTGAACGGGCAGCTGATTTGAAAAATAAAATGCTAGCCTACCATTCAATGTATAAAAACTTAGCTAAAATTGGATCTGCTAATGCTGATGCTGCTTACAGATTGTACATTCACTTTAAAAAATTATATAGGAATGAACTTGAAAAAGCCAAAAAAGAAGCCTGTGAGGAGTATATTGAAAATTCATCTAATAAATGCAAAGCAGCATGGGACGTCATCACTAAGGAACACACACCTTTTCGATCTAATGACATTTACATTGATCCTGAGCACTTAAACTCATATTTCTTAAATTGTGCCCTAGATCTCAAGACTCACATGACAACATCATCTACACAGGACACGGTTATGTCAGGTGTTAAACCTGGCGTACCAACCTTTCATTGGAACACCATCACATCTGAACAGGTACATAAAGCTGTTTCTAAATTATCAAATTCCAAAACAATGGATTTTTATTGGCTCTCTAATTACATTTTGAAACAAGTAATAAATTTGGTTTCTGACTCACTTGCTTTCATTTTCACTGAATGTCTCAAAAATGGATACTTTTCTGATCTTTTAAAAATAAGTAAAATCATCCCAGTCTTTAAAAAAGGTGACAAACATCTCCCACAAAACTATCGGCCAATTTCCATTGTTCCTGTTGTTTCCAAAATTTTTGAATCTCTTATTTACCAACAAATTAGTAAACATTTTGAATCCTTTAATTTACTTGCTGACCATCAATATGGCTTTAGAGAAAAAAGGTCAACTGTCTCTCAGTCATGCAGGTAGTTGATAAGACTTTGAACTCGTTTGAAAGCAATGAGTCAGTTGCCCTCACTCTTTTTGATTTAAGTAAAGCTTTTGACTGCGTGCCTTTTGATAAATTATTGATGAAACTAAAGTATTATGGTGTTAATGATCTTTCAATAAAAATTTTTGAGTCATATTTGTCAAACAGAAAACAATATGTTGCAATTAAAGGTAACATTTCAACTGTGGGCAGTGTAACCTCGGGTGTCCCCCAGGGCTCTGTGCTTGGCCCCTTCTTTTTCATTGTTTATATTAACGATTTTGCAGTCAATGAGGAGGTTACCCCAGTTATATATGCAGATGACACCACACTCATGACCTCAGACAAAAATATTCCGAACATGAATGAATTAATGCACAGTGCAGAAAAGGTGGCAATCAACTGGTTTACCACTAATGAATTGCCTTGTAATGCTCAGAAAACTCAAAACATTATTTTAAGCCTCTCTCAGAATGCTGAAAATCAGTCTGTAAAACTTCTTGGAATATCTATAGACAATAAACTTAACTGGTCTGAGCATGTCAATAGAGTCACTAGTAAAGTCAGTAGAGTAGCCTACTTGTTCTGGAAATTAAAAAAAGTAGTTTCTTTTGAATACCTTCGAATGGCTTATTTTGGACTCTTTCAATCCCACATTGCTTATGGACTCATTCTATGGGGTCACTCCTGTCATGTTTCTAAAATACTCCTAATTCAGAAGAAGGTCTTGCGAACAATATGCGGGGCGGACCCCTTGGAACACTGCCGACCACTTTTTAAACAAACACGAATCATGACAATATATAATCTTTATATTTTTCATTTACTGTTACACACCAAAACTAATTTACAGCATTTCGTCACAAGGAAAGATATACATACACACAACACCCGTGGGAAATCTCAAATTGACGTCCCTCACCACAGACTGGCCCTCACTGGCAACTCTCATAAGGTAAATTGCATTCGTTTTTATAATAAGTTGCCTCAATCTTTTCAAAATTTAAGTTTTCGACAATTCAAAATTAGATTAAGTGATTGGCTAATTGATAATCCGTTTTATTCCATTCAAGAATTTCTGTCACTCCGCATCAACAATCTGTAAGTACGTTAGATCAAGTACTGTGATAAATTAGTATTAAGACTTTGACTTTGTAAATTCCATGACGTGGCCTATTTCATGTATCATGACCAATGGCAATAAAGTTTCTTGATTCTTGATTCTTGTTTACATTCTGGCGACTAGTTTCGACAGTCTATGCTGTCATCTTCAGACCGTCGGACCTCGCACTGGGGACAAGATGGCGGACGTTGACTGGTGTAGGTGGCGGTGGTGCGCATTAAGAGCGCTACTGTCGCTCCCACAATCCTCTTCATTCACTGACTTTCTCCGTCGGCTGTCTGTCTCGTTGTCGTCTGCTTTAATTTTCTTCTTCTGTTCGAGTGTTTTTTTAAGTGTTTGTATATGGTTTCGGATTCAAAATTTAGTTGTTCATTAATTAATAACTCTTCTTCTTTTTGTTTTGCTTTTAAAATAAATAATTCTTCCCAAGCTGACATATTATTACCTTTTGGGCATAGTTTCATGATTTTCATATTTTCCTCCATTGAATTTAAGTTGTGTTTGTTTGTTAGAAGATGTTTAGCGACATTTGAGCGTTCTGGTTTGTTATTTTTCCAAGCAGAGATATGGTTCTTAAATCTTTTATTGAAGTTGATTGATTGTCCTATATAATATTCTTTACAGTCGTTGCATTCAATTTTGTATATTCCTGATCGGTTGTATGGGTTTTCATTTTCAATGGTCCTGTGCAATATTTTTTCAAGGCTATTGTTGGTTTTGTACGCTATGTTAAAGTTGAACTTTTTGAATTTGTTAGCTACTTTTATGCATTCTTTTCCTGTATAATTAAATGTGGCATAGTGTTTCTGTTGTTCTTCTTTTTCCTTGTGTAGTGTAGTGTTATTTCTAAGTTTTTCTTCGTTTCTTAATTTTCTCTGAATTTTTCTTCCTATATCATCTATGATCGAAGGCTTGTATCCATTGGCAATGGCAATTTGTTTTATTATTCGTATTTCCTTTTCACGGTCTTCTTTATTTAGTGGTAATTTGTATGCTCGGAATAGCATTGATCTGAAACTAGCTGTTTTGTGTGTATACGGGTGGTTAGATTTGTTGTTTATAGTGACGTCTGATTGTGTAGGTTTTCTGTATAGTTAAGAAGAAGAAGAGTTATTAATTAATGAACAACTAAATTTTGAATCCGAAACCATATACAAACACTTAAAAAAACACTCGAACAGAAGAAGAAAATTAAAGCAGACGACAACGAGACAGACAGCCGACGGAGAAAGTCAGTGAACGAGTGAATGAAGAGGATTGTGGGAGCGACAGTAGCGCTCTTAATGCGCACCACCTTCACTTCACTTATCACTTATGTAGCGTCTCCTCCGCAGTCCCAGGGAAAGGGGGATTGTCAGGTTCAGGTTAGGTTCGGTGTTCGGTTATGGTTAGGGTTGGTTTGTGGTGAGGTTAGGTTAAGTCAATTCGTCATTGTAAAATTCCTGTAATGTATAGTATGGTTTTGTTATGAGGTAGTTTTTGAGTAGTTTGAGTAGTTTTTGTCTGTTATTTAGTTTGATGGCGTCTGGAAGTCTGTTGAGTATCTTGGCTCCGGCGTAGTTCGGATGGTTCTGGGACTTCTGAAGTCTATGGTAGGGAAGGTCGATATCGTTCCTTCTTCTTGTCTGATATTGATGGACGTCCGATCTGGTGTTGAGATTGTAGTGTAGGCAATGCGCAACTGATTCGTAGATGTATGTTGATGTAACTGTTAATATTTTGTTAGCTATGAAATATGGCTTGCAGTGTTCTTGGGGGGGTAGTTTGTTGATTACTCTGATCGCCTTCTTTTGTAGGATTAGTATTGGTTGGAGGTTTGATTGTGCTGCTGCTCCCCATGCTATTATGCCAAATCTAATTCTTGATGCAAAAAGGGAGTGATATGCTGTGATGGCTGTTGGTTTGCCAGCTATGTTGCGTATGCGTTTGATGGCGTACAATGCTGTGGAGAGTTTTTTCTGTAGGTCTTCTGTGTGGTATTTCCAAGTAAGGCTTTCGTCTATGTGCAATCCAAGGAACTTGGTGTGTGTGGCTATTGTGAAGTTGTTGGCTGGTCTATTGGGGGTGTTGTCTTGGGTTTTTTTGGCTGTGGTAAAATTTATTTTAAAGGTTTTTGATTGATTTATTTCGAGTTTTAATTGTGATAATGTAGTGGATGCAGCTTCTATTGTGTTTGTCAGTTGAATTGATGCTTCATTGCTGTTTTTTCCTGGTATGAGCAGGGTTGTATCATCCGCAAACATGATGCAGGATGTTTTTGGTGGCAGGTTAGTCGGCAAGCTGTTTATGTAAATTAAAAACAACAGTGGGCCCAGGATTGATCCTTGTGGCACTGCATTCTTCATTTTTTCCAGGGGTGATCGGATTTTTTGTTTTATGTTGTTGTGTGTAAAGTCTATTTCTACTGTTTGTAGTCTATCGGTTAGGTAACTCTCAAGTAAATTTAGCGCATTGCCTATAACTCCAATGTCGTGTAATCTGTTGATTAATATCTTCCAGTCGAGACAGTCAAATGCTTTTCGCAAATCTAGGAATATTGCAGTGGTTTGTGTATTATCTTCCCAGCTTGTAGTAATATATTTTAACAGATCGGATATTGCTGTGTTTATGGATTTGTTAGCTCTAAATCCGTGTTGATCCGGTGATATTTTGTTATTTTTCTCCAGATAGTTGATCAGTTGATTGTATATTGTTCGTTCAAGGTATTTTGATACCGCAGGAAGGATCGCTAGTGGTCTGTAGTTTTCTATGTTTTGTTTGTCTTTATTTTTATGTTTTGGGTACACTAGGGATACTTTCATATTCTTGGGAACTGTGTTAGCTTCTAATGATGAGTTGATGATGTTTCTAATAGGCTCAATGAGCTCATTTTTGCAGTGCATCAGTAGTTTTCCTGGTATTTCATCTATCCCTGCAGCGTAACTATGTTTTGTGTCTTTGATAATATTCATTAAGTCGGTTGTCGATATAGGTTTGAAGTTTGTAAAGTATGTTTGTGATGGGTTGTTGGTTGTTTGAGGTTCTGTTGTATCTGATTGTCCTATGCTTAGGAAGTATTTGTTAAAAGTTTCTGCAATCTTGTAGGGGTTGGTTTCTGGTCCCTTGTTTGTTTGTATTGTAACAATATTTTCAGGGGGTTTGGCTTTGTTCCTTTCCTGGTTGATTATTTTCCAAGTCTCCTTGGTTCTGTTCGAGGCGTTGTGTATCTGGTTAGAAATTTTTTCTTGTTTTTCATTTTTTATTAATTGGTCATATTGGGTTTTTAAGTGACTGTAGGAGTGTTTATCTGTTGCTGCGCCTGAGAGTTCATATTTCTGTCTTGCATCAAGTACATTCTGTTTTAGATTTATCAATTGAGGTGTAGGCCTTATGTACATTTTGTTCCTGTGAGACTTTATCTTTTTAGTTTTTCTTGGTGCAATTGAGTCAATGTAGAGTCGAAGTGTTGTTATAAGACCGTCATATTTGTCATCAGGTGTATGGGAGTTGTAAACTAATTGCCAATTTTCATTAGTTATGGCCAGTCGTATTTCTTCCATGTTTTGTTCTGAGAAGTTTCTGGAAATGCAGGTTATGTTAGGCTGATTCAGTTTTGTTGTCGGGAAAGTGCTCATAACTGCACAGTGGTCTGAGAATGTTGTGGTTATTACCTTCGATTTAGTATTCTTGATGTTAGTCACAAAAATGTCAATTCCAGTTTCTGAATTTGTTGTCAACCTAGTGGGTGGAAGCTCCTGGATGGTTAAGTTATGTTGTTCCAGTAGGGTGAAGTGGGGTAATTGGGATCGCGGGGCTATTGGAGTCGTGAAATATAACTTTTTTATTAATAACATTAAAAATTTGCAAATGATTTTCTATAAAAATTTGTAATTTTTTCTTTGTACTTATACATTAAAACATCAAATAAAACAAATTAAACTATTTTTTTATGTTTTTCTAAATTTTGTCTGCAATTCAACTTTTTCCGCAAATTTAATGGTGCGTTTTCTATCTGTTTAAAATTGTTTCCAAGAAACTGAGGAAACAAATGAAAATTTCCAAGTTGCTAATTTTAATGTGGAGAATCCAAAAACACCATTTATTTGGTGATAGGGGCATGAACAAATATTTTACAGCCATGATTCCAATTGCCCCAGTTAAAATACTTACTGGGGTAATTGGAATCATGAATGATGGGGCAACTGGGATCACCATAGTAAAATCTTAATTTAAGTGATATATCAGTTTAAAGTGATTGCCTTGTTACTATAGTGACTAAAAACAATTAGAGGTTGTATTCTATGAACTTAATTTTAAGAAGAAAAACTATGATGGAGAAAATTTTAATTAGGAGGACATCCTAGTTCACCTTCCGGAACCGATTCTAGAACGCCGAGAGTAACTTAAATTTAAAGTTTCTTTTGCGTCATACAACATCCAAAAGGCCTAAATTTATGGTGTTGTGTACATATGCAAATAGTTTTTTTCAAAAACATTGCTTAGGCCTAATGACATTAGCATTGGGAAGTTACAATAAGTTAAAGACAACGCAAAATGACAAGCTTAATGGCATAAGAAACTCAAAATTTGTAGAAAATAAAAAAGTATAAATACATAGTGAGAAAATAAACTGATTAATGCAAAATTCAAGCACTTTTGATGATAAGGTAAGAAATGATGTTATTTTCTATGTAATTTACATAAACTATAATTTATACTATTTCCGCAATTTTTAATTCCGCTAATCTTCTGAATAAAAAAGTTTATAACTTTTTAATGGTCAAAGATAAAAAATATAAAAAATATGTTCTGAAAAGCTGGTTTTTCAGAGCATATTCCAATAGCCCCACTTACTAATACATTGGCTCATATGGGAGTTTTCAGCCGTGATTCCATTTGCCCCAGTATGAAGGGGTAACTGGGATCACTAGCAGCCATTAAAAAAAAAATTTTAAAAAATTATTTGAGTAATGATACAATTGAGGAAAAAATATATTGTATAGAACGGAAACCATGGAAATAGGTGTGCTAATTTTTATTACTATGGGTTAGTCCCTTTATTTCCTATATTACTTCAAAAATGAATTATGCCATTTCCTGATCCCAATTACCCCACTTCACCCTATGTGGGTGAGTTCGGATAGGCCTGGGCTGTTTTTCAATGTGTTAATGTTTGCATCTCCTAGAATTATGATTTTTTTGTTTTTGCAGGACATTTCCATGAGGTAGGTATCTAGTCTTTGTATAAAGTCTGGTAGAGCGCCTAAGGGTGATCTGTATAGACAGTTTATAACGTATGTGTCGGTGCCTATCCTAAGTTCTACTGAAGCAAGCTCAAAATTAATTTCAATGGCATGTTTAGTCACATCAATTACCCTAACTTGTTCATTTAGGCCTGTGTACACGTATATTGCTACACCTCCCCACCTATGTTCAGTCCGTGAGAAGTGTGTGATCATTTGATAAGCTGGTATATGTGTTGCTTCGAGTTTATCTGCAGTGACTCCGTGTTCTGCTATCAGTAGTATATGCGGCTTTAGTGTTGATAATTCGAGGCTCAGTACGTCTATTTTTTGTTGCAGTCCTCTCTGGATGTTTAAGTATAGGATTTTAAGATTTATTTGGGTCAGTTTCATCTGTGTAGTTCTGTGTTTATTGTTTCTTGGGGGGCTTGGTATGTTTACATTTGGCCTAACTAGTTTTTTGAGTTCAATTGAATGATAGTTGTTTCCAATGGCTCTGGCTTGTTTGTATCATTGTCAAATGGTAAGTCAGCTGAGTTTGTGTCAGCTTGAGTAGTTGTATCCAAGGGGTCTGGTTTGTTTGAATCATTGTCAACATCTGCTGAATTGTTGTCAGTTTGATTTGTGAGTGGTTGGATGTCCTGTGTGCAGTTTGACATCTGTTGATTTAGAAGATGCTCCACTTCCTTTGCAAAATGTTTTGCTAAGGTATGTCCTCCTAATCTGTTAAGATGTATGCCATCTCTGGCTAGCTCTCTATGTCCAATGGCAAGGTTAGGGTTTGTATAGCCTATTTTTAGTTGTTGACACATAAAGTGAAATGCTTCGTTTACTTGGTCGATTTGTTGTTTGGGTGTGTCCATTCGGTAGAGGATACCGCTAACCAACCATTTTGTGTCAGGAAATTTTTTTATGGCTGCTTCCAGTGTATACCACTGTAGCATGTATGGGATTTTTTTAATTTTTTGTTACTGAATTAAAATAAATAAAATTGTTTTAATCGCAATTTTAATTAAAAGAACTCTGCTCAAGAAAAATCAGGAAACAAACTATTGTAGAATTATTAGAAGTAGGGAAACCAGATGTCACAGGATTATCAGGCCTAAACTTTGCAACTCAGATCAGGAAAGATTTGTAAGAATAGGTGAGACGTGATTGGTGGAATCGCGGGCTGAACTGCTGAACAATAAGTTGTCTCAGCCAATCAGAACGCAGTTGTTCAGCAGTATATAACGCGAGCGTTGGCCACCAACGGTCTTTTTAAAGTAAAGTTTGATTGTGTAAAGGTGGTCAGTAGTGTTCTTAAAGTTTCAGTTACCCCTTTTTGGGTGAGTAAATTTTCAATTATTATTTTAGATTAAATTTTTATAGTTTTAAAGTTGCCGTTCAATTTAACATGTCTCATCTATTCATTTCAGGTTTAATTATTTTGCCCTTCTGGCGTACTAATTCTATTGTATTTTTTTAGGGCTCATGAATTTAAGACGAATTTAATACAAGAAAAATTAAGTTTTGAAGTTAAATAAAGTCAGAGTAAAATTAAAGGATTGAGCAGAGCATAAAATAAAATATAGCCTAGACTAATCCAAGAAGGTTTATTCAGTTGTTAAGTTTTATTAGAAGATGTTTGTTTTAATATTGCAAGAATAAAATAGTATTTAATGATTTCAAGATCTTTTATTTGTCTACGCTACACCACAAAGGGCGCATTATATGGTTGGGTGTTGATTCATTGTGTAAGTTGTTTGTGCCTATATGTATAACAACAATTTCTGGTAGGCCGTTGTCATGTTGTTCCCGTATGTATTTACTGAGGTCCTGAATGCGGGCACCTGGCATATATATAATTTTAGTATTGTCATCCTCGATAAAGTCTGATAATCCTTTAACTATCGAGTCACCGATGATGAGTATTTCAGTTTCTCTATTTTGTTCATCGTCTGTGGGTAGGCCTATGTCGTCAAATGGGTCATCGCTTTGTTCCGCATCTACTTTCGCCCTGTTTGTAGGAGTGGTGGGTCAACTGGTGCAATGGGTCTGTGTCTTTGTTTTTGTGGTCAGAGATGATTAGACCTGGCTTAGATTTATGGGGGTTTGCGAAATCTCGGCTATCGTAGAATGAAGTCTCATGATGGTCCGTTCTGCATCCAATAATTCAGTTTTAGTGCTATTTCGTTCTTGATGGATTTTTGGAGTTTGTCACTTGTTTGACTTAGATTTGTATGATATTCCTCAATTATCGATTGTAGCTGTTCATTTTTTATCAATGTTGCGCTTAGTCTGTCGCAGAGTTCATCATATGTTGCGTTATTCTTCTGGGTTACCGTTTCAGCATATGAGTGCTGCGTTTTTGAGGTGATGTCATGGAGTACTGTGCCTGGTGTCTGTAGGTTCCCATCCATGTCCGGGTTGTTGAGGTGTCTACTAGGTGATTTCTGAGTTCCTTTGGGCTGTCCATTTTCCTTATCCTCTGGTGGGTCAGTAGGTTTGTTGATTGGGCCTTTTTTCCCATTTAATTTCTTCTTTGGGGTTTTTTTCTTACAACTTGTGCATTTCCAGGTTATTGGGTTTGACTCTGGTGCATTTTGAATTTTGTTGTATAACCTGTTTGTTATTTTTCCGCAGGCTATATGGTACCATTTCAGGCAGCCATCACATAGCACCGCTTCGTCGTCTTCATTTACCTGAGTAGAGCATGTTCCGCAATTATATATCTGGGCAACTTCATCTTAGCCTAAAACTTATGTCTATTTTAATTTGCAGCCCGGATAGGCTATGTTAATTAATGCAATAAATGTTGGATAAAATGTTTTGTAGCCTATTTTTTTTTCCCTTGTTTGATTGTGTTGTATAGGCCTGCCTAAATTTTAACCTGCTTGGATTTTCTACAGTTCTGATGGAGTGGACTGTTTGGTGTGGTTTGGTGGTACTTTTGCCTAGGCCTAGTCTGTCTTTGGATTCGGTCTTGAATTCTTGTAGCCTATGCTGCCTATTCTGCTGCTCCTATGTTGTTGGGTTGGTTTGTTGAGGTAGTTGCAGTAAAATAGTGAGTATGAAACGTCTAACTAGCTCTGTTTGTAGGTATATGTTGTGTAGTAGTACTGTAGTGATGTAAAGTCAGTCAATAGTTTGCATAGGCCCTAGCCTAGTGTGAGTAATGCAATACAGTACGTGTTTAATCAGGCTTGTACAATAGATGTGGGTATCGTTAATGCAATAAATAAGTTTGTAATTTGTTACCTGTTTTGTGGGTAAGGTTTGTGAGGATGGTAGGTTGTCGTAAATTTGATTTTGGGATAACAGGTTAGAAATTTGTGAAAATGGATTTGTTGATGAGGACAGGGAAATGGCCGCCGTCTTCGATCTTCTTTCCGGTCTCCTTGGGTATTTCAAGTTTACGATATTTTAGTGTATGGATACTGAATTCTATTGTTTCTAAGTAAAAAGCACACTTTAAATTACTATTTTGAAAGGTTTCAGATTATAAAATTTAGTTAAAATATTAAATTCAATGAATTAAATGTGGAGCATTAACAGAGCTGATGTTGACGTCACCAAGCAGGAGTACCACATCCCCTACCGCCACCTACCCACCTACACCAGTCAACGTCCGCCATCTTGTCCCCAGTGCGAGGTCCGACGGTCTGAAGATGACAGCATAGACTGTCGAAACTAGTCGCCAGAATGTAAACCATGTAATATATAGAAAATAAAGTGTTGGTTAGTCGTAAAAGTGTGTTTATCATTGTGACAAACTTTTAGCGAAGCCCCAGGTAAGCCTATTGAGTGAGTCTCGTCTCAACAACCAATCACCTGAACTTGTATGCAAATAATATACAACTCAATCTTTGTGCTATCAATATTCAGTGCATCCGAAACAAACTTCCTGAACTGGAACTTTTGTGTGATGAAAATAAGCTTGACGTCCTTTGCATATGTGAACATTGGCTCACCGAGGAAGAAAGTCAGTACTACAGCAAAATATCAGACCTAGTTCTTGTGTCAAAGTACTGTCGCAGAACCCAGTGGGGTGGAGCATCTCTCTACATCAGAAAATCATGGAAATATACCAAGCTGGACTTGCAAAATTTCAATGAAGACATGAATGATGAGTTTGCTGGTGTCATCATAGATAACCTAGGTCTAGTTGTTCTAACCACGTACAGGTCACCAAGTGGGACTTTTGAGCGATTTTTTTATCTATTGGAACTATGTTTAAGTTTTATTGTATCTTTAAGATTGCCAATACTCATTGGCACTGACCATAATGTAAACCCTTTGACCCATCCGAATGAGTCTCAGGACTTCTTTAATATTCTACGTAGTTTTAATATTTATCCTAGTATAACTGAACCTACGAGAGGGGATTCTCCCCTTGATACAGTCTTAACAAATTTAGATGTTTGGCATTATGAAGCAAGTATCAGTTCACATGCAATACCTGATCATAAGCATGTCTTCCTTTCAATGAAACACTGGAATGTGAATTCCAGAAATACTAGCAGTAGGCTAATTTCTTTCAGAAGCTTTAGTAATGCTAATCAACAACTTTTTGTAGATTTACTGATTTCACTCAATAAAAACTTTTGTGTTTCCCCACTTGAGGATTTGAACCATGAATTTGAGGTTTTCTTTATGAATTTTAAGCATAATTTTGATTTTTGTTTCTCTAAAATGACTAAAAAAGTAAACCCATGTAAATCTAGTAAACCCATGTAAAATAACACTCATTCTTATAATATTCGTTTAAATCGTAGAATAGAAAGGCACAATTTAAAGTTTTTCAAAAAGAAAACTGTCTACATGGGAACTAAATTTCTTCATCTCCTCCCTCGGAAATTCATTGATGAGATTGATATAAACAATTTTAAAATAAAGCTAAGGGATTACTTGCTGAAAATTCCACTCTATTCTTTTGAAGAATTTTTGGAAATTAGACACAACTGATTCACCTGTGGTTTTAAAGAATACTAAAAAAAGACTGTTTTATTGTTATGTATAATCTACTTTAATTTAATTATAGCCTACCAATGTAAGGAAGGAAACATGTAATTTTGGTTTTGTTATTCATCTGACACTATTCATGTACAATGTGCATATTATGAATAAAGCTGTTTTGATTGATTGATTGATTGATTGATAGTAGGCCTAGCTGTGGAAAAAAAGTCTGATAAGAGATGTGACTGGTACACACCTGAATTGGCTAAAATGAGATCCTTAATATTAACTTTATGTGACCTTTCAAAGTCTAGGCCTGATCTTTTGCCTGAAATGCGCCGGCGGAGGAGAGAATATCGCTTGGCGGTGAAGGAGGCTAAGCAGACTGCTGTAGCTGCAGCCATCGCTGAATCAGCAAACCCATGTAGGGCGGCATGGAGCCACATAAATTCCTGCAGGACCCAAGACTCATCGTCTAAGAATGACTTTGCTACAGCTGACTATTTCAATAAGTTTTTTTATTGTGACAGTGGACAAGTTAGTAAGTAGCTGTAACCCCGAAATGTTGCATAACACTCCTTTTGTTGACCTGAATTGTATTCCTCCAACTCCTTTTTCATTTAATTGAAAAGAAGTTTAAGAACAGGATATAATAAATTGTGTCTATCGATTTAAGTCCTCCAAAAGTAGGGACTTGTATGATATGTCTGTTGATATGTTAAAGCGGGTCACACACGCTGTGGTCCCACTTATAACCTGCCTTGTAAACAAATGTCTAAATCAGGGAGTTTTTCCAGATATTCTGAAGGTAACGAGAACTGTTCCTGTGTTCAAAAAGGGCCCGAAAGATGATGTTGCGAGCTATAGGCCAATATCTCTCATCCCAGTTTTTGCTAAGATTTTAGAGTCTGTAATGCAGGATCAGCTGTGCGAGTACTTTGAGACTTGCCGTCTCCTAGTTCCGGCACAGTACAGCTTCAGGAGGGGTAGATCCACGACGGCTGCCATGGATCCCCTGCTGCAGGTCGTGCTGGGCTCTTTTGAGCGGAAGTTCTCCACAGCTGTACTCCTATGTGATTTATCATGCGCCTTTGATTGCGTGTCTCATGACCTCTTATTATTGAAGCTCGAGAGATATGGGGTTAGAGACTCGGCCCTGGAACTCGTTAGGTCCTATCTTTGTAGGAGAAAGCAGGTCGTGGACTGGGATGGTGGTCTCTCTCTCCCCCTGGACGTCAAGCATGGAGTCCCACAGGGCTCCATTCTTGGCCCGTTCCTCTTTGTTGTTGCCATTAATGACCTCTTTTTTAAGGTCTCGGGGAATGTTTTATTTTATGCAGACGACACAACGCTGTTCTCGAGCCATTCTGATTTGGATCGCCAGATCTTCAGTCCAGGACCTGCTTGTGGTAGCATCACAATGGTTTCGTACCAACAGATTGTGCCTGAATGAGTCCAAAACACAGGAAATAGTATTCAGTCTGTGTAGGGACCTGGACGGAAATGAACCTGTCAAGCTGTTGGGTTTCACGCTCGACCCTTGGCTCTCTTGGAACAACCATGTAGATAATATCTGTGTTAAGCTTAGTAGAGTTATCTATTTGCTAAGACGTTTGAAAGTTGACGCTAATGGCCATACCGAGTTAATTTCTCTTTTGACATGTGTAAGATTTTATAAATTTTTTTCTGTAATTTTAATGTTAAATTTTATTGTTTGTTGTTTGGTAAAATAGTTTAACTTTAATGTTAAATTTTTTATTGTTTTTTTATTTGTTAAAAATTTAATGTTGAATTTTATGGTCTGTTATTTGGTAAAAAATAATTTATATCACTGCATTACATTTCTCTCTTTTGACTCTTGTTAAGATTTTTTATGAATTTTAGATTTTTTATGATTCTTATGATTTTTTATGATTCTTATCAGAAACACTGCCTACTCCTGACCGTAGCCTCTCTGCTATTAATTGTAGTACCTGACAATTGCTAATACATATGTACAGTATGTCAATGGCAAATAAATGACTGATTTCTGATTTCTGAGTTGACACTCCAAAGGAATTTGTTGGAGTAGCTTTTTTTGCATTTTTTCAATCCCACATACTTTATGGCACCAGATTGTGGGGTCACTCAACCAGGGTTTTTAAAATCTTGCTGTTACAGAAGAGAGCTCTGAGGGTTGTGTGTGGAGCACATCAGCTTGAACACTGCAAACCACTGTTCAAAGAGTGTCAAGTCCTGACTGTGTACAATGTGTACATATATCAATGTATAATGGCCATAAAGGCAAACGAAAATGATTATGTTCCAAATTGTGGATTACATGAGCATGCCACCAGAGCCAGTGGGAATTTGCATTTTTTTAGATGCATATTGGACAAGTATTGAAATGCTTTTCTGTTGCAGGTATAAAGTTCCATAACAGTATACCTATTGAGGTAAGACGGCTGCCACAGCAGAAACTGGCCAAAGTACTGAAAGCCTGGCTTCTTGACAACCCTTTTTATAGCCTCTCTGAATTTTATGAAGCCGACCGATCACAAATGAGAAACTATATTGTGGACTTTAATGGACTTTTATTGTGACTCCAAGAAGTATGCCGTCTTATAGATTTTATTTTACTTTTTTTATCTTTTTTTATTTATTGCTTGAAGTAATTCCTTTCATTTATTATTTTTTTTATTTTTTATTTTTGTGTGCTGCATAGTTTGTTGTAGTGATTTGTGCATGGACTGCTTGGACTATTTATTTATTTGTAAGTCAAGAGGACCAATTAATGATTTGATTTGTTAGTATTAGTTAGCTTTAAGTGACTTAGCCAATTGTTACCAAACTTAACGGCTCAATAAATGAATTTGAATTATATCACGACATAAGTACGTAGGTTTGCCACCATATGGGTTTATGTTATGTAAACACCCATATGGTCTAAGTTTTTGTGTATGGGTAATTTATGAGTTAAACCCTACCTAGTAAATATACATACAACATTTTATCAAAGCTATAGTATTTTTTTAATTTTCCCATAAAACCCAAGGGTGAAAGTACGTAGGTTTGTGGCCATTTGGGCTTTGTAAGCAAATATAGGTTAAACCCTTCCTAATTAAAGTACATACCAAATTTTATCAAGATATGTCAATAAATAAGCAAGATAGAAGATTTTGTTTACTTGCCATAAGAATAACATTGAAAACATATTTTTATTTTCTCCATAACCATTTAAGCTAAGTTAATAATTCAAAATACTAAATTGTTTATTTTTTAGATCTTTTGAATGATTTATGTTAAAATTGTTCAATTTGTAAAATTAAGGTAAAAAAATATCAAAAACTCATTTTTGACCCTTTTTAAACCCCATTAAACCCCATTCATATAGTTCCATCATTCTAAAATTTAGGCTTCCGTTCAAAAGTGATTGTGTTCAGTGTTCATACATATATATCAATTTGAACGAATGGTAAATTGGTTTCTGGGACCCCAAAACGAAAAAGTATCATCGTCCCAGGCTTAGGTCTTACCATGACTACTACCGTATTAGCATATTCCCTTTAGGGAAATTCGCTAAAATTAGACCTTGTAAGTGGTTAAAACTTACCCTTTTTATTCCGTACCTCAATTTTTTTTATTGTAATATGTCTTCACTTGAAAAACTGTTATTTATGTTATTTATTTGTTCCAAATTGTTAAGTTAGTATGTTTCTTGAGTAAGTTACCTCTCTGTGAGTTATGGACATAAGATTTTAAATATTTCATTGCGACTCTTGTATCTGACCTTTGCCTATAGTATATATTATATTATATTTAACAACAATACAAAATTTTGTCTATTATCGATTGAAGGAAGGGTTAAAAAAGGACTTACACATTCAAAAGGATTTTTTTTCTAAGTTTTGTGATTATGATCGAAATTCATAAGTTGAAGTTTTTTTTTATTATCAATTTTTCAACATTAGGGCAGCAAACCTACATACTCGATCCTATGGTGTTTTAATGAGGGAAAAATTCCAAATTCCATTGGAAATTCGCTGAGTACCCAATTCTGCTGCGACAGGGGTATTTTTACTTTTGTAAGTAAGACTTAAGATAGATAAAAGAATATTTAATTTACCTTTTCTCAATTTTCTCAACAGTTTCGTCTTCACCAATGCAAAGTAGCTGGCACAACTTGTCCAATGGGTTTTTATCTTTTTCTGGTGATGAGATCTTAATATCAAAGTCTTGACTAGAATCGTTATTTTTGGGGAATTCACAGCAATATCAACATATAACTCCTTAACGTAAGAATGTTCTTGAATACTAGATACTTTCTGAAAAGAAGTTACATAAAATCTTTAAATAATTTTTAAAGTATTCATTTTATGGACTGCATTGAAAGTATAATTAGAACCTAAAATTGAACTGAAGAGAAATTTGTTTCATGGTAAGGTGAACATATTAGACAGGAGTAGAGCATCCTTTTGTGTCATCCACAAGTAAGTATGGAAAAGAGTTAAAAGGTATATTCATTTTCAGGCGTTAAATTTAATATATGATTTTGCCCCACATTGCAGCACGATTAGCAATGACGTTTCCTTATGAAGAATAAAAAGTTTTTCAGTAATTTTAAAAAGATTAAACTTAAACGGTAAAAAAATATTGCTATTTTACTCAGTTCCAGGCTACCTGATCCGAAGGGAGCAGCAAAATCCAGTCCTGACTAGTTCATTGTACCACCACCTACCTTCCTCCACAAAACAATGATTTGCCACATAAGACCAAGTGGACTAGGAAGGCGGTCTCCACAGGTAACATCCCTGTTCGTCCAGTCAACCTGTGTTTTTATAGAGAAAAAATTAGTATAAACCTAATTTTTTCCCCATCGACTACTACCATTTAGAGAAG